>OZ023187.1:607500-1066524 GCA_963995505.1 Hypericum androsaemum
GTTTGCCAGCTAGGGTTTGTGTGGCTAATTGGTTTTGAATTGTTTCTCTATGAGTTATAAAGATGCGAGCTTCAAGGAGTCGTTGCCGGGGCAAGTGCGTGCGCCGGCGGTGTTCAAGTGTGTGAGGGTGACGGCGATGGACGACGGGGAGGACGAGTACGCGTACCAGGCTGTGGTGAAGATCGGTGGCCATGTGTTCAAGGGGTTTCTTTACGACCAAGGTGCTGTTGATCACCAGACGAGGGATGGCTTCCCTAACATGTCGGAATTGCACCTGGGCGGAGGCGGTAGAAGCGGGCAGCGGTCCCAGATGATGGATCCGGCCGATGTGTACGGAGCTGGCGGAGGAGGGATACTCGGAGGTTCAGGCTATGGTAACCCCATGAACTAATTTACTACTTCGAAGTGAAATGATTTGAAGTTTAATTATATTTAGAATTATGATCAATTCCCGGGAATCTGGTGATCGCATTGCTATATGTATAGCCTTAGCTGTGGATCGATGATCAGCTGATTATTGTTTATAGGGTTTCCCGGCCGGTTGCATTAACTTGCATGCATGTGTTATTACTTATTATCAAGAAACGATGTTAATTAATCAATCCCTCCATTTTTCTTAATTGAGTAGTGTGCTTCTTTCTTCTGGACAAGTATTCTTGTATGATCTATAGGTGTCGCAGGGAAATATTGCACTGTCTCAAATTTCAAAGGTTCCTTTATTTTGTCCCAATTTGAGGGAGGGTATATATAGCTTGAACAAAGCTTACCAGCTAGAACTCTTCCCTTGTTTTCTTTTTTTCTCGAAGGACCGTAGAAATTAGAAAATATATAAGGAAAAAGTCTACTAAAGTACCCTGTGGTATTGCAAAAAATAAAGTTAGTACCTTGTGATTTAAAATGTATCAATTGAGTCAAACTTATTCCAATTAAAATCAATTAGAATCTCGGGCAGCTGCCCGAACCTTGCCCTTCTTGCCCGGACCCTACCTGGCCATGTGGATGGGCCACATCAGATTTCTCTGATGACGTGACTGTCTCTGGACGGGCCACATCAGATTTCTCCTGATGACGTGGCTGTCTCTCCTGTCTCTCCTCCCTCATTCTCTTCTTCTTATTCTTCTTAATTGAACGCCCTTGGCCAATTAAGGTTTTTGTAGTTCCTCGGCCTCCTCCCCCCTCCCTCCTCCTCCTCCTCCTTCTCCGTCGCTGGCAACAGTTACGAGCTCACCGAGGACGAGCCAACGACTTCTTCGATCCTAAATCCAACTCGCCTCTGCCCTCTGCTGACAATATCTGCAGGATCAACCACCTGGACTGCTGATACTCCCTCCCGGCTAACTCTAGGATTCTTGCGGTGCTTTCGGACCCCAACCGCCTCCTGCTCCTCTACCGGAGGCCCTCCCTCCCCTCCTCCTCTTCGAATTTTTTGACGACTTTAGAATTTTTTGGTTTAATTTTTTTAGACACTATGATATTTGTACTTAAATAGTGTCTATCACTGTGATGTGTGATGGTAGACATTATCTAGTACTTTTAATGTATCATTTTTTGTAGATTACTTCGTTGATACACAATACTTTATTTAAAAAAAAAACTCCACGGAATCAGTTACAGCACAACGGCCTAGACGGATGTAATGGGAGTCACCGGGGAACAGGAGAGGAATGATGGATACTATGCTGTCACGTGTATTATGGAGGCACTTGCCTCCTAATATATTTTTCTACAAATTTTAATCATATATTTTTTCAATTAAATTGGTGCGATGGTTGCTCTGTCAATGAGAACGCTAGCTAGTAGCTCGGTATCGTGGTAATTCAGCTTTGTGAAGATAACATCCAATATGTTACAAATTTCGCATCCTTCTGTGACAGCTCAATTTTTTAATTCTCATATTCAAAGTCGAACATTTTCGGATTCTATTTTAGAAGACAATTCTCTCAACGGTGTCTTTCATATTCTTAAAGTTCAACGGAAGATATTCTTAAGTGTGTTTAAATTTTCAACCATCTCATATCGGTTGTGTTTGTTCTTTAATTACGTAGAAAACTGGAGTTGTAATTCATGGACTTGGAGGAGATTTTTTAACATAGGGGAGATGTGTAGAAATAATAAGCCATCATTAGGGGGAACATATAATGCAACTTATTGGAATCTCACAACATTTGTAGGTGCAAATAATTTAACCAATTTACAAGTAAAGTGCAGCTATTTTGTCTTTGCTATCCATTTTTTGTGCGGTTACTCGCTGATCTGGTTCACTAATTCTCTTGGGCCCCTAGCCATTAGGACCTCATTTTTCTTGTTGGGTTAGTTGCTTCTTCATGAACTAACTCACTCATCATGATGAATTCTTCATTGTTGTGCTCCTATGCTCGAGACTTTTGTACAACAAGTAGTTGCAACGTCCACATCGCTTAAAGCCAGAAGAAGAAAGAAGAGAATATCAAGGATGTCCCTTTCACCTCTCCTTTACTAAATTCTGCCTACTCTGAGAATACAATCTCTCAATTTTGTGCTTTATATATTTTTTATTTTCTATTTGCGAGGTGGACATTGTTGCCGAAAATATGTTATGCCTTTTTTATTAGTAAAAGTATTTCATTACTTAATCCTTGTACAAATTAATTACACTCTACTAATTTTCGTTTAAGAAGGCACAGGTGTTTGATTCCCGCATATATTACGGTGGATAGACCATGTGGATACGGAAATTCTAGCGCAATTTCCCATTTGAGATTCTAGCCTTGACGGAGGTGTAACTAATATTGTCAACTGTCTCTTACCTCGTTTGTTTCCTTAGAGGTGATTAATGTTACAGAGGTGAGAATTGACATGCAGTGTATGTGAAATAGAAGTGAACAACAAATTTAGGCTCGACTGGAGGAAGAATCAAGGGAGCAAATTTGGCGTACAGTTTTTGGAGCGATTTTATAGAGCTTATGGATCTATAAAAATCAGTTTATTTTCGAATTATTTAAACGATAAGAACTTTTTAAACGATATTAATTTTCTCGTTCATGAGTGGGGGTCTTATGTAATGGTAAGAGTAGATAATCAAGATTTTATCTTGCATTTGGAGTTAATGTGGTGTAAATTTGGGGGGGAAAATACTGAATTCAAGTTACATATCTTTTGTCATTTAACGCTAGATGCATGACTAATGTCGGGCCGATGTCAGTTTGTGGTACGTAATGGTGCTTTTATTATTTATGGTGCCTCTGATACTATGGACCTGTCCGTTTTTGATAATCATCTCATGTCTCAATTGTTGACTAATGTGCGTACTGGAAAATAAGTGGACCGACTTGAATTTAATTAATGCAATGTTCGGCCATTACTTTCCGTCCAATCCTATTCTTGTCCCCCCAATTGGATCGCTCGTGATAGTAATAATTAAGAATGTAGATTGTCTTTGAATCTATTGGCCTTGTTCATTGATTTTCTTATTCAACCATCTATTACACTACCTTTGTTTTCAACAGACACATGTATGTATGTATATATATAAAAAAAGAACAGGCACACGTAAGGTTTCTACCGAATAGTTATCGGATCGTAATAATATTATATACGTATAGAGATTATCATAATACGAGTTGCTATTGTTGTTGAATTGTTAATAAAATTGAAAATTCATAAACTCAAAATTTTTTGATATGAAGATTTTAATATGGTGTCAGAGTCAATTTCTTCTACGAGACCCGTGAACTATTGTTGTCTTTGTACGATTCTCGTGTCATGGCGCATTGACGAAAATATAACACTTGCAAACTTTTGCCTGTTGAGCCTTGTTTGAAGAAATATGTTGAGATTACCACATCGTTATTTGTAAGTGTGATATTAAAAATTTACAAACTTCATAAAATTTTGGGTTTGAATGTATAAAAAAAGTCAATCATGTGAACTAAAAAAAACACTCTATATGTATTTTCCTTGCATCTCAATACTAAACTAGTACATATGTACTAATAGCAAACTTGACCCAAAGTCTCCGTTATTAACCGACCAATAAATAGAACTTGAATCACATAATCATATATAATACTAGCATACTTGTACTTTTTTTTAAAATAGCATACTTGACCCAAAGATCTCACTCGTGTTAATTTGCAAGAAGCTCACTAATGGATAGCAGAAGTTGATTAGCCGAAGCAATAATAACATAATCATACGAGGGGGGTCACCGGACGCACCACTCATGTGGAGGTGAGAAATTGTTGTAATTAAACTATATATATATATATATATATATATATATATATATATAAATTTACTTATAAAAAAAATAACTTAATCATTATTTTTGGTGCATGAATGCACCAACTTTTAAAATAATTATGCTATACGCAAAGTGCCGATCGAATCTTTGATTAATTGTGTCCCTACTCCCTCCCTACTTTAAAAGAAATTAAAAAAGGGAATGGAATGTGCCCAACCCAAATCATATTTGAAGTATACGGTGGACTTGCTAAGTTCTTAATTACTCATATACAAAAATCGTCACATATATATGTAATACAGGAATAAAATGACTGGGCTTTTCACGATTTTATGGGCCGGGCTGTTATTGAAGTTTCGACAGTTTTTATTTAATCTTCTGAAATGAAGGTCCAAACAACAAAAGCTTGCAGTTTTGATCTTGTTGGGTTTGTTGTCTATCTTTGATTTTTCTTTTACCAAAAAAATTTACCAGAATTGAAGGGAATCAGTCTGGCCCGCTCTTTATGGGCTTGGGTTGAGTTGTGGGCTTATGTTAATCTATTTATGAGTTTGTTGAAGTCTTGCGAGGTAAATTATCTCCGAGTGACCAATACGATAACAAAATTTGAACTTAAAATTAAGATTTTCCAAATTTATCAACAGCCTTATGGTAGGATTGTTGTGGATAATGGTCAAAATTCGAGTGACTCCAGCTGAAAATGATCAGAAAAGAACTCCGAAGCAATTGCTTGATAATACTTTCCTAACCTTCAAAAAGAATAATAATAGTATTTTTCCTTTTAATTTTTTCTATTTCCGAAGTCCATGTCTAAGGATAAGGGTCATCGTTGAAATCCACTGTTTATCCGTGCAATTAATGGATCAAATTATGCCCAAATCTCAATCACCTTTTCATTCTATTTTGGTACTGTCTAAATAATTAATGAACTCCCAATTTATGCTGTAATAACACAAATTCCATATCTGGTAAAACGAGGTTACCCACCTTCTATAAAAGCTTCATCTCGTTGCTCTCTCAATTAATTATCTCATTGGCGGGGGGCTGAATTGGACAAGTATTTGTGTTCAATTCAGCAGTAGAATTTGCTTCAGCCAATACAATTTCGCTGAAACAAAGTTCTTACCGCCTTTGAAACTATCTGATTAAGATAAACCGACCGACCAATCAATCATGTCGGGGAATTCACCCATTATTGTCACTTTCTTGATATTCATAGTAACATGTTGTTCATCATGTAGCCTATCGAGTGCAAGAAAATTACAAGAATTATCCGCAAGTAATACGACCAAATTCTCCGCCGTTTTGGCGTTCGGAGACTCCACGTTGGACACGGGAAACAACAACTATATTCCATCTCTCGTCATAGCCAACCATGCACCTTATGGTCTAAATTTCCCCAACCACGTCGCTACAGGGAGGTTTTCGGATGGGAAGCTGATTCCTGACCTGGTTGCCACCCACCTCGGGATCAAAGAAGCCATCCCTCCCTTCCTCGACCCGAGCCTAACCACGCAGGACCTCGTCACCGGCGTCTGCTTCGCTTCGGCCGGAGCCGGTTACGACGATATTACTAGCATTGAGGCGGGAGTCATCCCGGTGTTGAAGCAGCTTGACATGTTCCGGAGCTACAACGCCAAGCTCAATGCTTCGGTTGGAGTAGAGGAGGCCATGAAAATTGTTAATGACGCTCTGTACATAATTAGTGCAGGGACTAATGATTTCGTGGTTACCTACTACGATTCGAAGGAAAGGTGGCTACGATTCCCCACCATTGATGGCTACCACGATTTTATCCTGAGCAGGTCGGTCGAATTTATAAAGGTAATATCAACAGTAAGAAGTTCATTGAACCGAAATTTGTGCGTACGAATTCGTCTGTCTCACGTAGAAATCAAATAATTGGTGGACGCAGGGACTGTACATGCAAGGAGCTCGCAGGATAATGGTAGCCGGGATCCCACCAACCGGGTGTCTGCCGATTCAAATGACAGCCAACTTCCGGAATCCATTTGACAGACATTGCATCGAACAACAAAATTCAGATGCTCAGGCCTATAACCAGAAGCTACAAAAGGCGATAGACTCGTTGAATCTTCCGGGAGCCACGGTTCTATACGCGAACATATACGATCCATTTTTGGACATAATCCAAAACCGTCAAAACTATGGCAAGTCTAGTGATATTCAACCAATCACATTCCATTTTCTTATCTAGATTTTTTTCCTAATACTTAATTTTTCTGGATCATAAAATTGCAGGACTTGAGGTGGCAAAGGAAGGGTGCTGCGGAACGGGACTAGTAGAAATGGGACCCCTCTGCAACGAATTTTCTCCGGTATGTCCGGACGTTTCGAAGCATGTGTTCTGGGACAGCATCCACCCCACCCACGTAGTCTACAACTCCATCGCCCAGTACCTCGAGAAGAACGTCATCCAACGGCTTTAACTTGATTACCACCTGATTTTGACGATTAAGGGGATATTTTTTTTGGGGTTGGAAATAATTGGAATCACCCAAATGACCGTAGCCACCACCTTGATGATTCTTAATTAATCTTTTTTTTTGGGGGCTCGATTGTTTGTTTCCACACAACATTTCCCACTTCTTGTGTGTCTCCTCTGTATATAAGTTCTCATTAGTTTGATGGTGGCGATGGATGCCACCACTTTAGTCCTTCGTGCTCTTCTTTTCTGAACATAATCTTTCCCTCCATATTAATGTACGCCTGAAATAAATCAGTGAACTCGAATCGAATAAATAAATTGTCACGTCCCTGAAACTCGAGATCGGAACGTCATTGTTTGGTCAGCTGGGTCTTAATCATTGTCAGGCCCATAATGCAAATCAACTGATAGCCCAACTCATAAGTAGCCCAGATAGATTCCCTTTTTGGTTGCTGACATGGCATAATCCAATTGGGCGAAGCACCTCATCAGGGGTGGGGCCCTTTCAACAAGTCCGAATTGAATATATTACACAAATTCGATTAATTGACACTACCATAAATTGCCAATTTTGCAAAAAGACCCATGTACAAAGTACCAAACTGAGATTTTCCCACGAAAATCCCTTCCCCAAATTTTAACCCATTTAACCCCCCCACCACCGGACCCTCCTTCCCAAGTAAAACCCCCCCTCTCTCTCTCTCTCTCTCTCTCTCTCTCTCTCACAAGAAAAGGTTGCGTCCGCGATCTGTAATTTGTTCGCAGTAGTCCTCTTGAGAGAGAAAGGGAGCCTAATTCTCCCTTTCCCCATTGGTTTCCCTCTTCCGGTAATCAATTCAAATTGGGTTTCGCATCTCTTAATTCACTTACTATTTTTTTGGGGTAAAGAAATGCCCATTTCTTGATCGGATCGTAACTGATTATTGGGTTTATTGGGTTTTTTCCTTTAGGATTTGTTTTAAGCGAAAGTCTCAATCTTTGGTATCGTAGGTTGTGTTCGTTGTAGGTCGGGAATTGTTGAAGTTGGTGACTTCTCGGTGGGTTTCATTTGATCGTTGAAGTTCTTACAGAATTCGGCTTTTCTTCGGCCTGTTGAGTTGGATTGCTTGGGAGGAGACGATGAAGAACAGCGAGCGGATTGCGAATCTTGCTTTGGCAGGTAGTTTGAAGTTTTCTTCTTTTTGTTAGATACTGTTGGTATACCGAGTACCTGATTATTGTTCCTGCGTTTGTTGTGTGTGCCTGCGCCACAATTTGCGGGCGATGAATCCGGGTTTTAGGCAATAGGGGAGTTAAGTTGGCCTGCCTTCGAGTTGTTCGGAGCCAGCAGATAGTTTTGCTGCTTGGTATGCGTTTTGGTAGGAGATTTTGCAAATTATTATTTTCAGGAGAAAGTGAGAGTTTAGTCTAATTCTTGGCTGAATTCGGGGAACTTATCCCCGATGGTCGATGTACAACAGAGTTGATGTATCATTTGTAATGAATTAGAGCAGTACTCTGATTCCTGATGCCACCATCCGTATGACGAACTTTGGCTGTGTTGGATGATGATGATGAATCTCTTTGTGAATAGGCAAGTTTCTTGAGAAGGCCTTTGAGGTTTCTCATCATCTACTTTGCACACTCTGAATGCAGGCTTAACGTTGGCGCCACTGGTTGTAAAAGTAGATCCAAACTTAAATGTCATACTGACTGCGTGCCTGACTGTCTATGTTGGTTGCTACCGTTCTGTCAAGCCAATGCCTCCTTCTGTAAGTGTAGAGAGAGAGAGAGAGAGAAATTTTGTTTGTGCATATATTTAATGCTATGGTATCGTCACGTTGGAAAAAAAAAATACTGAAACACCTTTTCTTCACTCTTGCAGGAAACAATGTCTAATGAACATGCCATGCGCTTTCCCTTTGTTGGGAGTGCAATGCTATTGTCCTTGTTTCTGCTCTTCAAATTTCTTTCCAAGGACTTGGTTAATGCTGTCCTGACAAGCTACTTTTTTGTGCTTGGGATCGTCGCACTTTCGTATGTTCCTTTTGTATGGGTTACATTGTACTTATGGTTTCACTGTGACTAGCTAGCAGTTAAGTAGGACCATATGTTTCTGTTCTGATATCCCTTCTTTCTATGATTTTCAGGGCAACATTATTGCCAGCTATTAGACGTTATTTGCCAAATCATTGGAATGATAACGTCATTTCCTGGCATCTTCCATATTTTCGTTGTAAGTGTTTCTCGCTTCAACTCGTGCTTCGAACTGTTGTTAGCTTCATTTGAGATTTATTTTGATGTTATGGCCTCAACTTTCAATTGTTGCGGCTTAAAAGTGGATCAGTGACTTGCTTGATTCCATAATTGTGCTTTAGACTGTC
Source organism: Hypericum androsaemum (assembly GCA_963995505.1). Lineage (NCBI taxonomy): Eukaryota > Viridiplantae > Streptophyta > Magnoliopsida > Malpighiales > Hypericaceae > Hypericum > Hypericum androsaemum. The sequence continues at coordinate 616,535 of OZ023187.1, forward strand.
ATGGTGTGCTTCTGCTTTGTTGCTGAGCTTTTAGAGAGATGCATTTTGTTTTTATAATCTCTAAGATGCTCTGTGAGTTTTGCATGCTTGATTTCAACATGACTGGTGATGGGGTTCTGCAGCTAGAACAATTTTGGTCACTTAGAAGATTTTTTGATTATGTGGCCGTCTTGCTTGTATGTGGAGAATGATGTTGCCCCCATCTTATCAGCTGTGGAGATTGAATTCACGAGATCTCAGATCGTTGCAGCTATCCCTGGAACATTTTTCTGTGTTTGGTATGCTTTAAAGAAACATTGGCTAGCCAACAACATATTGGGGCTGGCTTTCTGCATTCAGGTCAGAGATTATTAGGCTAAAAAATAAGCTCTTGGTTGCTAATAGTGTGACTTGTTTCCTGGCCATCTTTTAATTATCTTCTTTAGATGCCCAATATTCACCTTTTCTTCTAGATATTCACCTTTTCTTCTAGATGCACCAGATAAAATCCGTACTTTTCTTAGTTTCCTTCTGATCTTTTAATCCTATGACATCATCCCTTGAAGCATCTACCGACATTCCCCTAATTCCTTTTCTCTTGTCATTAAAAATTAAACTATCCACTCCTAGTCAACTCTTCCCCAGGACATTGTTTATTCTTTCTATGCTTTATTATTTTGTGGGATGCAGTTGCATTTTTCTTAAACTCAAGTTCTAGAGCTTTGTCTAAATTGCTCCATTTATATGTTTTTGTTTTGTTTTAGGGGATTGAAATGCTTTCGCTGGGCTCCTTTAAGACTGGTGCCATACTATTGGTAAGAAATCTGGTTGAGGAGTAGATCATTAATTTCCGCCACTTGTAGAGTAGGTGAAGTCTGGTGATTGGCCTGGAATGGGAGGGTCATATTTGAAATGACTGTTGTAACATGCTCTATGCCTCTCATGTTGAGCACTTCTGAAAATCTTTTTAACATCATTATCCAAGAATTCTGGTAGTGTGTAACCGTGTCGGATGGATTAGCTTTTTCCTTGAACTTGACATGCAGATTGTTTTTTACATGATTCAGACGTTGTGCATTGCAGGCTGGACTTTTTGTGTACGATATTTTCTGGGTTTTCTTTACTCCAGTGATGGTTAGCGTGGCCAAGTCGTTTGATGCTCCTATAAAGGTTTGTTGTTTGTATACCTGCTAACTCAGACGTCTGGACTAATTCTTCTGACAGCTTTGCTATTTCGTTTCCATGTAGCTTTTGTTTCCAACAGCTGATGCTGCAAGACCTTTTTCGATGCTTGGACTTGGTGATATTGTCATACCTGGTAAGGTGGTGAATTCAGTTGTTGGATCTGCTGCATAACAATATTTTGGGCCATAAGTAGGATTGATACGTGTGATTGATTGGTTGCCACTTCCAACTCTCGCACTCATTGTTTCATTAGGTTGACTTGACATTCCTGATTACTGATTCTAGTATTTGGCTCTTTGCATTTCAGGTATTTTTGTGGCTCTGGCTTTGCGATTTGACGTGTCCAGGGGAAAAGATGGCCAGTATTTTAAGAGTGCCTTCCTGGGATATACCTTTGGCGTGGTCCTCACAATTGTTGTTATGAACTGGTTCCAAGCTGCACAGGTGAATTTGATACCCCCTTGTTAGTTGTCTTAATTCTGCATCTTAGTTTTTCTGCTTTCTAATAACTAATTCTTTTTCCATGCCTGTAGCCTGCACTCCTTTATATTGTACCAGCTGTAATAGGTTTCCTAGCTGCTCATGTCTTATGGAATGGCGAAGTGAAACCGGTTTGTTCTGCTTCCTATATAATCTTTATCTGCCCTCTATGTTATCTTGTTATTTTCATGCAGTCTCTTTTGTGTGACAAAAGTTCCGTTCCCTCCTTGCTCTCTGTTGTTATCACTTTCGAGCCTGTCTCTGAAAAATATACTTTTATTCCTTTGAAAAATAAATTTGTTTCAGGACTTGTTTGTTCACTAAATCGTAGTGGTAGATGTGTGTTGTCTTACATTTGCTAATATCTTTGAATGAAATAAGAAATTCGTCGGTCTTCTGTTTGAGCTGTAGCTTATATGGAGTTCTGTTTCCTGAGATGTTCAATGGCATTGTTTTGCAGTTATTGGAGTTCGACGAGTCGAAAGCTGCTGCATCTCAACAAGAAGGTAGCAAAGCCAACTCTGACAAAAAGGTGGAATGATTAGATAGGAACAGATAGCGGTAACTCTTGTAGAACAACTTACTCTTGTTTCCTTTAGAACCCAAAAGGCCTCCGAACTTCGAACTGTAGTTAAACATGTTTTGCGCTGCGCAGCGGATTTTGAATTCTCTGGGAAAGAAAATATTCATCAAGTCATAGTTCAAGATAGGTTTTTCCCGTGGTCTTATGGTTTGTACTCGGGGAAGCGTCAATCACAAGTGTTAGAATGGCTTAACCGGAATGATTAGTCCATATAGCCCTTGTGAACTTATCAGATTACACGGAATGGTCAGAATTACTTCTATCCGAACGAGTTCGAGCTGGGTAGAACTAAAATAGTTTTGTTTCTCCGTTCTTCGGGTCGGTCACAAGTGTCCTTTCACGAATCTAACTCAGGAAGAATCCCTTGTCATATCCTAGTAAAAAAAGAAAGGTAGGGGGAAGTTTTGACCGCTCTTCATGTCATGTGAGATTCGTTTATTGTTTCTCTTGTCCGTACCCAAACGTTAAATAAGTACTTTGGATACCGACCTGCCATTGTCCCTCTTCTCTCGATAGAGATAGTTCGTGTTTTTTGTGTAGGGTCACAGGTGCACTGGGGTTTGGTTCATGATCTTGATCACGAAGACTAGTCTTCATCATAAGTAAATGCGTTTTTTTATGAATGGATTTTTATATTGATCCAAAGAAACAAGGTTATACCATGGTGAATCTTAGGGGCACTTCATATGATGTTTTCACTGTCAAATTAACAAAATACGAAAGTAGGTGTAAAATGTTTCAAGTCACAATTTACCGGGATCGGGTTGATTCAGTTGCGAGTTCTAGGCTTGGTAATGAAAGTAAGCATTCAAGCTTGTAGGAATATCTACATGCCCCCCGCGGATTAATGGAAGAAATAATTACTCGGAAGACTCGAAGCATGGTAGAAGACGATTGACCCAAAAAAGACGATCTTATAAGAATAGACCAACGACGACTTTGGAAAGTTCCAAGCAGCAATCAGTACAAAACACCCTTTTGTTATTTTAACCACCTAAGGTCAGAGGTAGAGCAAGGTGAGATCTCTCCACCACCATTGACACTATCCGTGTAGCATGAATAATTGGACCGTTGTTCCATTCCCACGTAACCGTTGCACACGCTCTTGAAACTCGGACTCCTCAGGCTCTGGCTGAAGCTACTCCGACCATACCCCCCGTAATGCGCCTCCGGAGGTGGGATGGGGTACGACAGGCGTTTCCTAGCTGACGATCCGCCACTAACGCTATTACGATCCCTCTCCGGGGTGGACGGCCTCTGCCTCGGCGCACTCAAGGACCGCGCCTTAGCCTTGGCAGACTCGGTTACAGCCATGTAATTCGGCACCCCGCCTCTACCACCAGCTGCTTGGCTGACCCTGTTGAATTAAATCCCCTCATCAATTAAGGCTTTGTTTGTTATTAGTAATTAAGGCTTTTTTTTCATAACAATGTCACTAAAACAACAAAAAGATACAGTACCTGGACCCGAAGCTCGGGGTATGGGCCGCAGAGAAGCAGCGTTCCTCCTTAAGGCAGCGCGGGCTAGCGGACCGCACATGGAGGGGCCTGGGCTTGCAAGGGGATGGGGTCATGGGTGAATGTGGCCTGTGTTGGTTGTTAAGGGGACAGCCATGCATTGATCTTCGAGGAGTGTGGTTGGGGTTGTTGGAGTTATATTGGTAATAATACTGATGAGAAGAGGTGTGAGGCCTTGAGGAGGTTACGTTGGTGTCTACTTCCACTGTCTTTATGTTGCTGTCTCTTCTATCCGACATGGATGCCCTGCTGCTATTCTCCCACTGCCTTGTAGCCATCCAACGGTCCAACCATTTGGTCCGCTCCTCCAGCTCCTCCTCGTTCCCGCCCGATGTGTTCCTCATTGATCTCCACATCTTCAAATTAATTGAGGGCCAGTTTGGTCATTTCATTTGAGTACCAAAATATTTCATCAATTAGCAGGTTGGTACGTACATCCTAATTTAGTTGGAATAACATTTGTATATCAAATCTAACCCACATCACAAAAATGGCCTAAATGTACAAGGAACGTGCGTGTAGAGGTGTGCAAATGACAATCGGTATAAATTTTGATCAATATTCGAAATTTAATTCGATAAATTTTTTTGGGGAATTTTTGTAAATATCTAATACACCGAAATAGTGAATAAGTACCTGGCTGGAGAAAGCATAAGCAAGGGCCTTTTCCCGTTTCAAGGCAGCATCTTTCCTGAACTGTACAATTGCCTCCACTTCCTCCATAGCACGTGGCCTGTCGTCGCACTCATCATCCAATGCGGAGGTCACATCCCTCGACTGCGCAACGGGAAAAAACACGTTATATCATGTATTTTGTTTTGATGTGTTCAATACAAATCTATTTCCCAAATATGAAAATTAGAATAAAATTGTTGAAATTGTACTAAATTTGTAATTAATGCGGAATATTTTTTGTGATCTTTTGATATTCAGAGTTATACATTAATGTCAAACTTATTTTAGGAATAATTCTTTTGACGTTGTCTTTTATTCTCGTAAGTAGATCTAAATTTCTTAACTCGGACCACTTGTCCGCGTCAAAAGAGAAAGAAAAAGAAAAAGAAGAGCATAACATGGGCAAAAGATTCTCACACACCAACAAGTTAGTACTATCCCCTAAAAAAAAAGTTAGTACTAACAGTACAGTGGTTGTACTTTGGATAGCTTAAGTAGTCCGAAATAGGAAAAGTGGATACCGTGGAGTTCCTGTCACGTATTTCCTGTAGGCACTTGGGCTCCCACAGGTCAACATTGACATCAGACAACAAAGACTTTCTGCTGATCCCTCCTCCTCCTCCTTGTTGTTGTTCATCATAGGACAGCCTCGCCCTTTGCTCTCTGATGATCCTATCTTGTACTCTCACCAGTGCTTCCATGCTCTTCAATGTCACCTTCGCCTGCCTCCTCACGTTCTGCCCTCTCACCAGTGCTTGCAGCTTCACCAGCCCTCTCAGTGCCCTTAGTGCTCTCCTAGCCTTAAACCAATGAGTAAGCTGTTAGAATCTACGTATCCCATCAGAACCTTAAACCAATTAGTATATGGATTTTTTTAACAATTTTATCGCTCTCGTAATTAGCAATATGATAATATTAAATTAAGCTATTTTTAAAAAGTTATAAAAATCTTTTATTTATTAATTTGGCTTAATATTGGATTATGAAATGCATACACTCATGTCACACACATCAATAAAAGGTATACAATCAAGAAGTCAGAAAAATTGCCTAGTTCTGTTTATTTTATTAATCAAATAAATGGGGAACTGTGATTCTAAGTAAAAGGAAATGGGCAACTGGCAAAATATGGATTGGAAAATGGAATAATTTGGATGGCAACTGTAATCTATAAACATGGTCACTGACACATGACACGTTTATCTATATATTTTAAAAAAATGAAATAAATGCAACCGTTACCAAGTAGCCTCTGAAAGCAGTTTGGATGATAACAGCTGCAGCTCTCTGCTCTCTAACAATGCTGGATGACCGGCGGGTGAGCCGAACGATCTCAGCTGCGGCTTGTGCTGTCACGGCCGCTGCTTCCGCAGCAGCGGCCGTGGCAGCCGCCACTGCAATCGCGTGCTTATGGTCCGCACCAAATGTTGCACTCGGAGGTGAAGAAACAGTTGTGACCTTCTCTTCACATTGTTGCTGTTGGACTTGAGGAGCAATGTTGCTCTGCTTCCTAAACAGCCATCTCCTCTTCTCCCTCTTCTGCAAATGTACAATACAATACAAATCGGATTAACTAGTTGGTCTAGTAAATATTCGGAAGGAAGCACGAGTCGGTATACCTTTTCTTCATCTTCCTGGTCGTGGTCTTCCCTCCTCCTGGTACCCTTTTTCTCAGCATCTTTGCTTGGAGACCTGAAAGCCCTTTTCACTATTGTCAGCCAGGAGGAGGTACCACTCTTTTTCCCCATGGGAAAATGAAATGGAAAGCACTCTGTGGCGGTTTGGTTGATGATGTTGCTGTCTTGTCACATTACATGACAAAAATAAGGAGGCAGGCACCCATAGGTGAAGAAGTGAAGGAGAGGGGGTAGCTAGGAGTAGTTAAAGGTGGAGAAGGTTTTGGTATAAGGATATAGGAGGAGAGGAGGCTCTGGTTGGTCCCTTGGCAATTAATATAACTGCAAGGGAAGTGAGATTTAATAGGGAGAGGGAGAGGGAGAGAGAGACCTACACATCCTTTTAATCAGCTAGTAGTAAGAGTGTTGTTCGAGTTTGAGTATTTGATAGCACATCAGTATTAAATATTTGTTGAAAGAACTCGATTATCTTTTACAAGTTTTATCTAACTCAAACTTAAATTAGCCGGTTTAATAAATATAGGGATATCAGGTGGTATAAATAAAAGAGATAGATGGGGAATTGAATAGAGAGCGGGACGTGGGGTGTGAGTGCGATGCCGATGGTTGAAGTAAATAAATTTTAGTGCAGAATCATTTCATTTGGGCAGGCGGAGAGTACGAGCTCCAACATATCTGCTAAGGGCGTAGGTGTTTTCTAGTGGCCTCCTCAGCTTCACAAAACTATTCAAGCTGTGTCAGAAGCACTGTTCATTTAATTGCTTTCATTTTTTTAATAATTTGATAAAGTGATGGATGAGGAGGACACAGCAACCGAAGTCCTATCTATTCACATAATACAGGAAGTGGGAATGGAATGTAAACGAAATTAGACATATGGTAAGTCCTGTAAGTACATTTTTTGCATTCTTTATGAAATTTTTTGATATATTATTATAATATGTTTATTCTGTAGTTTGCTATCTTGGTACCACATCTTATTTTATTTGGTCATGATAGGTTCCATTCAGGAAGTAGGTTGAGCTACTAATAGAGATTGCAATGCTTGTAAGTATCGAAATTTTATTAATTTATTATTTCAAAATTTTAAATCATAAAATGAGACTATAGTATATCAAACCTGTTCTAATGGGGTTCTTATATCATATATATCTAGCTTTCAGTAACTTACAAAATCATTAGTTATCTTTCTCAAGACAGAGGACAGCGAGAACTGATCCGGTAAGCATATTTATTAGTCTTCATAGGTTAAATTGGATTGAATAAATATAATACTAATGTAAATAGTTATACTGGCGAAATAAAATTCAACTCATAAAAAATAAATAGATATAATCTTATACTGTACCAGAATATTTTCTGGGGAAGAGTTGCCCATAATTTTTAGATAACGGGAAGCGTCAAACTTATAAACTTTCATGACGATTGCATGCTTTAATACCATAGTCAATTTTTAAGTTCAATTTGACCGGATAATTTCTATCTAATATTATATTTTCTAATAGTTTCGGTCTATCATTTCCAATATTTTAAAATATGGTCGGACCAAGATTTGGTATGAATAGTGTACCGGGTTTGGTTAAAAATCTGCCAACCTTACGAACCGCCAAAAAAAAAATCAGACCGGATAGTTTGACCAAATTTTTGACCCCGTATTTTTCGGTTGGTAATGTTTAACAAAAAAAAGATTTTCTTGATGGTGGGTCAAAAAATTAGGGTTTTTCCGGTTCGCATTTTTTATTTTGGTATAATTTTTTAAATTAAAGATTTCAAGGTTACGGTGGGTCTAAAAATAGAGAAAAAATTATACCTATTTATTTTTTGGAAAGAGTAACGAGGTATAGAGCTGGGTATTGGTGTATGTATAATTAAAATATTAAGAAAAATATATATTTAAAATAAAAAAGAACACCGGTCGGACCGTCCCAACCACGACCCGGAATTAAGAACGGGTCGTTCTCCGGGTCGTTTTTAAAAAACCTTAATTATTTCCCATCTACCGTGTATTTATTTTAATAGGCCAAAATGACGAAAAAAACCTGGTGTGTCGGCTTTCAGTAAATAGTCTATTACATATATTTGTGAACATATATTAAATAGTCTATTACATATATGATATATATACTATAAGTACAAATAACTTTTCAGATTTTATTTTCCTGCTGTTCAGAAAGCAGGCAAGCCTTTCTCGATATTATTTTTCGCTTTAATTTGTGTTAATAAAAGAACTGACAGAGCTTCACGTGTAGTGGCCAGCTAAAGGACGGATGATGAGGCAGAGATAAATAATACACAAAAGCTTTTGGCTATTTATGTACTTAAAAAGTAAATTTTTACATACATTAATATTTAGTGTTGAACCTCCTCTTTGGGAGGTCCCTACATGGCTATTTATGTACATAATTTATCAATAAATACTTAGATCAACAGGTCAATTTGTTATTCTAACTTAATCAAATTTTAAATTTGAATTCTTAAAAATTCTGTTAAATACTTGTTAATAAAATTTTGTCACTTTTTAGAAAATCATATCCGAGACCTTTAGCTGGTATAAACAAAAAATATATATTTCCACCAAAAAAATTAATATTATCATTTTTCGGTTGCAATGCTAGACCTCCTCGAAGACCACCATCCCACCAATCAAAGTACGTACCCACTTATGTATGGCCAACTTTTGATCTGGCATAAAAATTAATAATTGAAGGATGGGATCATAATACACGTCTGGGTTACCAGTTCACTAGCGAAAAAAGGTTTATTTCTGTCTTTTATATCAAAATCATATGGTATTTTGATACATATTATCATGATTAATTAAAGTTCAAATTTGATAAAACTTCAAACAGCGATAAAATATTTCTTACCAAGTTTTAACAATATTTCTTACCAAGAATTAAACTTGAAATCCTTAAAAAAAGAATCAAAGTTGAAGAATATAGTTCGATTTGGCTCGAATTTTCAAAAATTGAAGCATATACATGTCTATTGATTTAGATACTTAATTTTTTCAAAAAAAAAATCTAGATACTTAATAGTAATTATTATTTTAAATTAATAACTCTTTTGAATTATTCACAATGCAACTACCTCAAAATTAGATAAAATATTATCTATAATTTGAATTGGCTCGAATTCTGATTAAACAGACTGGTTACATTACATGTCCCATATGATTTCGAAAGGAAAGAACATGTGCAACTCTGATCCCATATTTGGGTTGGGGGGTTTGGCTCCATTTCCCGGAGGACTGGTCAAACTGAGCATCATACATAGAGGTTGTGAGTCTTATTGATTGTAATGAAATGTGGTCTGCTTTCCCAAAAACGTTGTAGTTTGTCTGAATCCGAAATAAAGTGCACGTTGCTCTTTGCTTGTACATGTGATTAGTCTTGTCTCTCCCCCACCCACCTCTCTCTTTTACTGTAGTTTAACGACAAGTTACTGCCTAGATTTTGTATAGCCTGCATCTCTCTCTCTCTCTCACCTAGATTTGAGGGTCTTTTTTCTTTATAATCAAAGAGGGATGCACCTTAATGGCGAGGTTTTGGATTGAGTGAAAACAACATAAAAGTCGTCCCCACGGAAGAAATTTTGTTTGGACTATCAAATTTTTTTAAAAATTGTGTTTACAGATCTGACATTCATTAAAAATCGTATCTATAACTAAAATTACTTAATCCATTTCAACGGGGACAAGTCTTGTCCCCGCTGAATCCAACTCCTGATGGCGGTTCTATAAAATGTCACCTGCCTGCTGGCCACTTTTTTTGTACCATTCTACTGAGTTTCCCACTCACTCTTTTTGGTTAGGTAAAAAAATAATAATAGAGAAATGTGGGGAGCTAGGGGTGTGTTCTGTAGCTGAGGGCATATACTATAGAAGCAGTTTTTAATTACTTGCCTTTCTGATGCTACTTGGTTATTGATAGTGGTGTAGGAATTGAGTTGGACCGAAAAATTAGATGAATTTGACCGCATTTTTAAAATTGTCACGCTTCTTCGATTCTTGTTCATTTTTATCACAATATTCTCTGTTGTGATTTGTTTTAGATTTTTCATTACTATTATGAGTCTAATTATAATTATAAATGAGGTTGCACTTACAAATCTGTTGATTTTCGAGAGTTGATTAGGGTGGGCATTAGATTTTGCCATGTACCATGTACTCTGCACGTACAATATATTGGCATTTACAATTAATTGGATGTCACCATAAATTAATAAACATGTTTTGTTGTTGTTGTCCTAACACTCTAGATTTTATGCTGGGTTCAAATAGAATCGAAATTAAATTTTGGCTCGGAGTGTGTGCTAGTATGATTTCTAATATGGTTGTTGGTGAACCTTTTGATTTTGAAGTTAATATAATTTGTAATAGGGCAAATTACCCTCAGGTCCCTGGATTATAGTTTTATCACTCGCAGGTCTCCGTATTTTAAAAATAGTGTATGAGATCCCTGCTTTTCAGAAAAATATTGGTCCCGGGTCCCTAGCTGATGTCAACACTCGATTTTTTATTTTTTTGACATAAAAATGACATTTGTACCCCTACACAAAAAAAATTCAATCCCTATATCCTCTCTCTCTCCTCCCTCACGTCTCTGTCTCCTCTCCCTCTCTCTTTCTCCTCCATCTTATTCACAGAAAGCTCCAATCTTTCCATTTCTCAAACCAAAAACAACGAAAAAACTATGATAGGTTAATAATCAAACACCATAAATTTAATTCCTTTGAAAGGGAACCAAAGGAAGAGTAGGGGACATTGACCTGAATCTCTTTGACATGGAACCAAAGGAAGAGCTCCTGGGCGGAGATTCCAGAAAGAGACCAGATCCGTCCGAAGCTGAGGGTCCCAGAGACATTTCGGCCATAGTGCATCTCATTCTTGAACTTGGCTCGGGATGAGTGGGAGCGGATGAGCATTAGAGCTACTAAATGTTTCTCGAACGGAGACGCTCGCGAGAAGTTGAGCAACTTAGTGGCATTTTCGGCCGGTCGGAGGATCGGGAGAGGAGGAGTTGGCGCGTAGAGGGGACGAGACATGGGAGGGAGCTACATTGTGTGAGATTCCGCTGGGGGGAAATGAAGAGATGGGATTTTTAATTATGGGCCGTTCGAAATTGATTTCTACCATTAAGAATTTGTATGTACGATTAAATTATCTGGGTTTAAGATTACTTGGGTATATGAAGTTTTCTTTCTTTCCCATCTGTAACATTTTTAAGTTAAAGATATGGTAGTTATGAGAGGTTGAAGAAGATGAAGGTGGAAGAGAGAGGGGGAGAAGAGAGGAGAGAGACACATGAGGAGGGGAGGAGACAGATGTGAGAGAAAGAGAGGAGATAGGGAATTTTTTTTAATTTTTTAATTTTTTAATTGCAAGGGTACAAATGTCATTTCACATGACAAAAAATAAAAAAAGGTGTTGACATCAGCCAAGGACTCGAGACCAATATTTCTTAAAAAGTAGGAACCTTATATACTATTTCTGAAACACAGGAACTTGCGAGTGATAAAATTATAATCCAGAGATCTGAGGGTAATTTGCCCTTTGTAATGTGCTGCATCGCTGTTGGACTTGTGCGTATGGTAATCATAAAATAAAAAACTTACTTGTATGTCTATTTATTGAGATATGTCTACCTGCATATACGAGACTCGGAAATTGAAATTACTTTTTCTAAACTAACGACATATAGAAAAAAAATGCTAGCGTTGCCAGATTCATTGATCAGAAACTTTAGACTAAAGCTGATCATTGCTGGGTATAAAAATTGAGGTTAATTATATTTATATATATATAACGTCAGTGAAGTGGATAATATTTCAACATACATCCGATGATAAATGGATAATATTTTGCTGGCAACTGGCACCATTAATAAGGAAGCTCTGGGAACTTGAAATCGTAACCGAACCACTTGTCCACAATATCTATTTTGGTAGCTTTGGCAGCACCAAAAAGTTTGGTAGAAGTGGTACCGCAGGCGAGAATTTTGTGGCACTTTGTGATTAGATAAATTTTGAACTTATATCGGTAATTTATTGAGTGTTTGGATACTAAAATTTTTCGACCATAAAAAATAAGCAGGATAAAGCTTTTTGATCTTATTCACTTGCGCCCACTTGCCATTTACTAATAGTAATTGTGGTCACGGGCCTATCCCAACCAGCTGTTCCAATTTACTTACTGGGAAAAATATTTATGGTATGGTGGCTTTCCTCGTTGGAATCCCAATTAAATAGTCTTAAAGCCTCGATCATGAGAGTTCAACAACGGAGCTTCTGCACTAACACGAGCTCGATTGCGTTAAGTGAAGTCCCAAATCCGAATCTTGTAAATAAAACTATAAAAGTAGATATTGTTACAATAATAAATTTCGAGTCTCGTAAATAAAGTAGACATTGTTACTTTCAACCCAAATTCGAATATTTAGGAGTGGATTACACAGAGAGTGGGAGATCTATCGGTCCATTGGATCTCCCTTGGTTGGGATGCAAGGACACAAAAATAAACTAAAAAACTTTCATGCAACCCAAGAGCCGTTGGTTTGCAGAGGAACAATCAATCAGCAAATGATTTCAGATACAGACCATATTGGACTTTGGCCAACTTTCCAGGGATCAAATCTTGAGGAAAATTTAAGTTATCGATTCTGAATTAGTCGTTAATCGGGACAGAGATTAAAACAGTATAGGAAATAGATTCACTTGCCTTTAGAGTGTGTGTCTGTCTTCCTTCTTCTTCTTTTTGTTGCTTGACGATCCATCATTCGTACGCTTTCTCTTAACTTGATCAGAGTTTCCTCCAACCTGAACTGCAGGCATCCACTTGGTTCTAGAGATAATTGCATCTTTTAGCGTAAACCAAACTCCGACTTGCTCATCAGAAAACCTCATGCTGGCTGCAAACAGGAATGTGGCTTCATCGAAATAGAATTCGGAGTGGTCGATGTCCGCGAACCACGAGATCACGTGCTCTCTTTCGAATAGAATTTCCTCTTTTGAATGATCGTCCTGGCACATGGCGTAAAACCTTTCTCCGGACTTTGGTATGCAGTCTGTTGGGATGGCGAGAAATAGGAAAGACTTATTTCCTATTCCTATTTCTATTCTGACTAGATTCTGGACTCCTAATTAGACCTAGATAGGTTACTTGTACACCAAGGGTTTGTCTCTATATAAAGACATGTTACCCTAAGGTTTTGTATAGCTTTGTGACTCGGATCCATCAATAAAATTTCTCCTTTCTCACCGTGGACGTAGGCATTAGGCCGAACCACGTAATTCTCTTGTTCCGTGTTCTTTGTGCGATCTTGTTCTCTAGTTGCTGAATTCCTAACAATTGGTATCAAGAGCTTGGGTAGGAGGATGACGGAAAGGCGCGAAGTTTGCTCTTGTGAAATTCGATGGTTCTTCGAATTTCGGGTTATGGCAAAGGCGTGTCAAGGATCTCCTCGTGCAACAAGGGATGGTCATCGCGCTCTCGGAGAAGAAGCCCGAGAAGATGGAGGAGCAAGAGTGGAAGGAGATGGGGGCCAAGGCTGTGGCGACAATTCGTTTGTGCTTGGCGGATGATGTGATGTATCACGTCATGGATGAGGAGTCACCAGCTGAGGTATGGAAGAAATTGGAGGCAAGGTATATGTCTAAGTCTTTGTCGAACAAGCTTTATCTTAAGCAAAGATTGTACGGGCTCAAGATGAATGAGGGCTCGGATTTGAGCCAACACATTAATGGTTTCAGTCAACTTGTGAGTGACTTGAGAAAGGTTGATGTGAAGTTCGAGGAAGAAGACAAGGCATTGTTGCTGCTGAATTCTTTACCTGGCTCCTACGAAAATTTGGTTACAACTCTAACTTGGGGAAAGGAGTCCCTGGTGTTGGAAGATATCACAAGTGCTCTGCTAGGGTTTTATCAAAGAAGAAAAAATGGCGATGAACAAGCGGAAGGGCTGGTTGTGAGGGGTAGCCATGGTAATCGTAGTGGAGCAAAAGACGGGAAGGGATCCAAGTCGTGGTCAAGGAGGTTCAAGAGAAATTGCTTCGAGTGCGGAGAAAAAGGGCACGTGAAGAAGGATTGTCCAAGAAGAACTCGGGATCGCGAGGAAAAAGGATCAGGTTCCGTGAATGTGGCCTCACATTCGGACGGGTCAGATGGTGATCTTCTTTCTGTTTTGTCAAGTCCAAAGCATTCTGTTTCCTGGATTTTGGATAGCGCTTGCTCTTTCCACATGACGCCCAAGAGAGGGTGATTCGACACCTACAAGTTCATTGATTCAGGTATGGTGACTATGGGTGATGGTTCTACTTGTAGAATTGCTGGCATAGGTGATATCCGAATTAAGATGTGGGATGGTGTTGAGAGAAAATTGTGTGGGGTTAGGCATGTTCCAAAGTTGGAGAGGAATTTGATCTCGTTAGGAGCCTTGGATTATAGTGGGTACAACTATAATGTTGTAGGCGGGCTAATAGAGGTAGAGAAGGATGCTGTGGTGGTGATGAAGGGTGAAAGAAATGCTAGAAATACCTACAGGTTAGTGGGGAACACGGTTGTAGGTGGAGTCACCTCGTTGGGTTCTGATAGAGGGGAGAAAAGCTCTTGTGTGATGGAGCAAAAGCTTGACATGAATGGTTTGAGTAGAGTTGAGATTCGCAAAGACAAAGTTAGCAAGTTCCCGCTATGGTTGTCTAAAAGGACGTGCACGTCAAAGGTGTTGGGTAGGTTTTGCATGGGGAATGCGAAGCCGTTGGTAGCACCACGGGCGAATCATGTATCTCACTCAAGGCCGAACGGTGGAGTTCGTGGCATGTCGAGGGTTCTACTTGGTGGAACAAAAGGTTGCCCTTTGTATGCTATGGAATGTCGCATTGGTATGAGGCAAGAAGGTCCAGCGGAGAAGCAGTTCGAGGTTGCGGAGCATGGGGTTGACCGAAAAATAGAGAGCGCATCTATTGGTCACAAGTTTGCTTCAGCAGGTGGACTTGCTAGTTGGAGTTCGATGGAGGTTGGAGAGAATAGGCCAAGCAAGCTCAGAAGCTCGAGCTTGGGGGCTGGCTCCAAGTGATTGAACAAAAGGTGAAGAGAAAGTTGAGATGGTCTTATTGATGCAGTTATCTATGGTCCGAGATGGAGTCGGAGTTGGATTGGTTTTGCAAGATCTCATGGTTCTTCATGGGGCGGTGTTTTGTCAAGGTGGAGTTTGTTGAAGTTCGGGTGGAGCTTCATGGTTCTTCCACGAGATGATTTCTCGCCAAGGTGGAGATTGTTGGGATGGCGAGAAATAGGAAAGACTTATTTCCTATTCCTATTCCTATTCTGACTAGATTCTGGACTCCTAATTAGACCTAGATAGGTTACACCAAGGGTTTGTCTCTATATAAAGACATGTTACCCTAAGGTTTTGTATAGCTTTGTGACTCGGATCCATCAATAAAATTTCTCCTTTCTCACCGTGGACGTAGGCGTTAGGCCGAACCACGTAATTCTCTTGTTCCGTGTTCTTTGTGCGATCTTGTTCTCTAGTTGCTGAATTCCTAACACAGTCGCATGTAATTGAGAAGCGCCCGCGTAAGCGAAAACTGATGGGAACACTTACTACTACGCAAAACATGAATCGATGAGGGCCGAGTCGCCTCCCGCGTTTGGTCTTGACATGTAACGAAGATCCTGTCTCGGAGTAGTTGATCCATCCTGGCATTTCATTTCCCGGAACAATACCAGTTGCTGATATAGAGAGGGATGAATATACCAAAGTGGATTGAACTCCTTGCCAGAAGTCTCTCCAGATTTGGTCTCTTGCATCTTGTTCCAAATTGAAGCAGTTACGGAATGCGAAGCGCGTATTGTGGAGCGTTGATGACCCGCGTGTGTACTTTCCAAGAGATTTGCAGTTAGATGCATCCACGTAGGATAGTCTTGGTGGAAGCTCTGGTATACATATGAGACTCTGGCAATCGAGAAAGTAAATTCCCAAGAGATTGGTAAGACACTTTACGTCTTCTGGTAAGCTCTTCATGTTGCAGCTTACAAAATGCAGATGGGTGAGCGATGCAAAGCTTTTCAAACAAGGTAGTGCATCGCCCTTGTACCTATAGCAGTGGAGCCGGGTGAGACGATCTACGAACATCATCGGTAGGCTGCTCAACGGACTGCCCTCTGCGGAAAGCATTTGAAGCGACTTTCGAACGTTCAAGTTGGCAGGGAGAGTCAACAGCTGCTTGCATTCTTGAATCGCAAGTGTCTTAAGATTTTGAAGGTCGCAAATGTAGTCTGGTAGGCTATCGATTTCACAGCCACAGAGGTGTAAATCTTGGAGTCGAGACAGTCCATCGATTGATGGAGGCAATTCTTTTATTTTCGTCAATGACAGATCCAATGTAATCAGATTCCGTGGGATGTTCCTGATCCTGGAGCATCCCCAGAGCAAGAGAACCTTGAGGCTCACATGCTGTGAGATTTCTGGAATTCCCTTCAACTTCTTACAGAAGCTCAAGTCGAGTTTCTCCAACTTCAATGAGTTTCCGAACTTGGGAAGTGTTGTCAATTTCTCGGAGAAAGAAATGTCGACAAATTTCAAGCTCGGCAGGCACGGCTGAAACAAATTCATAAAGCAAAAAAAGGGTCAGCCTCAGCCAGCTTATTAAGATCAGAAGACAGCTGCTAAACTACATTACGATACCTCGACATCACCGGTCCAAAGCTGTTTAAGGTTGCTCCTAACCATGCATAAGTCAACAAGATTCTCAAGATTAAAACTTTGCGGAAGATATTGCAAAGGGTACAGGTCCCATTGCAAGTACCGCAGTCTATCGGGAAGATACTCGAGGCCCTCTGGAAGAGAAACTCTGTTGTCTTTGAATGAAGCATCGTGAAAATGTAGGATTCTTAGCCCTGTCATCTTTTTTAAGACAGTTGACCTCAATTCCATACTTGAAGCCTTGGAAAAGTCCATTGATATGACTTCTATCTTCTTCATCCCGTCAGCATCCTAACCATTGTTCAAGCGAAAGATCAAATATTACGTTCACGTTTGATTTGAATTTCTATGGAAAGTACTAATCAATTTTCCGTTACCTGTTTTTTTGTCAGCAAATCAGCAATATCCTTGTACCTCCAAATCCTGCTGGGTTTACCTGTCTCTTTGATAGCTTCATGAAAAGCTATATGTTGTCCCATCTGTTGTACCAAATCATGCATTTGTAATGTGTTGTCAGAGATGGTAACTAGAGCCTTGTCCGCAAGGCGAGCGGAATAAAATCCGCAAGCATCCAATATGCGTTCAGCGCGATCATTATCCCAGCCTTTCATGTAACAAGCAATATCGAGAAATATACTCTTCTCCGTGTCTTCTAAACCATCATAGCTAATCCTCAAAATCTTCATGATCTCTAAGTCAGGGATCATGCTTAGTTTCTCCAACTCACTCTTCCAAATGGTAATATCCTTGTCAAAAAGATTGCGGCCTAGAATCACCAGAGCCAAGCGCAAACCTTGTGTGTATTTAACAGCCTTCTGCAATAACTCCATCTGATCTGGTGTAGGCCGCCTTTGCTTGAATGCATGAAGCTTAATGAGTTGAAGGGATTCACAATCCTTCAATTTCTCGACCTCGTAGATCTTGTCGCACATTCTTTTAAGAACTTGGTTATTTCTACTTGTTGCAATTATCTTACTCTCAGGAGAATACAAGCTGCAATCCCCTATCAGTTCCGATATTTGGCTCGCATCGCTCACATCATCAAGTATGACAAGAAGCCGCCTTCTTCGTAGCTTCCTTCGGATGTCGTTGCTGAAGACGATAACATGGTCGTCGTTTAGATCATTTTCCCCTAGGAGCTGACAGAGAAGATGCTTACACAAACGGATCAGTTCGCCTCTTTCAGCGAATTCCCTAACATTCTTAATGATGCATGCTCCTTCGAATTTTTTGTAGATTCGCTGATATATCTTTTCAGCAAGTGTTGTCTTGCCTGAACCTCCCAATCCCCATAGTCCTAAGCACTTCACCTCCGTTGAAGACAACAATGATTCGACTTCTTCGACACGCTCCATTCCAACGAAGTCCCCGAATGGATCGTCCGGAGACATTCGATCCAAAACAGATTGTATACGGCTGAGGAGCTTCTCTACAATTTTCGCCTCCGATCTATATTATCAAGCAAACAACATCCATGATAAATCAACAACGAAGCATATCGAATTGAAGTCGAGAAGTTAGTTAAGAGGGTTACAGTTGGAGGGAGTCCCAGCCGGAGAGGTCGGCTGCTTGCCTCAATGCTCGACGCCAGCTGATCTCCGCCTTATCCGCGTACCGAGCATCTCGGACAAGCCTCTCAAAACCATCCCCGAAAGAACCGGTCTGGTTCCGGACATGAGTTGGCTCTACTCCCTGCAGAAACACGGGCAGCACGGTCTGGCCGTGGGATTCCATGCAGTCCATGATCATGACCAGCTCATCCAGACACCACCTAGAGTCGGCGTAGTTCGGGGAAAATATGACAACGGATACCAGAGACTCGGAGATCTTACGGGATAGCGTAGATGAGATCTCTTCACCTCCCTTGAGCCCCTTGTCGGTGAACGCATCAATCCCGTTCCTGTCCAGGGCAACCCGGAGGTGGCTAGTGAAGCCCTTCCGGGCGTCCCGCCCTCTGAAGTTGACGAAGACGTCGTGCTTTATCCGTGGAGGAGCATCGGAAGCCATTGATTATGGTTTGGAAATGATCGACGAAGAAGAGGAACCCTGATGCTTTAAGTGTCCAAAAATCAACTAAACGTAGCCTTAAAGTCAGTTGATCGGACAAATGCAACAGGCTTGTGGTGCCCATGCATCTTCCACGAAATAGCGTACGGACCACATCTTTTATATTGATTACTTCATGTTTGTTTTTTCTAACTAATTCATGTCGATGCAATTAAGACTTTTGAAATGTTACAAATAAATAATACTATTGTGTTTCTAAAGATTCGAACTCTGGTTCAACTCGGAATGGCCCCCGTTAGAAACTTTAAGCCCATTAACGAATAGGCCCGACAAGTTAAGCCCAACTAGTGGAAATCAGTATTAAAGGTAAGATTCGCTCCGGCCCGATACGTGAGTTGGGCACAAGTGTAGAGGCAACATACGATCAAGTAGATTTTTCAAAAAAAAAAAAAAACATCCACTAGATCAAGCTAAACGAAGGAGCTTGAATCAGATTCCAACTGGAAATCGAGGGCCACTCACTATTTGGAGTTGCGGAGCAAACTGTTAGGGCAGTGGAAGCGTAAACACGGATGTGTTGAACACCCATAACAAGTAGTACGAGAGATAGGAAGAATCGAGGACACACGATATTACGTGGTTCGGTCGAATGACCTACTCCACGGGGCCGAGACGATCATCACTATATTATGTGGAGATACATGGTACATAAGCCATAGGCGAGGCAGTGCCTCAAGCCTAACTCTCTTGTGCCTATACTACCATTGCGTTATGCAAAGACCTAGACCGAAGAACATCTAACCCCTACTCTCCTATATATAGAGGACAAGTCCAATATATTCCTCAATATGAATTAGAGTTCTATTCTAATTAGGAATTTGGGACAAATCCTAACAATCTCCACCTTGGACCAAATTCCAAAATCAATCGTCTTTTCAAGCTTCAAGCTCATCGTCCACATCAGACCATCTTCACTGTGTGTCTCTTCCTGTAAGCTCAATCATCCGCCTCAATCTTGAAAACTCCACCTCGAATGGAATCTTCCACAAGTATCTCAACAACATAAACTCACCTCGGGTCTTCAACTCCAGAAGAACCAACACAACGGGAGAAAATTTTCATGCGCGCAACACGAGAGTTTTTCACATTGGAGAAAACTACTCCAACGCCCACAACAATGCCTAAATCTCATAGGCCAGCTTCAATCTCAGAAGCTCCAGCACGACCAATACTTATCCCAGTATGGTGTACTCTCTAGGGGCACTCTCAACCATTTCTCTACCGACATAGCAGACTCCACCTCCACGGAAAACCTCCACCTTCATGTGGACACCGACTGTTGGGGTTACATCGCCGAGCGAACACCAATCTCAGTCCAAATAAGAGATGAGGACACTAGCTACAGGCCTTTACATCACCTTCGCGTGAACACCTTCTGGACATCAATCTTGGAATTCTCCACCAGCTACAGGACTTTACATCACCTTCACGTGAATACCTTCTGGACACCAAGCTTGCTGTTGCTATTACACCCCACTCCTCCATCCTCGTGGGCAACCAGGAGATACACTGCAAAATACGTGAGTCAAAACAAAATTGATACTTGGACATCTTCGCCTTCATCGTTAACGAGTAACTAGTCCAAACAATGCTCAAGGTCTTCACATGATTTACCTTCTTGTCCACTATGATATGGCCACTCCATGACCGATCAACCATGAACCTAAACCAGACCCGATCAAATCCCATGAAAACAAGGGAGTCTTCTGGAGAAAGAAGTCGCCTTAAGCTCCTCTAACTTTCTCACACCACTCTCGACTACACACATAATACCACATACATGTATAGGAGATACCATTGGACCCGATCTCAAAGTCCAATAAGATTTGGGTCAAACACCCAACAAGTCTCCATCTTGAACCAAATCACATGACCGATCTTCAACCGTGAATCTCCAAGACTTGAACCAATCTTCAATTCGACAGGACCCCAATCTGACCCTTCTTTGGTCAAATTCTTTAACTCGAACAAACAAAATCACCACACCCATCAAACCCGGCCCAAATTTCATGATCCAAACTAAGACCCAGACATTTAAGCCATTAACCGGTCTACTTCCAAGGATCAACCATATGATCGCCGCCCCAAAAAATAAGTCTGGTCAACTCAAACCATGACTAATCACATCCACCAAGCCTCCATTACCAAAATGGTCAAAACCAAACATATCAGCCTCAAACCCGGTCAAAATATTACTAACCAGCCCCAAAATCATCTTCTGGTCAGACCAGAAAAATCCAAACCGGTCAGTTAACTCCTTTTGACCCAAAATCCCCAATTTAGCTCCAATTAGGGTTTTCCCAAAAAATGAGGCAGCGACGACGGCGGGGCTTCAAGGCGGCGTGGCAGCTGGCTCGCGCCGGTGAGTGGGCAAACGACGAACGGCGGCGGCGGTGAGCGGGGAGACTCGGGGAGCCCTCGCCCTCCATCTTTCTCTCTCCCTGTATCTCTCTCTCTCCTTGCAACTTTCTCTCTCCCCGAGCTCTCTCTCTCCTCGACGGGTCTTGTCTCGATGCCGCGGCTACGGACAATGGAGCGCGAGCTCTCCTCTCCTTCCTCGGCGGTGCGGGTTCGTGAGCTACCGTGCGGGAGCTCGGGCTCACGATTCTCTCTCTCCGCGTCGGGGTTCCACTCTCCTCAACACGGGTTCTTCTCCTCTTCTCTCTGAACGCCGCGTACAGCGGCTCGGTGGTGGCAGGATGGCGAGGACGGCCGTCGGGTGGGCTGACCTGGTCGGTGTCAGACCGGTGGCCCCTCGGTTGGCGACGGAGGCTCCTCCTCCATGGGCGGCTGCCACTCTCCAAGGGTGGAAAACCCTAATCCAATTTCCCCCAATTTGGACAAAATTACCAATTGCCCCTGCCTTCTTTCTGAAACTACAGAACAGTCCCTCTTCACCAATTTCTACCCAAAAACACACCAAAGCTCTGATACCAATTGTTAGGGCAGCGGAAGCGTAAACACGGATGTGTTGAACACCCATAACAAGTAGTACGAGAGATAGGAAGAATCGAGGATACATGATATTACGTGGTTCGGTCGAATGACCTACTCCACGGGGCCGAGATGATCATCACTATATTATGTGGAGATACATGGTACATAAGCCATAGGCGAAGCGGTGCCTCAAGCCTAACTCTCTCGTGCCTATACTACCATTGCGTTATGCAAAGACCTAGACCGAAGAACATCTAACCCCTACTCTCCTATATATAGAGGACAAGTCCAATATATTCCTCAATAGGAATTAGAGTTCCATTCTAATTAGGAATTTGGGACAAATCCTAACACTAACAGAGGAAGATCGTGTAATTTTTTGGGTCTCTGGGAGTTGAAATGAACATAGCGGAGGCATGCAATCCTTAACGGGTTGACTGGCTGTTGGGTCTCAGTGGGCCTGTCACTCCCGGTCCATGTAGTTGCTGGGCGATCGACATAGAAGTGCACTCGGTTTTTAAAGCCGAGGCCCCCAACCCAATATCATCCGAATTCAACAATCTTGTTTTAAAATTATGGTATTTATAAAAGCAATTTATAATTGTCAGGTCTTGATATAGTCTCTAGACTAGCATATATTCCACATCTTTTAATCCGCTTCTGTAATCTTTATTATCAACGAAAGGTTTAGACTACTCCTTTACTAGTGCCTTGGGATTCGAATATGTAATTGCCTTATATGTGTAGATTTGTAATGCAATAATCTACTCAGGTCAATTGCAATAGAAATCTTCAAGATCAGTCAATGGGTGGAATTAGATTTAGCAGTAATTTTGTCCCTTCCCTCTGGGTTAGGATTTTCTCTCTCGAAAGAGAGTAGCCGTCCCTTACAGAGGAAGAGGGTCTTCAGAAAAAATATTCACTCCACATCCGAAAAAATTCCCACCAAAATCCACTAAAATTCACAAATAATTAGAACATACATTGCTAAAGCAAAGGGAGAGCCTGATCTACCAATCTTGGCGTTTTCGTTTCACCACGCTTTTAGGTTCCTCTCATTGCACCTTTTCTCGTCTGGACATAAGTGACAGTAAGAGGTAGGTCTCCTGAGTGGTCTAGGTAGCGGGTTCTGGGTAGAGTCATCCTCTAGGTTTTCACGATCTGAGCCAGGAGCGGGGGGCGAAGTTTGTGGCTATGGGGTCGAAGGAAGGGGTTCCAGATCTCTCTTCGATTGATGAGAATGGTATGAAGGGTTTGAGGGATCGGGGGAAAGGGGCGATGGCTGAAGGGTTTAGGGGATCGGAGGAAAGGGGCGATGGTATGAGGGGTTTTGGGGGTCGGGGGAAAGGTACTAAGACAGGTGGCCCCGCCCCGCTAAGTATGAGCAGCGAAGATGCATCCCACGCTTTCTCTACTTCAGGAGCAGCTGGTACTAATCTGAGAGAGGGAGCTGCAGAATATCGAGATCTAACAGCAAAGGCCGTTAGAAATGTTGATGAGGCAATCCTTGAGCTTTCTTGCCAACTTCAAGAACTCATGGATACATCCAACAGGGGATCTCTGGTGGGGATGGTCTGGACAGAGAAGTCTATAAACTCAACTGCATTCATGACTATGATGAAGAATCTCTGGCAGCCCCGACGGGGTCTATCTATCACAGAGATAGCTACAAACCGCTTTCTCTTCGAGTTCAAGGATAAGAAAGAGATGGCCAAGGTCCTTCGGGATCAACCTTGGCATTTTGACAAGCAGGCAGTAATCTTAAAGGAGGTGACCGGGGAAGATCAGCCAACTAATGTGCCTTTGTTTTCTATTCCAATTTGGCTTACAGTCCACGATTTGCCGCTAGGTGGATATAACCTCATGACGGCAGAGGCAATTGGCTCCCTATTTGATTCTTTCCTTGAATGGGATGAGGCTCTTGACCTTAAAGGAAAATCCATGAGACTTCGGGTTACTCTTGATGCTCGCTTGCCACTTCCCCGGACAACGACGCTGAAGTTTAAGGGAGGGAAAATGGCATTTGTGTATTTCAGATACGAAAGGATTCCATCTTTCTGCTTCTGTTGCGGCATGTTGGGCCACATTGAGAGAAACTGTGATCTACCCTCGTCCGAGGATTCTCCACCAGATTCAGTTGATAAATATGGAGCATGGATGCGAGCCTCTCCCTACAAACCACGCCGGCTGGTAGTGGAAGCAACCATGAGGACTGGGCCTCCCTCGACTGCTCGCAGAATTCTAGGAACGGGGTGGGATTGCTTTAATACTCTATCTCAAAAACTAGGGGTTGCGTCTGGTTCCTTCACTGTAGAGGAGCGGAAGGATGCGAACCTCCAAGCTGAAGTCCCCCAACTCGCTGATAACCCAAAATTTGGACAAGCTTCCAAACAAATTTTACACCATCCTCTCCAAGCCCTGCCCGAAACACTACCACCTATCAACTCAGATATACCCCAAACATCAATGTTACACCTCTCGACAACCCCCAGTCATCCTTTCGCCCAAAGTAAATATATCCCACCACCACTTAGACCCAACCCTACAATGACCTTACCCACTCCTACACCTTTACCCCCCTCCAACCTTTCACCTAACCAGAACTCCAATAATACTCCCTACTCCCCAATCACTTGGGCCGCTTCACCCACCCCTAGTGGCAAGGATGACAAACAGACACCTCCTGATACACCTAATCCCTCCACTTATCCTGATACCCAAACATCAACCCAAATACTTCCCATACAAAATCTCAGCGAACCAATCCAAAATCCACAGGGATCATCTACTTTAAAGAGGTGGAAAAAGCTAGAAAGGGAGGCTCAGTCAAATGATGACCATGTTATGTCGGACAATACTACTGTTGTGTTGGGAAAACGGATGGATATCGATGTTGATGAATCAGAGATCCAAGTTAGCAAGAAGATGGCGATTGCTTTTGAGGACCAAGTTTTATCATCTTTCTCGGCGGAGGCTGTTAGTCAGCCCCGCCGATCACAATGAATATTGTAGCTTAGAATTGTCATGGGTTCGGGAATCCCGAGGCAGTTCAGGAGCTTAGCAGGCTAGCAAATGCTTGTAAACCCCAGATTCTGTTCCTTTCTGAGATGAAATTGTCAGAGAGGGAAGCATAACGGTTGAAGTGGAAGTTAGGTTTTGAATGTGGAATTTTTGTTGCCTGCAGGGGATCTGGTAGGTCCCGAAGTGGTGGGTTGGTGTTGTTATAGCACCGTAGCATGACGATTAAACTACTATCCTTCTCAACTCATCATATCGATGCTGAGGTTGGTGAGGTCAATCAATGGAGATTTACTGGTTTTTACGGCTGGCCAGATACTGGGGAAAAAGACAGATCGTGGGAGCTGCTATGGGAGTTGAAGCTTCAATCTAACCTTCCTTGGTTATGTGGTGGAGACTTTAATGAAATCCTCTCCAACACTAAAAAAAGAGGGGGAAACCCAGTGTCGGCTCGTAGATTGGAGGCTTTTTTCACAACTGTTCAGGATTGCAACTTTCGGGAGGTGAAGCAATCAGGTTTGACTTTTACATGGACGAATGGAAGAGAAGGCGGAGACTACATCGACAGCAAGTTGGATAGGTTCTTTGCTACCCCAGAGTGGTTTGCTATTTTTCCTAACTCCAGCTCAGATGCTCGAGCTCGAACAGGTTCAGATCACAGTCCACTCTGCTGTCAAATAAGAAATAAGGAAGTTGTACTTATCCCAAAGAGGTTTAGATTCGAGGCCATGTGGTTGCGAAGTGAGGAGATTAAGGAGTAAGTCAAAAAGGGGTGGGGTGCTGTGCTAGACGGGACGAATGTTGCTGTCCGCCTTAGAGCTTGCGGAGAAAAATTACAGTTCTGGGATAAAGTTTCTTTTGGGAACGTTAAGCGGGCTAAAAAGAATTTAGAAGGGGAGATTCGGCAATTACAGCAGGCCCCTCAAAATGTGACTGGCCGCAGGAGACTAGAAGGGTGTCTGAAGCATAGGGAGGAATTGTACCGAAGGGAGGAGATTCTTTGGGCGCAGAGATCTCGGGTAGATTGGCTTAAGGAGGGAGATAGAAACACAAAATTTTTCCACCAAAAAGCGAGTCATAGACATTCTAGGAACTGGGTAATTGAGATTTTGAACAAGGAGGGAGGAGTGATTCAGGACTTGGGAGGGATTCAGGAGACCTTTAGGTCCTTTTACATGTCACTTTTTTCCTCTTCGGGTTGTGTGCAGGTGGAGAATATTACGAACGCTGTGACGCCAAAAGTTACGCCAGAGATGAGTAATATCCTACAGATGCCTTATAGAAGAACAGACGTAGAGATGGCACTTCAACAAATGCATCCCACAAAAGCCCCTGGACCAGATGGCATGCCCCCTATTTTATCAAAAATTCTGGGACGTGATTGGCAATGATGTAGTACACTCGATCCTCCATGTCTTGAATGGTGGGGCTGATCCCTCCTCTCTAAACCAAACCATTATTGCCTTGATTCCAAAGGTAAAGAAACCTGTTACATGTGCTGAGTTTAGACCTATTAGCTTATGTAATGTGATTATGAAGCTGATTACCAAGACCATATCTAATCGAATGCAGCCTCTTATGTCAGAGATCATTCAGAAGAATCAAGGGGCTTTTGTCCCTGGCAGACTTATTACTGACAACTCTCTTATTGCCTTTGAGATCTTTCATTACCTAAAGAAAAGGAAGACTGTGTGGAAGGGTTTCTGTGCTCTTAAAGTGGACATGATGAAAGCTTATGATCGGATCGAATGGTCTTTCCTGGAAAATATGATGGCTGCTCTTGGCTTTCCGTCCACTTTTGTGTCTCTGATCATGCGTTGTGTTTGCACTGTCCAGTATGCGGTGCAGGTAAATGGTGTTATCGAGGAGTATTTTATTCCAAGCAGGGGACTGAGACAGGGAGATCCACTATCTCCTTATTTATTCTTGATATGTGTTGAAGGTCTTGCTGCCATGTTATCTCGGGCGGCTGATGCAGGGATCATACATGGCATTCAAGTGGCTCGTACAGCCCCCGCGATAACTCACCTTTTTTTCGCTGATGACTCTCTCTTGTTTGCTAGAGCTACGGAGACTGAATTGATGTCTATCATGAGTATTTTATCTATATATGAGAGAGCTTCGGGCCAAAAAGTTAATCTCTAAAAAAGTTCAGTTACTTTTAGTCAGAATGTGCAGGCTTTAATGGCGGACAACCTTTGCTTAATTTTACAAATGCGGCAAGCGGAGAATAGTGAAAAGTACTTAGGCCTCCCTACAGTCATAGGGAGGTCAAAAAAAATAGTCTTCTATATACTGGAGGATAGAGTTCGCAGCAAGGTTGGCACATGGAAGGAGAGGTCTTTGTCCCGGGCAGGCCGTGAGACTCTTATCAAGTCAGTCCTTCAAGCTATTCCCATCTATGTCATGAGTTGTTTTATCCTCCCAATCGAGACCTGTACTAGAATAGATCAACACTTATGCAATTTTTTCTGGGGAGGGTCTCCTGAGTGTAGGAAACTTCATTGGAGAAGCTGGGATAGAATGTGCAAGTCAAAGAAGGAAGGTGGTATGGGTTTTCAAAAACTGCACAACTTTAACAGGGCAATGCTGGCTAAACAGGTTTGGCGACTACTCAGTATTCCAACTTCTCTTACAGCTAGAGTTTTCAAGGCCCGCTATTACCCTAGGTGCTCCTTACTAGAGGCCTCATTGGGTTACACGCCAAGTCATGCCTGGAGAAGCCTAACTATGGGAATTTCAGTCCTTCACGAGGGGCTGGTCTGGCAGGTTGGTGATGGCTCGACAATAAACATATGGACTGACAGCTGGTTGCTGGATTCTCCCACAGGTTTCCCCAGCTACTATCGTCCGGGCGGTGCCTCAAGCCTAACTCTCTCGTGCCTATACTACCATTGCGTTATGCAAAGACCTAGACCGAAGAACATCTAACCCCTACTCTCCTATATATAGAGGACAAGTCCAATATATTCCTCAATAGGAATTAGAGTTCTATTCTAATTAGAAATTTGGGACAAATCCTAACACAAACAGAGGAAGATCGTGTAATTTTTTGGGTCTCCGAGAGTTGAAATGAACATAGCGGAGGCATGCAATCCTTAACGGGTTGACTGGCTGTTGGGTCTCAGTGGGCCTGTCACTCCCGGTCCATGTAGTTGCTGGGCGATCGACATAGAAGTGCACTCGGTTTTTAAAGCCGAGGCCCCCAACCCAATATCATCCGAATTTAACAATCTTGTTTTAAAATTATGGTATTTATAAAAGTAATTTATAATTGTGAGGTCTTGATATAGTCTCTAGACTAGCATATATTCCACATCTTTTAATCCGCTTCTGTAATCTTTATTATCAACGAAAGGTTTAGAATACTCCTTTACTAGTGCCTTGCGGTTCGAATATGTAATTGCCTTATATGTGTAGATTTGTAATGCAATAATCTACTCAGGTCAATTGCAATAGAAATCTTCAAGATCAGTCAATGGGTGGAATTAGATTTAGCAGTAATTTTGAGTACTTCACGGTCTTTTCCTGAAAAAAATTTATCCTGACAAATTTTTAATGAGATTTGTAATTATAACCGCATATTTTGTTGGTAGGATTCCAAATATATATATATAAAATTTTTACCTTTACACCAAAAGAGTAAGCCCCTCGGAACAATCCCCAATCCCCTTAAAAAAAAAGAAAAGAACAATCCCCAATCTTCCACTTTTTGGAATTTGGTTAATGAATTTAAAGAATCCAAAAGAAACAGTCAAAAAGGTGGAAATGGGCTCCACTGGCTAGCCTTTCTCCTCACGCCAGAAAATATTTGAACCAAATTTTCAGCGGCACCTCAGGAATTCGAAAATTGAATGCAAAGAAAAAGACTGTTCATTGTCATTAATATCTATGCGACTTTATGCAATCTATCACTTTTTATTTGAAAAATCAAAATATCCTTTAAAAAAGCTGTAAATAATACAAAAATTAAAAGAAATGAGCATTCATAACTTTTTCTTTGACACATATTAAGAGGAAAATCTAGGATTTCTGCATTTTATTTATTTCGTGTGCTATATAATGACAAAAAGTAAAACATTGTATTCCTATCTGAAATATAATGCAGAAAAAAGGGATCATTGTTTTTTTATCATATAATCTGCAGAGTTAGTTGAATTTTACAATGCACAACAAATTGATCGATGGTTATAAAGTTAATACAAACTTAGATATCTAAAATTTAATTTTCACCTAATAAACAAAAATTACTATTAAATAATACCAATTACCAACTACCACTTAAATTAATTGGTGAAGTAATTGTTATAGTTTAACTAGATATCACATTCAAGTTTGGAAACGAAACTATGTTAATTGATCCATTAAATCCAGATATTATACCAAAAAAAAAACTAATATTGAATTATCTACAGAAGTTCAAATATGTTAACCACTATAGTAAGCGCCAAGTTTGCCAGTTCCAGACCAGAAGTCTTCCCACAATCACAGTCACTCTCTCTCTGTCTCTTCTCTCTCTTCCCAATTCAAGATCCTCCAAGCAACGACCGGGAAAATGGGGTGCGTCTCTTCGAACTTGCTAAACAACGAAGATGACTTTCCCCAGCTGGGGAGCTCAGCTCTGGGCCACCACTTTGTCTCCTTAACCTCCTCCACCTACGGCCTCCTCAACCTCGACCCTCCTCCATCTCCTCCGCCGCCGGCAGCCGGATCAACCACCCCTCCGACCCCACCACTCCTCTGGTCCCGCCGCTACCACGAAGCCACCGAGGTAATCAACTCCTGGGACCTCATGTCCGGTCTTGACAACGAGAGCTTCCGGTTCCCTCCCGTTGTTTGTTCTAAAGATGGAAACTTTGGTGTTGGTAAGGAGAATTCTGACCCCAATTTGAGCCGAATTGGTTTATATGGAAGTGATAGAGTTCTGAAACCTCTTAAAGATCCTTCCTTTAGGGATATGGCAAGTGGGTTTGGTGGGGTTTGTGTGTCCAAGCCCTTGAAAGATGCTTCCATCACAAGTGGGTTTGGGTTCCCTAAGGTTTTGGAAGAGTCTTCCTTGGCCGATGATGCATGCAAATTTAGTAGGATTTGTGTATCTAAGCCATTGAAAGATGATATTTTTAGGGGTGGGGAAAGTGGGTTTGGGTTCCCTAAGGTTTTGGAGGAGTCTTCCTTGGTCAATGACACCCGTGGATTTAGTAGGTTTGGTGTGTCTAAGCCCTCGAAAGATGGATCCTTTGGTGGTAATAGAAGTGGGGTTGATTTGTCCGGGGGTTTGGATGATGAGGGCGGTCTTGTTTTCGTGGAGAGACTTGGGAGGTTTAAGGATTTGTGTCCTCCAAATGGGGAGAACAAGGTTGTGATCTACGCGACGTCGTTGAGGGGGATAAGGAAGACCTTTGAGGACTGCAATGTGGTGCGGTCTGCGATGGAGGGGTTCGGGGTGGCGATATGTGAGCGGGATGTGTCGATGGATCGAGGGTTCAGGGAGGAGTTGAGAGAGCTGATGGCGAGAGGGAATGTGCAGGACAAGATGGTGCTACCAAGGGTGTTTATTAAAGGGAAGTATGTGGGCGGGGTTGAGGAGGTGATGTTGATCGTGGAGGAAGGTTTGATGGGGGAGTTGTTGAAAGGTTTGCCTAAGAAAAGAGCAGGGGAATTGTGCGAAGGCTGCGGTGATGCTAGGTTCTTGCCGTGCTTTTCGTGTAACGGCAGTTGTAAGACAATGGTGGTGGTAAAGGAAGAAGAAGGCGGCGAACAGAAGCTTGGTTTCAGCTGTTTAGCAAGGAATGGGGTTGTTGTCAGGTGTCCTGATTGTAATGAAAACGGACTTGTTTTGTGTCCCATATGTAGCTGAATCGTTCCAAACTAGTTCATCTTAATCTATAATATATATTTCTTTGGCGTTCTTCCATTGCATCGGAGTTCTTGATCCCTAATGTTCCGGCTCTTTAGTAGTTACCAAACCTGGAAAGTCATCTGAATTGCTAAAATATCGTTGCATCCAACATCAGAAGGTTGGAAATTGAGCTCTCTGGCCCAGATGGCTGCATTTTTTTGTATTTGACTGAGTGAGTGAGGCTTGTGTTATGCTTCATAGAATCTTCCTTCGTCCTTTGTGCCTAAACTGTGTGCAACTGTGCCTGTTATGTCTGTTGGTTGAGGGCAGAATTTATGTATACATACAAAAGTCAGCTGCTGGAACTTATTACTCACCAAACATCTTAAACACCCACTAAACTATTCTCTTACGGTATTCATTAAGATGACATGCAGGCTGAGCTAGCGTTTAAGAGCTCGCAACTTGAGTAATTCATGTTAGGATTATTTTTGGACAACCCCGTTCTGAAGTGGTATTTACTCGACACATGATTAATCTCAACAAACCCCCCACTGTTACAACTATCATTGTATTAATCTCGTGGCCACCAAATCCAAATGCTGGCTGAATTCAGATCCAAGGCCCCTCAGAAGATCGAAGCCCTTCAGACTCTCAGATATGGCCGGGTAACAGGAAGTGGTACCTACCGACAGTGAGTAGCTGAGCTGGGCAATTCCTCAATATTCACCTGCCTTCTTTCTTCCTGCTGGTCTCCTTTGTGTCTTTTCCATGCTTTGGTTTTTCTTTTCCCCTTTTATGGCAGGGCAGGTCTTTTTCGATATCTTTTCCACGCCTTCTCTTTTCCGACTTGGTTTTCCGGCTGGCTCTTTTTTCGACTACATCATCCTGGATAACAGGCAGCCACTTGGTTCCGAATGTCCTGCCGATTGGAGTTACCCCACACTTCACAATCGCCGCATCATCTAATGGAACCATGCGTCTGATGCTGCTGCTGCTGCTGCCGTAATTCATCGCAGCAGAAAATTGAAACATGGCTTCATTGAGATAGAATCGAGAGGGGCCGAAGTGACCACACCATAGGATTGTGTGCTCTGTTTGGAATAGAATGGACTCGTCATCGAAACTGTAGCTGCAACTAGAATCAAAATTTTCTCCAAGCTTGGTTTTGCACTGGCAGGTAACTGTGAGCAAGCGCCCTTTCCATGAACTAAAATTGTTGGGAACAGCTACAACCATGCAAAAGATGAATCGAAGAGGATTAAGTAATCTCCTGAAGTTGGTCTTGACTGGAAAATTTGATCCCGTCTTGGAGTACTTGAACCACTTTGGCACTTCATTTCCTGGGAAACAAACATCTGCCTTTAATCCTGGTTCAATTTCTGAAGACGATTGGTACCTATTTTTGTGCTGCTCACTGGACACCTCTACTAAAGGAACCTGCACAATAATAATAAAAATGTGTTGAGTGGAAGTCCGTGTGCATGCATCTATAAGAACTCAGAACTTGGTGAATGATTGCTTAATTTTTATTTACCATCTACTGCTGTTTCTATGCAAGAGAATACCTTACTAGAAACTAAGCAAATCTAGGGCTAACAAGCCAGCTAATAGCAACGGCTATATGGCCTTAATTACATTCAATCATACTAGCCTTAATTACAGCTGTATACGAACTGGTTTATACATGACTTGAGTAAACACTATATACATAACTAATATATAAAGCAACAATGATGAGAATGATGATCATGATCAACAAGACAACATAATCACTGGACATCTCTACTGAAGGAACCTGCATAATGAAAAAAATGTGAGTGGAAGTCCGTGTTCATGCATCTGTAAAAGCTCAGAACTTGGTGAATGATTACTTAATTTTTATTTACCATCTACTGTTGTTTCTATGCAAGAGAATACCTTACTAGAAACTAAGCAAATCTAGGACTAACAAGCCAGCTAATGGCCTTAATAACATTCAATCATACAGCTAGTGACAGCCGTATACGAACTGGTCTATACATGACCGAGTAATCACCATATACAAAACTAATATATACAGCAACAATGATGAGAATGAAGATCAATATGAATATGATCATGATCAATAACATATTCATTCAACAGTATCTCACTGCATTCATATGTATGTGTGTGTGTGTGAGACAGAGAGATGAATATACCAAAACGAATTGAACTCTCAGCCAGAAGTCTCTCCAGATATTGCTCCTCGCTTCTTGTTCCAAATTGAAGCAGTTGTCAAACTTCAAGTGCAACTTTTCAGGTATTGATTGGATATGAATTTTAAGATCATTTTTTCCGAATGACCTGTGAGTATACTTTTGCAGAGATGTGCAGTTCGATGCATCTAGGTACCGCAGGCTCGATGGAAGCTCTGGTATATAACTGAGACTCTTGCAATTGGACAAGTAAATTCCGAAGAGATTGGTAAGGCACTTGATATCCTCCGGTAAGCTCTTTAAATTGCTTCTCTGCAAGTACATTTCTGTGAGCGACACTAAGCTTTTTAAAGAAACAAGTGCATCGCCTTTGTACCCCTGACAACTCAATTCCAACAGCGAGCTGAGGTGAGTTATTGATTCTGAGAGGATATTCAATGGACTTCCTCCAATAATAAGCAACTCAAGAGACTTCAAATCACCGAAATTGGCTGGAAGAGTCGACAGTTTCGAGCACCCGCCAATGTCAAGCTCTTTAAGATTTTTCAGCTCGTTAATGCTGTCCGGCAGCCCCTCAAGCTCTTCACAGCCGCACAACAGCAAGTCTTCGAGTTGAGATAGTCCTTGAATTGACGGAGGCAATGCTTTGATCTTCGTAAACGAAAGATTCAATGAAATCAGATTCCGTGGAAGCTGTGGAAGATCTCTGATTTTTGAGCAGCCCATGAGCGACAGAATCTCCAGCTTTGTCAATTGTGAGAGTTCTGGTAACCCAGTAAGACTTCCGTTACCATGCAAAACAATGTACTTGATTTCCACTAGGTGCTGTATTGAATCTGGAATGCCTTTTAAGTTCTTGCAAAAGGGTACAGATAGTGTCTCCAACTTCAATGCGTTTCTGAAGTTAGGAAGAGTGGTCAAGTCCTTGGAGCCAGAGAGGTCTACAGATTTCAGGTTCGGGAGGCACGGCTGCAACAATTGAAGAGTAAAATGAGTATTGTATTAACTAAGCTGTGAGCAATTTAATTGTAACGCCTCATGAATTCTTCTGCATGAGAAAGAGTGCAGTTTATGGCTAAAGACATGGAAAGAAAAGCATAGAATAGACAATTCAACGAATATTCACAGAAGAGGGGGACTGAATCAGGTTACCTCAACTTCACCAGTCCAAAGTTGTTTAAGTTGGCTGTTAACCATGCGAAGTTCGACAAGACTCTCAGGATTAAACCGTGGCGGCAGAGACGACAGAGGGTATAGGTCCCATCGCAAGTACAACAATCCGTCAGGAAGATACTTGAGGCCCCCTGGAAGAGAAATTCCGTTTTTGCTAAAGGCCCCGTGAAAGTGTAGGACTCTTAGCCCTGTCATCTTCTTGAAGACTCTGGACTTCAATTTGATACTAGCGTCCTTGGACAAGTCCATTGATATGACTTCTATGCTCCTTGTCCCTTGTGTCTCCTAACCATTCATACATGGAAGATAAAGAGATTATTGCAAAGCTGCAAAGACAAGCATAAGCCTATAGCTTTGCTCTACCAGCTGCAATTACAAGAGACAATGACTCCTAAAAGCAACACTGATATCTGGTTTAAAATCTGCATCGTGATGTGGAAATTTTTCTCGAACAATAAACTTAAAAAGGAAGCCAACAAACTCTCAATTACCTGGTTTTTTGTCAGTAACTCTGCAATTTCTTTGTACCTCCATAATCGGCTAGGTCTTCCGGTCGCTTTAATCCCTTCATGAAAAACAATATGTTGACCCATCTGTTTTACCAAATCATGCATCCGCAACGTGTGGTCTGAAATGGTTATCAAAGCCTTATCAATAAGGCAAGCAATTCCTCTTACAGCATAAAATCCGCAGGCATCTAGTATACTTTCAACACGATCTTTATTCCAACCGTCCATAAGACATGCAATATCAAGAAATATGTTCTTCTCGGTATCTTCTAGCCCATCAAAGGAAGTCCTCAAGATCTTCATGATCTGCAAGTCGGGGATATCACTTAGCTTTGCCAACTCGCTCTTCCAAATGGTTATATCCTTGTCAAAAAGATTACGACCTAGAACCACGAGAGCCAAGGGTAAGCCTTGTGTGTATTTGATGGCCTCTTTCAATAACTCCATCTGATCTGTTGTAGGCTGCCTTTGCTTGAAGATATGAAGCTGAAGGAGTTGAAGGGCTTCATGATCATTCAACTTTTGGACTTCGTATACTTGTTCACACACATTCTTAAGAACTTGTTTGTCTCTGCTTGTTGCGATTATCTTACTCTGTGGACAGTAGAAGCTGCAACCCCCTATCAGTTCTATCAATTGGCTTGTATCGCTTACATCATCGAGTATGATCAAAACTCTTTTTCTTCTTAGCTTCCTCTGAATGTCACCGCGGAAGATGATCGGAGGACCTTCGTTTTGATCATGTTTTCCAAGGAGTTGGGAGAGCAGATACTTGCGCAGACGGTTCAATTCGCGCCTTTCTGCAAACTCTCCTACATTCTCAACAAAGCAAGCTCCATCAAAGTTCTTGGAGATGCGATAGTATAGTTTCTCAGCAAGTGTTGTTTTGCCTGAACCTCCCATCCCCCATATTCCTATACATCTCACTTCTGGCAAGGACATGAGTGATTCAACTACATCCACGCGTTCGATTCCAATGAAGCGCCTATGTGAATCATCTGAAGACAATTGACCTAGAATTGATTGTACACGGTTGAGAAGCTTCTCTATAATTTTTCCCTCGGATCTAATCAAGCAAACAACAACGTATCATTAGCTATTTCCCAAAAAGAACTGACAAAGGCCGTCAGGATTATGCATGCACACGCACATAAAGGATCATAGTGTAGCAACAGAGAGAAGAGAGAAACAAACAAAGGTTCTGTTCCTACTTGATACAGCCTTGATGCATATTAAAACAGAGGAAGCAGCTTCGAGCCTGTCGTTTGCATGAACTGGAAGGATATGAAGGGTAATTGAAGCATATGCGTGTACTAGAAGCGAAGAGGATTAAGAAAAGGAGTTACATTTGATTAGAAGCCCAGCCGGAGAGATCGGCAGCTTGCTTCAAAGCGTGCCGCCAACTCTTCTCCTTATCTGCATACCGATTATCTTTAATAAGCCTCCCAAACCCATTGCCGAAAGCACCGGTCTGGTTCCGAACGTTAGTCGGCTCTACTCCCTGCAGAAACACAGGCAGCACCGTCTGACCATCCGCTTCCTTGCACTCCATGATCCTGACCAGTTCATCCAGACACCACCTGGAGTCTGCGTAGTTCTGCGAGAAGACGACCACCGATAACTGAGACTCGGAGATCTTATTGGAGAGCGTAGGTGAGATCTCTTCCCCTGCTTTGAGCCCCTTGTCCGTGAATGCATCGATGCCATTCCTCTCCAGAGCCGCCCGGAGGTGGCTGGTGAAGCTCTTCCGAGTGTCTTTCCCTCTGATTTTAATGAAAACGTCGTGCTTTATCAGTGCAGCTGTATCGGAAGCCATTGATAACATTTTCGAATATAAAGGAATAACTAGCAAATTTTTTTAGTGAATGATCTAAGCTATTTGAAGTCAATGCACGTCTCTTCTATAATTAATTGATCGAGGTTCATACTCTTGTTTATAGCGAGAGAACGTCACAGATCGAACAAATGGCAGTTGTTTAGGAGATAATTAGAAAGGAAATTTCCAAGCTGCCCAGTGATTAATAATGTTAGCGATAGTGATGTTTATGCATTTTCTAAGAAGAGGCAATCTTATGGCCATTGGTTTATATAAAATCTATTGTCGGTACATGTTAGTCTCGCTGAGATATAACTAATCCGGCGCTTTGGTCACGTAAAAAAAGTCGGTAAAATCAGAAGTAGATATAAGACATGCTCGGAACTTGGTTGGAAGTTCATTTCGGGTCAAAGCTGATTTCAGTTAGTTTTTTGTTTATACGCACATGGGCCACTTAGACCGATTCATCCGATTTTGAGCTGGATAAATTTTTTGAAAGCTGGTACAACTCTCTCAATAACTATTTTATACTGCTACGTTTACAATGACTCGAATTCGAGACCTGACAATCTGAATTTAGTTAGTTATTTTAAGCTATAGATTCAGAATCAGCAGGTGTGTCTTCTATTCCCTTTGAGTTGATAGCTTAGCAATTGGTTGTTTTAAGCTATGGAATTCTGATCCTTGAAATTCCGACCTTAAAAACCCACCTATTTCTTTACGTAAAAACCCAAAAAAAAAGAGACATCATATTGATCCTCCAATGTGTTACATGAAGGAAGGATAGGTGCGAGACTTACCTGAGGCGACGGCCGAAGAATCGGAGCTGGGTGATTTGACGTCATGCGTGCGAATTGGTCCAGACGATTAAAAGAGGGCTTTAGGGATTTTGACTTTCCCAAGTCAATCCTGCGAGCAGTAACGGCTATCTTTGGAAGCGCGCGTGGGTCGTGCGAAGTGCTCACTGCTCTGGTGTTGGGCTGCGGCTTTTTTGGTTTATTTCATTTAGGAAAAAAAACACATTAATACTTCGTGGCATCGAAAAATCACATGAATATTTAAGTAGTTTAAAACGTATTAATAGAGTCATATTTTTTTAATTAAATTTTTTAGAAGTTCGGAAAGTTGACTAGACTCTCCACATCAAAACGACGTCGTTTTTGGCAATGATGTGGTATACCACATTTGCGAGTGAAACATGACATGACTAAAATATCAAACAATCTCTGATTTGTTTATAATTCTTAAAAAAAAGGATAAAGACACTTTTTTTGGGTGAAATTTAAATTGTTTTCACAATTTCGGATCTTAGACGGTCATGGGATTCGATCCTCCCACCTCATGCTTAAGGACTGACACCGTATCCATCAGACCATACATGAGTTGGTAGGATAAAGACATTTTACTATACTGTATTATATGAAATAGACACTTTGTACCATCTATTATAGAAATATCCTCTTCAGTATCTTGTATTATTATTCAAAGATACTTTAGTACTGACTTTTGTTGATGATGACATTGCAAAATAGATGATGTGTCATATAATATTAAAAAATTTAATAAATATTTGTTATGTAAAAGACTGATATAACCTCACCTTCAATCTTACACCCCCAGCACCAAACCTCAAAACTCCATCTCCATAGCTTCTTCTTGATTATGAAGCTGGATCCAAAATACAGGAATCGACGAGGAGCCCGCTAGCGGT
The DNA here is from genome assembly GCA_963995505.1 of Hypericum androsaemum. Lineage (NCBI taxonomy): Eukaryota > Viridiplantae > Streptophyta > Magnoliopsida > Malpighiales > Hypericaceae > Hypericum > Hypericum androsaemum. The sequence goes on from OZ023187.1 coordinate 654,543, forward strand.
GTTGTCCCCTCCCACTCGTCCTCGTCACAAATTGATTTAGCACCCTTACAATTTTAACAAAAGAATCCATGGTTGTTCAGTTTTTGGTCCATGGACAAGACATGGAAGTTTGGTTTAGGAATTCCATCGAATAGTTGGTGTGCAACTTTCGAAATAGATAACTTTAGTTGCTATTGAAGCAATTGAACTTAGATTTCAATCAACAAGCAAAATTGGAAGTAGGCGAGCACCGAAGTCATCTCCACGTCGCTCGAGATCGATCGATCCCAAGGCGGCTCACCGACGGCCCCTTGCTCTGGCCCGACCTCGAAACCTTCGGGTGTTGTCGGGAGTTGAAACTCCCATAGACGAGGTAGAGATAGAGTTGGAGCTTCGAGTGACTGGGTGGAGAGCTCCGGCAGCGACGACGGCTCCTCCTCCTATGTCCTCAATATCGCCTTCGCCGGAGAGGAGTAGTCCTCCAACGGCGAGGTCTTCAGATTATATGGTGGCGACAGAAAGAGTATTAGTAATTTTGTCAATGGTTTGAGTCGGAACCTTCATCCTTTTTGAAATTTCCTTGAGTTGGGTTCTCTAATTTTGTGAATCAGCTTTCCATTTCATTTTTATTTATTTAAATTGTAAATACGTATACTTTATTTTCGAATGTACCGTAAATGTATACTTGAATGGAGATGGAGTTTGAAGTTGAAGATGAGGTTATATTAGTCTTTTAAATAACAAATATTTATTAAAATTTTTAATATTACATGACACATCATCTATTTTGCCATGTCATCATTATCACATCAATAAAAGTCAAAATTGGGGTATTAAAGTGTCTTTGAACAATAATACAAGATATTAAAGTGGATATTTTCATGATAGAAGATACAAAATGTCTATTTCATATAATACAAGGTAGTAAAATGTCTTTATCCCTAAAAAAAACTCATCATCATCCTCCTCTTCCTTCACTCTCACACATTCATAGATGCCTTGCTCGGAACACGCAAGAACATCTCTTCGGCAAAGGACCGAGTCTCCGCAAGAACAATTTTGTGAAAGGATGAACGTACATACATTTGATACTAAGACCCTTACTATCATACCAACCAATTAAGGCCCATATGATCATAATTGGAGGAAGTGTTGAGCTCTTTTGCTCTTCTATTAGAGGCTCAATTGAAATTTGATGGGTCTCTCTTTCTCACGGTGGCCCTTATCTGGGCTAATAGATTATTAAAACATAGGCCCATACGCCTATGGTGTCCCTTCAAGTTCTCTAATGGGCTTCTTCACAGCTTTTGGTTGGGAGGGAAAAATGGGCCCATTCACAGCTTGTTTGGTTGGACTTGGACTCCCAACGGCACAAAAAAATCATGTCGTACTTGCTTGATACTTCTGCATCTTCGGATTGAGGCGCCGTGCAGCCCGTGCTTCCTGATAATCAGTTCAGCAGAACAAATACTCTCCCGATACTCGAATCCGAGACCTTGGAATCTCAAGCCTCAGCAATAACCATCTCATCAGCACAAGAGTATCAACTCAGAGTCTCCGACTACCATCATCTGCATAAATCATCAATTATGTATGAGCGTATTCGATTTATGGAGGAAAGAAAAAAGGTTTCCTTGGAAACCAAGTAAAATAGAATTAGGAACATAAAGGGAGGTGATAAGACCTCATTGGAAACTGGGGAGCAACCATAAAATGCTCTCTCCATTTTGATCTCATGATCATGAACTGCTCTTCCTCTTCGTCATATCCCCGCTTTCTCGTTTGCGATCTCTTCACAGTGCTGGCTCTTTCTTTTACTTCTAGGGAGCTACCATCCTGAATCACAGGCAACCACTTGCCTCCAAACGTCCTACCGACTGGAGTTACCGACGCCCTTGAAAGATGGATCCTTTGGTGGTAATAGAGGTGGGGTTGATTTGTCGGGGGTTTGGATGAGGAGGGCGGTCTTGATTTTGTGGAGAGACTTGGGAGGTTTAAGGATTTGTGTCCTCCAAATGGGGAGAGCAAGATTGTGATCTACACGACGACATTGAGGGGGATAAGGAAGACCTTTGAGGACTGCAATGTCGTGCGGTTTGCAATGGAGGGGTTCGGGGTGGCAATCTGCGAGCGGGACGTGTCGATGGATAGAGGGTTCAGGGAAGAGTTGGTGGAGCTGATGGTGAGAGGGAATGTGCAGGACAAGATGGTGCTACCACGGGTGTTTGTTAAAGGGAAGTATGTGGGCGGGGTTGAGGAGGTGATGTGGATCGTGGAGGAACGTTTGATGGGAGAGTTGTTGAAAGGTTTGCCTAAGAAATGAGCAGGGGAATTGTGTGAAGGCTGCGGTGACGCTAGGTTCTTGCCGTGCTTTTCGTGTAATGGCAGTTGTAAGACAATGGTGGTGATAAAGGAGGAAGAAGAAGGCGGCGAACAGAAGCTTGGTTTCAGCTATTTAGCAAGGTGTTGCCGATAGTGATTTGAACGAAAGGAAAAAAAGATGAAATATGAGATAAGAGAGAAGAAGAAAGAGAGTGAGGAGCAAAAATGTTTATTGATAGAGAAAGGAGAAAAACATGAAAGATAAAAGTTACGATAAAAATTATGAAGCTAAGAGTTTGGTGTTTTGTTTTGTGGGTCTCTTCATGCTTGTACTCGCTCTCCTTATATAAAATAAGCTTGCTCCAGCTCCATACAAAAACCCTAAGCTATTTTCAAACAAGAAAATTTAACATAGCCTTGGCCTAATAAGGAAAACATAAACTGCCGAACCTTGTAACCCAATTTTGCCCTCCTTATGCGCCGAATTTGAAAAAGTGATAAACTACAAAATTGTAGATATATGTCTTCTCTTTCTTTGACTTTTAGAATCATGTCAATCCGATACTTGAGCCGAAATCTACGGCCTTTTTACCAAAATAGATTCAGCAGATCCGCGAATTCATTGGAATGACCATATAAATGTTTTTGAAGATCCCTAAGCATTTGCTTTTGTTTCTGGATTTTTCGCTCCAACCTTCTTCGTTGAGTCTTCGTTAGAGTCGGTCGATGAGACTTCAAACACTTGCCATCCGAGTGTGCATTCGGCTTTCTTGGCATCTCCTTATGCACAGACTTCGTATGATAACTTGGAGACCTGGTAGGCCGATCACTCCTTGTAGGACCGCAAAAGTTCTTCCTTCGGCACCCAAACCTTGAAGGACTTCTTTCTCTAGAGAACTCCTTGCTCGGTCTCCAATCGAGTAACCACATCCCTCTTAACCCATGCGTACTCAGGCTGCCTTTTTCTGTTGCCGGCCAATTTTGACCGTGTGACTTGAGAACACTCCCTGTAATTTGAAACCTTTAACATTCGAATTTGAACCAACACTTTAGGTTGTTGCCTCGTACTCTTTCTTGGGTGAGGAGGATTTGAAGACTTGGCTTTATCATCCTTCACCTTCTTGTCATGTGCACGTCTTGCCCCCAGGCCGAGATAATTTTGGCCGATGTATGAGCTTCGACTGCAATGTTGCAACGTTCCTCATGCCCCCCGGGTGAGATTGAATTCTGACTGTAGACTTTTCCCCCTATGTCTTTCCATTGAGTTAGGACAGAATAGGGCAAGCGAAGGTGGCTTATTGCAGGTGGAACGAAGGGTGACTCAGATCTCCGCAACAGATGACTCGGCGGAGGTCCCAAAATTCCCTTTGCTAGTGAAGGCCCAAAGATTCTCTTAGCCGGCGGAATCCCTAGAATGCCTTTTATATTTGATACAACACTTAGGGTTGTCTCGGCCTTCGATGTGACTTGTGTCGGGAATAACTCTTCCTTTTTCTTGAATGTGGGTCTTGCAAGCTGGATGGCCGTGGTGTCGGCCAACTGTTGACTTGTCGTGTCTTGCCCCCCATTGCTTTGTTGATGGGTTGGAATAGAGTTGGATGAGCAATAATTGATGATTGAATTGATGTCTTTGTCTCGTTTTAACAACTTATGAGGCGGATCGCCTACTGGTGTCGTCGAACCGAACGGGCCAAACAAAGGTTTGTTTTCCTCGATACCTCGATCATAAGAATCCCAAGGCACCCTCAAAATCATCCTAGAACATAGTCTCTCAAAATAACCTTTGCTCCACATAAATTTCTTATAGTTGATCATGGTTGGACAAGATAAATTGAAAATTTTGAAACCAACTTACAGAACGACCTATCTTCGGTATTTTAGTCTTAAAATCTTCGTCCGAACTCAGATTGAATCGATCTTGGTGTTTTTGCAAAGCTGAGAGACAGATCTTCAATTTTATCTGAAATAGCCGTCTCCTAATTTGGCCAAAAAAAGACCAAGACGCCCTCCAAAGCCGACTGTACTTCTCAATCATACAGATCAATCAATCTTTAGTTCTTCATCCTTATTAGAATATGCAATTCAACAATGGTTTCGCTGCTTTCACTAGCTGGGTAAGTTGAGAAAGAAAAGGGATGAAGATCGCTTCCTTTCTTTCCCTCAAACACTGTGGTTTAAGTCTGATAATAGAACGGCCGGCCCGCCTGGCCACTATGAATGAATATTATGTCAATAGAGTCAGTCTTTCCGAAAAACCTTGACACGAAGCGCAGCCAGCGATGGGCGCGACTAGGAATGAATGTCATTGTAACCAGATGGGTTTCACTCATTTCGGCCATATCTTCCTGGTACGAACTCCGATTTTGGCGTTCTTAGTGTCCACAGAAAGAGGAAACAACGATCTTCAATTTTGGTGAAGAAAGCTTCTTCAGATTCAGCTCCAAAAAGGGCCGAAACTCCCTCCAAATCCGGCTGACCTTGCTGGACATTCCTTTTCAACACAACTTTTGACCGATTTTGTCTCTTTTGAGGAAGGACTCGAAACCGTATGTGGAAACTCGTGTATTTGGACACAACTATCGCTCTTCTCAGATGCCCTCCTTAGTCCCACCGAGCGTGCCAAAAAACTGTTGCCGATAAATTGTGATAGAACGTCGGAAACGATATTAGAAATGTGTCCAGAGTGGTCGTCCCAAGAGTGATTCAAACGAAAGGGAGAAAAGACGAAATACGGGATAAGAGAGAAGAAGAAAGAGAGTGGGGAGCAAAAATGTTTATTGATAGAGAAAGGAGAAAAATATGAAAGATAAAAGCTACGAAGCTACATAAGATAAAAGCTACGATAAAAGCTATGAAGCTAAGAGTTTGGTATTTTATTTTGTGGGTCTTTTCATACTTGTACCTAGCTCTCCTTATATAGAATAAGCTTGCCCCAGTCCGAGCCCTATACAAAAACCCTAGGCCATTTTCAAATAGAAAAATTTAACATAGCCTCGGCCTAATAAGGAAAACATAAACTGCCGAACCTTGTAACCCAATTTTGACCTCCTTATGCGCCAAATTTGGAAAAGTGATAACTACAAAGTTGTAGATCTCTGTCTTTTCTTTCTATGACTTTTGGAATCACGTCAATCTGATACTTGAGCCGAAAACTACGGCCTTTTTACAAAATAGATTCAGCAAATCCGCGAATTAATTTTCCGCTTCAAGGAATGGGGTTGTTGTCAGGTGTCCTGATTGTAACGAAAACGGACTTATTTTGTGTCCCATCTGTAGCTGAACCATTCCAAACTAGTTCATCTTAATCTATAATATTTATTTCCTTGGCGTTCTTCCATTGCATCGGAATTCATGATCCCTAACGTTCCGTCACTTGAGGTTGGAAAAATGTCATCTGAATTGCCAAAATGTCATTGCATCCAACATCAGATGGTTGGAAATTCAGCTCTCTGGCCCGGATGGCTGCATTTTCTGTATTTGACTGAGTGAGGTTTGTGTCATGCTTCATAGAATCCTCCTTCGTCCTTGGTGCCTAAACTCTGTGCAACTGTGCCTGTTCTGTTGGTTGAGGTTAGAATTTATGTATACATACAAAAGTCAGCTGCTGGAACTTATTACTCCCCAAACATCTTAAGCACCCACTAAACAATTCTCATACGGTATTCATTAAGATGGAGTTTGACGACATGCAGGCTGAGCCAGTGTTTAAGAGCTCGCAACTTGAGTAATTCATGTTAGGATTATTTTTAGACAACCCCGTTCTAAAGTGGTATTTACTAGACACATGATTAATCTCAACAAACCCCCCACTGTTACAACTAGCATTGTATTAATCTCAACAACGTTGTGGCGACCAAATCCAAATGCTGGCTGAATTCAGATCCAAGGCCCCTCAGTAGGGAGTAGCTGAGCTGCGCCAATCCTCAAGATCGAAGCCCTTCAGACTCTCAGAGATGGCCGGGTAACAGGAAGTGGTTCCTACCGACAGTGAGTAGCTGAGCTGGGCAAATCCTCAATATTCACCTGCCTCCTTTCTTCCCGCTGGTCTTCTTTGTGTCTTTCCATGCTTCGTTCCTTTTTTTTCCTTTTATGGCCGGGCAGGTCTTTTTCGACATCTTTTCCACGCCTTCTCTTTTCCGACTTGGTTTTTCGGCTGGCTCTTTTTTCGACTACATCATCCTGGATAACAGGCAGCCACTTGGTTCCGAATGTCCTGCCGATCGGAGTTACCCCACACTTCACAATCGCCGCATCATCTAATGCAACACTGCGTTTCCTGCTGCTGCTGCTGCCGTAAATCATCACAGCAGAAAATTGAAACATGGCTTCATTGAGATAGAATCGAGAGGGGCCGAAGTGACCACACCATAGGATTGTGTGCTCTGTTTGGAATAGAATGGACTCGTCATCGAAACTGTAGCTGCAACTAGAATCAAAATTTTCTCCAAGCTTGGTTTTGCACTGGCAGGTAACTGTGAGCATGCGCCCTTTCCATGAACTAAAATTGTTGGGAACAGCTACAACCATGCAGAAGATGAATCGAAGAGGATTAAGTACTCTCCTGAAGTTGGTCTTGACTGGAAAATTTGATCCCGTCTTGGAGTACTTGAACCACTTTGGCACTTCATTTCCTGGGAAACAAACATCTGCCGTTAATCCTGGTTCAGTTTCTGAAGACGATTGGTACCTATTTTTGTGCTGCTCACTGTTCATCTCTACTGAAGGAACCTGCATAATGAAAAAAATGTGAGTGGAAGTCCGTGTTCATGCATCTGTAAAAGCTCAGAACTTGGTGAATGATTACTTAATTTTTATTTACCATCTACTGTTGTTTCTATGCAAGAGAATACCTTACTAGAAACTAAGCAACGCGTATATGGCCTTAATTACATTCAATCATACAGCTAGTGACAGCCGTATACGAACTGGTCTATACAAAACTAATATGTACAGCAACAATGATGAGAATGAAGATCAATATGAATATGATCATGATCAATAACATATTCATTCAACAGTATCTCACTGCATTCATATGTGTGTGTGTGTGTGTGAGAGAGAGAGAGAGAGATGAATATACCAAAACAAATTGAACTCTCAGCCAGAAGTCTCTCCAGATATTGCTCCTCGCTTCTTGTTCCAAATTGAAGCAGTTGTCAAACTTCAAGTGCAACTTTTCAGGTATTGATTGGTAATGAAGTATAAGATCATTTTTCCCGAATGACCTGTGAGTATACTTTTGCAGAGATGTGCAATTCGATGCCTCTAGGTACCGCAGGCTCGATGGAAGCTCTGGAATATAACTGAGACTCTTGCAATTGGACAAGTAAATTTCATTGAGATATACAAGGCACTTGATATCCTCCGGTAAGCTCTTTAAATTGCTTCTCTGCAAGTACATTCCCGTGAGCGACACTAAGCTTTTTAAAGAAACAAGTGCATCGCCTTTGTACCCCAATAAACTCAATTCCGTGAGCGAGCTGAGGTTATTTATTGATGTCGGTAGGCTGTGCAATGGACTTCCTTCAATGATAAGCAGCTCAAGAGACTTCAAATCACCGATGTTGGCTGGAAGAGTGGACAGCTTGGAGCATCCGCCAATGTTTAGCTCTTTAAGATTTTTCAGCTCGTTAATGCTGTCCGGTAGACTTAAAAGCTCTTCACAGCCGCACAACAACAAATCTTCAAGTTGAGAAAGTCCTTGAATTGATGGAGGCAATGCTTTAATCTTCGTACAAGACAGATTCAACGAAATTAGATTTGGTGGAAGCTGTGGAATGTTGCTGATATTGGAGCAGCCCATGAGCGACAAAATCTCCAGCTTTGTCAGTTGTGAGAGTTCTGGTAACCCGGTAAGACTTCCGTTACCGTGCAAAACAATGTACTTGAGTTCCACAAGGTGCTGTATTGAATCTGGAATGCCTTTTAAGTTCTTGCAATAGGGCACCAATAGTGTCTCCAACTTCAATGCGTTTCTGAAGTTAGGAAGAGCGATCAAGTCCCTGGAGCCAGAAAGGTCAACAGATTTCAGGCTCGGGAGGCACGGCTGCAGCAATTTAAGAGTAAAATGAGTTGGCCAGCCTTCAATTTCAGGGACAAGTAGGTATTATCTAAGCTATGACCAATTTAATTGTAATGCTTCATGAATTCTGCATGCGAAAGAGAGCAGTTTATGGGTAAAGACATGTGAAGGAAAGCATAGAATAGATCAGTCAACAAATATTCACAGAAGAGGGGGACTGAATCAGGTTACCTCAACTTCACCAGTCCAAAGCTGTTCAAGTTGGCTGTTAACCATGCGAAGTTCGACAAGACTCTCGGCATTAAACCGTGGCGGCAGAGATGACAGAGGGTATAGGTCCCATCGCAAGTACGACAATCCATCAGGAAGATACTTGAGGCCTCCTGGAAGAGAAATTCCGTTTTTGCTGAAGGCCCCGTAAAAGTGTAGGATTCTTAGACCTGTCATCTTCTTGAAGACTCTGGACTTCAGTTTGATACTCGCAGCCCTGGACAAGTCCATTGATATGACTTCTATGTCCCTTGTTCCTTCTGCCTCCTAACCATTCACAGATGAAAGATAAGAGATTACTACAAAGCTGTAAAGACATGCATTAGCTTATAGCTCTACTCTACCATCTGCAATCACACGACTCCTAAAGCAAGACTGATATCTGGTTAGAACTCTGCATCGCTATGCGGAAAGTTTGCTCGAACGATAAACTTAAAGGAAGCCAACAAACTTTGAATTACCTGGTTTTTTGTCAACAACTCTGCAATTTCTTTGTACCTCCATAATCGGCTAGGTCTTCCGGTCGCTTTAATCCCTTCATGGAAAACAATATGTTGACCCATCTGTTTTACCAAATCATGCATCCGCAACGTGTGGTCTGAAATGGTTATCAAAGCCTTATCAACAAGGCGAGCAATTCCTGTTACAGCATAAAATCTGCAGGCATCTAGTATACTTTCAACACGATCTTTATTCCAACCGTCCATGAGACATGCAATATCAAGAAATATGCTCTTCTCGGTATCTTCTAGTCCATCAAAGGAAGTCCTCAAAATCTTCACGATCTGCAAGTTAGGGATATCACTTAGCTTTGCCAACTCGCTCTTCCAAATGTTTATATCTTTGTCGAAAAGATTACGACCTAGAACCACGAGAGCCAAGGGCAAGCCTTGTGTGTATTTGATGGCCTCTTTCAATAATTCCATCTGATCTGATGTAGGCTGCCTTTGCTTGATGATATGAAGCTGAAGGAGTTGAAGGGCTTCATTATCATTCAACTTTTGGACTTCGTACACTTGGTCACACACATTCTTAAGAACTTGTTTGTCTCTGCTTGTTGCGATTATCTTACTTTGTGGACAGTAGAAGCTGCAATCCCCTATCAGTTCTATCAATTGGCCTGCATCGCTTACATCATCAAGTATGATCAAAACTCTTTTTCTTCTTAGCTTCCTCTGGATGTCACCAGGGAAGATCACAGGAGGGCCTTCGTTTGGATCATGCTTTCCAAGGAGTTGGGAGAGCAGACACTTGCGCAGACGGTTCGATTCGTGCCTTTCTGCAAACTGTCCTACTTTCTCAACAAAGCAAGTTCCATCAAAGTTCTTGGAAGTACGATGTCGATCATATAGTTTCTCAGCAAGTGTTGTTTTTCCAGAACCTCCCATCCCCCATATTCCTATGCATCTCACTTTTGGCAAGGACATGAATGATTCAACTTCTTCCACGCGTTCGATTCCAATGAAGCACCTATGTGAATCATCTGAAGACAATTGACCTAGAATTGATTGTACCCGGTTGAGAAGCTTCTCTATAATGTCCCCCTCCGATCTAATCAAGCAAACAACAATGTGTCAGTAGCTATTTCCCAAAAAGAACAGACAAAGGCCGTCCGGATCATGAACGCACACGCACATATAGGATCGTAGTGTAGCAACAGAGAGAAGAGAGAAACAAACAAAAGGTTCTGTTCCTACTTGATAAAGCCTTGATGCATACTAAAACAAAGGAAACAGGTTCAAGCCCGTCATTTGCATGAACTGTAAGCTTATGAAGAAGAGTAATTGTCATATGCGTGTAATAGAAGTGAAGAGGATTAAGAAAATGAGGACTTACATTTGGTCAGAATCCCAGCCGGAGAGATCGGCAGCTTGCTTCAAGGCGTGCCGCCAACTTTCCTCCTTATCTGCATAAAGAGGATTATCTTGGATAAGCCTACGAAACCCATCGCCGAAAGCACCGGTCTGTTTCCGAACATGAGTCGGCTCTACTCCCTGCAGAAAAAAGGGCAGCACCGTCTGACCGTCGGCTTCCTTGCACTCCATGATCCTGACCAGTTCATCCAGGCACCACCTGGAGTCCGCGTAGTTCTGCGAGAAGACGACCACCGATACTTGAGACTCGGAGATCTTACTGGAGAGCGTAGGTGATATCTCTTCCCCTGCCTTGAGTCCCTTGTCCGTAAACGCATCGATGCCATTCCTCTCCAGGGCCGCCCGGAGGTGGCTGGTGAAGTTCTTCCGGGTGTCTTTCCCTCTGAAGCTAATGAAAACGTCGTGCTTTATCCGTGCACTTGCATCGGAATCCATTTTTTTAAACTATATGGAAATCCAGATGCTGCAAGTAACTAACTAGTATACTAAAAAAGGAATTAATAGCAATTTTTTAGTGAATGATCTAATAAGCTATTTGAAGTCAAATGCATGTCTCTACTATAATTAATTGATCGAGGTTCATACTCTTGTTTATAGCGAGAGAACGTCACAGATCGAACAAATAGCAGTCGTTTAGGAGATAAATTACAAAGGAAATTTCCAAGCCAGAGCCCAGTGATTAATTATCTTAATGATCTGACGTTTATGCATTTTCCAAGAAAGAGCAGTCTTATTATGGCCATTGGTTTATATTAAATTCAACCAACGCGATCGTAATAAAGTCTATTCGAGCTCTCGACCCCGCGGAGTAGGTGTGAAAAGGAAGAAACCGTCTATTTACGTTACGATTGGGGACAACTTGCTAGGAAAAATGGATGGATTGACTTTTTTTTTTTGGAGAAGGTGAATTGACTTGGGAAGACTTTGTCTAAAACCATTTACGGGTATTTCTTTTAAGAATTTTTTTAGTTTTATCGATGATATTTTTTATATTTATATTTATGAGACTTAATACAATACCTCCGTAAAAAATTGAATTAAAAATATACTAGATATCATGTGTAATTAGAAATAAGTCATAAAATTTTTATAACACCAAAAAAATGCAGACATATAAAAGACTATTTTTTGGGTAGAAATGTAAAAGACTATTTGACATGAAGATGCAGAAATTTTCGTCTCTACGATCAACGTAATCGGAAAATTCCGTTTCATTCGTTGTTTGTACTCCGTTAAAAACTATTTGCCTACAAAAAATTTCATTGACACTTCTGAAAATTAAAAATAAATAACAAAACATTGATTTTAAATTTCTTTCTCCTTGAAAATAGTTTAGCTAAACAAAACAGAAAAAATACTTTTTCAAAATATCACTCAAATAAAATAATAATAATAATTGCTTTCTCAAGAAATCAATTCAATTCTTTAGAAAATTCTTCTAAAGAATGTTTGTACCTAAAGCCAACATATGTTGATTGATTCAAATGCTATGTTTTCTTTTATGACGACTTTAGTAAATTCGTTTGTCTAATAATGGAATTATACACCATGTTTTATGTCCATATACTCTTGAGTAAAACGGCTGTGCTGAACGCAAGCATCGTCATATTGTTGAGACGGGACTTGCCATCTTACATCATGCCGCCATCCCTTTAAAATACTGGTCCTTTATATTTGATTCAGCCGTATATATAATCAACTGACTGCCTACGCCCATGCTGAACAATATTTCCCCATACCAGCAACTTTTCAGTAATGTACCCTCTATCTCTCACTTGCGTATTATCGGTTATTTGTGATATCCCTGGCTTCGACCTCTTGCTAAGAATAAATTACAATCTCGATCTTTGCCGTGTATTTTTCTCAGGATCCGAAATCTGTGGTCAATCGTGCTTCCCTCCCAGTCTGGTATCTCCGAGTCCACTTTCGTGATTGAGCCTGACGGGCTTTTTCTGCTGCAGCCCATGGGCAACACTCTGCCTGGTACCTCTTCTGATGGGCCTAATCAGCCCGATGATCCACCTGTGCCTTCTTCTACCTGGCCGGCTGGTTCTTCTGAACAGCCTAATGATGGGCCTTTTCCTTCTACTCCTGCTAGCCCTCATGACCCCCTGGGTCTCTTTCTCCCAAAGGTGCTAACCTTCCCCTTGCTAGCCCATCATCTCCAACTCTCAAAGTCTATTCCCGACGCCGACCGCCAGCCTTGCCCGCACCTCCTGCTACTCTAGTGACCCGTCCATCTCTTCTGGCATCGGACAAGCTTACTTATTCTAGACATGGCTGATTGCAGCAGCGGTATCCGGTACTGAAGCTAATGTTGCTACCGATTATGATCCGGAGCTGTACCGACAAATTGTTGGGTCTCTCCAACAACTCGGTGTTACTAGACCTAAGATAGCATATGTTGTGGGTCGTGCATCTCAATTTATGCACAGTCCCACTCCAGAGCGATGGTCTGTTATCAAGAGGATTCTACCTTATCTCAAGGGGACTTCTCACTATGGTCTTCTTCTTCGACCCTCTACAGATCATTCATTGGCTAGGTACTCTGATGATGCTGACTGGGCGAGTTGTCCGCTTGATCGACGGTCTACCACCGGATATGCCATTTTCTTTGGTCCTAATCTTATATCATGGACGCCTCGTAAACAACGATCGGTGTTGCGTTCTTCTACCGAGATTGAGTACCACGCTCTTGCCACGGTTGTTTCTGAAATTATTTGGATGCAATTACTTCTTCAAGAAATCGGACTACCTTGCTCTCGTCCACCAACGCTATGGTGCGAGAATCTTGGTGCTACGTACCTTGCCGCCAATCCAGTGTTTCATCAACGGTCTAAGCACATGGAAATTGACTTCCATTTTGTGCGTGAAAGAGTTGCTGATGATCGTCTTCGAGTCAATTACATCTTGGGCAAAGATCAAGTTGCCGATGTGCTCACTGAGCCGTTACCACGTGCACGGTTCCAGGAACTTCGTTTCAAGTTGATGGTCACTCTCTGTCAACTTGCGGGGGCGTGATAAGGATACCTCAACCAACGTGATCGTAACAAAGTCTATCTGCAGTTCAAAATAGATCTCAACTGATCTATTGTTAAAAATAAGGAAGGATTCACTATACTTGCATTGGTAAAAGAGAAGACATGGACTAAACTAGCTTACCTCAACTTCACCAGTCCAAAGTTGTACAAGATGGCTGTCAACCATGTGAAGTTCAACAAGATTCTCAGGATTGAAATGTGGTGGCAGACATGGTAACGGGTATAGGTCCCATCGCAAATACCGCAATTCATCAGGAAGATATTCTAGACCCTTTGGAAGAGAGATCATGTTATTTCTGGTAGGTGCACTGTGGAAACGCAGGATTCTTAGCCCTGTCAACTTCTTGAAGACTTTCTCGACCTTAATTTGATACTCACTGCCTTGGACAAGTCCATTGATATGATTTCTATCTTACTCAGCCATTCAACCTCAGCCTGATTTTTGGCCAGTACATATGCAATTTCCTTGTTCCGCCATAACCTGCTCGGTCTACCTTCACGACTAGCTATATGTTGGCCCATCTGTTGTACCAAGGCATGCATCCGTACAGTGTCGTCTGAGATGGAAATTAGAGCCTTGTCTGCAAGGCGAGCTATTCCTCTTATAGGATAAAATCCGCAAGCATCCTGTATACGTTCAACATGATCTTTATTCCAGCCTTCCATGAGACAAGCGATATCGAGAAATATATTCTTCTCCGTATCTTCTAGCTCAGCGTAGCTAGTCCTCAAAATCTTCATGATCTGCAAGTCGGGAATATCACCTAGCTTTGCCAGTTCACTCTTTCAAATCGTCACATCCTTGTCAAAAAGATTGCGACCTAGAATCACAAGAGCCAAGGGCAAGCCTTGTGTATATTTGACAGCATCTTTCAATAACTCCATCTGATCTGATGTTGGCTGCCTTTGCTTCAAGATATGAAGCTTAATGAGTTGAAGAGATTCATGATTATTCAACTTCTGGACTTCGTATACTTTGTCGCATTCATTGTTCAGAATCTGCTTGTCTCTACTTGTTGCAATTATCTTACTTTCTGGACAATATAAGGTGCAATCCGCTATCAGTTCATGTAATTGGCTTGAATTGCTTATGTTGTCAAGTATGACCAGAAATTTTCTTCCTCTTAGCTTCCTCTGGATGTCACTGCAGATGAGGACATGCGGGATTTCATTTGGATCGTGCCTTCGAAGGAGTTGGGAGAGCAGATGCCTACGCAAACAGCTCAATCCGTGCCTTTCTACAAACTCTCTAACATTCTCAATGTAACATGCTCCATCAAACTTCTTGGAGATACGATGATAGATCTTTTCAGCGAGTGTTGTTTTACCTGAACCTCCCATCCCCCATACTCCTAGGCATCTCACCTCTGGCGAGGACAAGAATGATTCCACTTCTTTCACGCGCTCAATTCCAATGAAGCGCCTATATGAGTCATCCAAAGACATTTGACCTAGAACAGATTGTATACGCGCGAGGAGCTTTTGTACAATTTTCCCCTCCGATCTAATCAAAAAAACAACAGATCAGCAACCAACTAAGCATTGCACAAATAAAACAGAGAAAGATTGTCTGAATTAGACATTAACAACAAGGAAAATGGAAACCTCCGTGGAAGAGAAGCACCTGGATGGCTTTCAATGAAGTATTTATTCTATACACATCATAAGTCAAAACCAAGTTGGCTAGAGAAAATGGACATAAAGAAACACAGTATGGCAGCAGAAGAGGAAGGAAACAGAGAGAAACTCTTGGTACTAACTTATCGATGAAGGTTCTACTTAAAACTGATCGGTCTATAAATGTTCGATTACCCATGTCATCACGTCCAAGAAAAGAAGATTTGTCTACAATAAAACTTCTTCAAGCCTCTCGTTTGCATGAATTTGAAGCATATCTAAATGAAGTGAACAGGATTGAGGAAAAAGAGTTGCATACATTTGGTCCGAAGCCCAGCCGGAGAGATTGGTGGCTTGCTTCAAAGCGCACCGCCAACTTTGCTCCTTACCTGCATACCGAGCATCTTGGATAAGCCTCATGAAACCGTCTCTGAAAGCGCCGGTCTGATTACGGACATGAGTTGGCTCTACTCCCTGCAGAAACACTGGCAGTACAGTCTGTCCATTGGCTTCCTGACACTCCATGATCCTGACCAGTTCATCCAGACACCACCTGGAGTCCGCATAGTTCATAGAGAAGACAACCACTGATACTTGTGACTCAGATATCCTTTTGGAGAGCGTAGGCGAGATCACTTCACCTCCCTTGAGCCCCTTGTCCGTGAATGCATCAATCCCATTCCTGTCCAAGGCCGACAGTAGGTGGCTGACAAAGTTCTTCCGGGTGTCTTTGCCTCTGAAGTTGATAAACACGTCATGCTTTGTCCATGCCACTGCTTTGGAAGCCATTGATAATATATCCAAACAATTGACAATGAAGAGGAACCGAGGTTCTATAAGTACCTGGATTATAATCTGTGCATAGGTTTTGACAAAATAAAAAAAACAAAGCAAGCATAGATGATATCGAGGTTTCCAAATTCACACATCTTTTTATGTCACAGAACATACTTTAACGAGCTGAAACAAAATCTGTCACTGTCACGACAAACAAGCAAATGGACTTAAAAGATATATGAAGTATATAATATGACCAATAAACAAAAAAGAAAGGTACAGAGAGATCCACGTCGGCTAAGTGCGATTCACACACTAGGCGACAACATAAGAGACAAGACAGACTATACTTGTTCTGTTTCTCGAACCTGTAAAGACTATGCAGTAATTGACAGTTCTGAGATGGAAATGGCATTAGGAAGAGAAAGTTACATTTCACCAGGAAATTGAAACATGGACTCGTTGAAATTAAAAAAGACCAGCTGCTGATTGTTTCTGCAAATCATATAGAGAGCTTCATGCAGCAGCAGATGGTTCTTGACTTGCACTGGGGAAGTTCTTTTAGGACCAGCGTGTCTCTATTTGTTACTTAATATGAGGAAGAATACAAGTGCATTTACGTTCTTCCCTTATATGTTGCATTTGCTGATAATTTTGGAAACATGCCATTCTCTTTGTTCTCTTCCTCAAAAACTTGATCCGAAAGATTAACAGTTTAACACCATTCATCGCCTACACTAAGACTTACTGATTTGGCAGTAAAATTGTTGCATTGATGCTCATACAACATACATGGACATGATCAGGTGAGGCACCGTATACAATTTGCTTGGCGGAAATCAGAAAAGCAAGCCATATGTACATCTCAGAAAGATCTTTGAACTAGGTTCAGCCACCAATAAGAAATCAGGATGTCACGGATTGGTGAAATGTATCCGGAAGCAGTTACCTTGGTCAGTACAAACCGCCAATCCATCAAATGTGCGCAACATGAAGAGATGAGCAATAGCCAGAGACATATCAATCGTCAATGGCAGCAATGCGACGGTGAAGCCTAATGCTGGGGCTTCTCTCTGTCTGTCTATTAGCTATGGTAAGTTAAGTAGATCAATGGTTGAACAAAACCTGTACAAGCGAGAAGAGGGTCACGTCGAGTTTTGAGAAGAATAATCAGTCTTCGGAAGGATTTCTCATCAAGTGACTGACTTGCAGGTCTGAATCTTCTTGTAGCTTTGCCAACTCACTCTCCCATTCTTTCAAACCTTTGTCATATAGATTGCAGCCCAACACCTCCAAAGCCAACGGCAAGCCCTTTGCAGAAGCTACAATCTTTTTGGATAGCTTGATGAACTTCCCACAAGGCAGATCTTGCTTGAAGGCGTGAATCTTGAAAAGCTCAAGCGCTTCGCGGTTATTCAGCTTCTCAACTTCATACACTTTCGTGCATCCATTTTTGAGGACCTGCTTATCTCTACTGGTCACGACGATTCTACTCCCTGGACCAAAGAACTGATGCCGTCCAACCAAAAGCTTCAATTGCCGTGCGCTGCTTACATCATCGAGAACAATCAGGAGCTTCTTCCTTTTAAGCCTTCTCTGGATGAGAGGGGACAACACGTTAAGGCCTGTACTAGAGTTCTGATCCACGCCTAAGAGTTGTGCAACCATTTGCTTTTGCAGAGAATCAAATCCGTCCCTCTTAAATTTCTCTCTTATGTTTTCCAGAAAGCACGTACCATCGAATGAATTGGAGTTCCGGTGAAATACAATCTCAGCGATCGCAGTCTTGCCTATTCCGCGCATCCCGCATATCCCCACGGAGATCAAGCCTTCGGGTGGTCCAATTCGAAGCAACGACTCAACTCCACGAATGCGCGTACTTCCAACAAAACCATCTTCAAGATCATTTAGGGACGACTGATTCAGTATCTCCTCAACCCTCACAACAACTTCCTCAACGATTTTCTCCTCAGACCTTGAGAACAGAAGCAACAACTAGAACCAGTCAGGAGGCATTCAGCATTTGTTAAAGCAAAGAAAACCTCATACAGCTCAAAAGTCCAAACTGTTCCATGAATGGGATTGTCACTAACATACCAAACTCAAATTAACTTACATTTCACTTGATATATCTGAATAAGTCTAATAAGTTGAGAACAGACATCAATCACAATTCACAACCAGCTAGCATCAGTCTAATAATTTTTTTTTTTTGGGAAATGGATGGGCAAGCCACAATATATAAATACGAAAATGAAACACAATAACATTCGCAATCCAGCCTCCTAACTGAAAATCCCCCTGGCTCATCATTGTGATAGCCACCACTACTCCTATATGACACGAAATCCTCTCTTTCGAAATTGCGGTCGCTAGCCACAGTGAAACCCTCTTGCAATAAAACTCAGTGAGAAAAACCCGCAAGAGGAAAGAACACCTCGGCAATGTAGGAAGTTAAAAGATTGTACAAGAACAATTGACCACCTGATCATCCTGCTCCAATATTGTATTCAAAAACTTCATATCTAACCGAGAATCTTAAAGCCCACATGTAAACTCAAGCTAAAAATCACAACTTTCCCTCTTGTGGTTTAGTTCATTAATTCAAACAACACGATTTCCTAGTCGAGCTCGAAAGTGAATTAGCTTACTTGTGCATGGAATCCCACCCGGAGAGATCGGCAATCTCCACCATGGCCCTCCTCCACGCCTCCGCCTTCTCCCCGTACTTCGTACCGCCCCCGAGCAGCCTCCCAAACGCGTCCCCGAACGGGCCCTCTTGCTTCCTGACATGGGTGGGCTCCACCCCGAGGAAAACAGGCAGCACGTGCTGGCCCCTGGCGGCCTTACACTCGGAGATGGTGGCGAGCTCTTCGAGGCACCACCGGGAGTCGGGGTAGTTGGGGGAGAAGACGACGACGGATACCAGAGACTCGGAGATGATCCGGAAGAGGGTGGTGATCCTCTCCCCGGCGTCCAGCCTGTCGTCGATGAAGGCGTCCACACCGCGACGGGTGAGGGCGGCGTGAAGGTGGGCCGTGAAGGTCTTGCGTGTGTCCGTCCCCCTGAAGCTCAGGAACACGTCGTGCTTTATCGCGACGGCGTCGTCTCCGGGATCGCTCTCGGCGCCTTCGTAACCCATTACGCTCTTTGTTCTCTCTCTCTCTCTCTCTCTCGCCTCTCGTGTTGGATTCTTGTGGGTGACGGGAAGGAGACGGGAGGAAGGAAGGAAGTGATGGGTTCAGTTTCGTGGAAGCTTGGTTCTCATGGCGCGTTCGCTAGAAAAAGTCAACGGCGAGAACGAGTCATGTTGACGTAAGGCATACCATTTGGGCCTGAAGCCAAGCCCAGTTGCATCCTGGAGCTCCTCGAAGATGAAAGGGGGTGAGAGAGAGAAGGGAGAAGTCATGGGAGTGTTTTTGAAATTTATCCAGCGACAACTCAACGCCGATGGGTTAAAAAAAATTCCGAGCTAGTGCGACACGTCTGCCTCAAAAACAGTTGAGTCGTTTTGAGGCTCGGAGTCGAAATTGACTCGGGGAGTTCTCCGAGCCTCTAAGTGCCAAAAAGTTGTAACCACATGATTTAAAATGTTGTTTTGAAAGAACAGGGTCATATCTCAAAAAATGTAAACCACAAGGTACAAAATTGAACTTTTTTCTTATAAACTTTAACTTCTGTACTTATATAATCAAATAATTAGTATTATAACAACTAATATATCGACAATTTATTATAATAATGATATTTACTGGACCGACTAATCCAAGTTCGAGTCTGATAGATTTTAAGCAAAACTATACTAACTATATTGCGTTCCAAAAAATATCGTGTTGCTATGACAAATGCAATAGTGTTGCAAGTTCGTAGTCATCTTGATTGTAATACAATCAAGGCCCAAACTATGTTTGATGGGTAAAAACTTTCTTCATTAATCATAAGGCATACCATTTGGGCCTGATGCCAAGCCCAGTTGCATCCTGGAGCTCCTTGAAGATGAAAGGGGGTGAGAGAGAGAAGGGAGAAGTCATGGGAGTGTTTTTGAAATTTACCTCGCGACAACTCCGCCGATGGGTTAAAAAAAATTCCGAACTAGTGCGACACGTTAGCCTCAAAACAGCTGAGTCTTTTTGAGGCTCGGAGTGAAAATTGACTCGGGAAGTTCTCCGAGCCTCTAAGTGCCAAAAAATTGTAATCACAGGATTTAAAATGTCGTTTTGAAAGAACATGGTCATATCTCAAAAAATATAAACTACAAGGTACAAAATTGAAATTTATCCTTATAAATTTTAACTTTTGTACTTATATAATCAAATAATTAGTATTATAACAACTAATATATCGACAATTTATTACAATAACGATATTTACTGGACCGACTAATCCAAATTCGAGCCTC
This sequence comes from Hypericum androsaemum, assembly GCA_963995505.1. Lineage (NCBI taxonomy): Eukaryota > Viridiplantae > Streptophyta > Magnoliopsida > Malpighiales > Hypericaceae > Hypericum > Hypericum androsaemum. The sequence continues at coordinate 674,844 of OZ023187.1, forward strand.
ATAAATTTCTAGCAAAATTATACTAGCTATATTGCGTTCCAAAAAATATCGTGTTGCTATGATGAATGCAATAGTGTTGCAAGTTCATAGTCATCTTGATTGTAATACTTTGCTATGATTAATGAAGAAAGTTTGTACCCGTCAAAAAAATATCGTGTTGCTTGTTAAAACAATAAATGATGGTATCTTACCGGCTCGACATGATAAATGTCTCAATTGATTAGATTTGGGATACGACAAATGCAATAGTATTGTTATTGACTTATTTCTCCTTTATAGACGCCCCATGTGATGTCCTGCGTATGCCTAGGGATTTTCATATCTAATATCTGAAATTCGATATCATATATTTATGTATGATAACTAAATTTAAAGTTAAGTGCGGTTAAATATTGTAAAGTTATGACTTTCTTTGCTCCATTCACGTGGTTAAAATTCAAAATATCATTCAAGTAACCTACAATCTTTTATTACTTAATTAATTTTTGTTGTTATATATTTTAGTCTTAACATATACTATAAATCACATAAAAATATATATATTATTTGTGATACTCCCGTTAATTATATGTTTTAAAAATAGTTAAGTGATTTGAGAGTTATGCATATCAACAATTTACATCTTCTTTTGTAGTATACATATTGAGAGAACTCCAAAACTAAACGCGCTTGGTTTGAAATAGTTTAAGAATAAGTGATCTCCTGAAAGTTTTTGAGTTGCATGTGAGCCTACGGTGTAATTCAGAGATCGAACACACCTCAAAACAAGAGATTTTAGGATTATTTAAAAGATAAATTGTTCTCAAGTCTCTGGTCTATAGTGAAATTATCTCTAGGGTCCCTGTTTTTTTTTAAAATTATTTAACCGTCCATGCTTTATGTAAAAATGTTAGTCTCGGATCTCTATCTGACGTTATAAAATTTTTTTTAATTTTTTGTCGCGTGAAATAACCAAAATATTCTTACACAAAACAAAACAAAAACTTTCTTCTTCAACCTTTAGAAAACCATCCTCTCCAACTTCTAATTCTAGAAACCAAGAACAAACCAGTAACCAACCAAACCAAAACTAATAATTTCAAACCCAAAATTAGGAATTTCATGAATCCAAAGCCAGAAACAACACCAAGAACTCCTCTGAAGCATACCCATCTCAATAATTTACAACATCGTCTCATCTAATTAACTTCCACCACAATTAATAAATTAGAAATAGTAGGAGAGGATGCTTCAAAGATTCTTCTGGAGCTTGGCTCTCTTTAAAAAAGTCCCCAAATCATTGAAATCAGGGAAGAACCCTAAATCCCTCGAATTCGCCCAGAAGCCCAGAAGCTGAAGATAGAAGGAGGCCGTGCCCAGAAGTCCAGCAGATAGCGGCTAGGCCGATCGAGAAGGCGGTCGTCGGCGTCCTCCTCGCATCCTCCTTCAACGTCACCGTCGTCGTCCTCGTCAGCTGAAGCATCCTCCTTCGACGGTACCGTTGCTGGTGTTGGCGATGGCATCGCAATCTAGCCACGGCGGGAGGAAACTGGAAACAGCTCCTAACACTTCTTCTTCTTCGCGAACTTCTAGAGGGCGGGACTTCCGCTGGGACTTCCACCAACGACATCTTCTCCTCGCCGGCCAACAACGACATCTCTTCGTCATGCCTTTGTCATTTATGTAATTAGAGATTAAACATAATAAGGTTTTGAGTTAGGGGTAAACCCTAAATCGAAATCAGAGATTGAGGATTTTTGTTTGTTCGCGGGCTGAGGGTTTCTATTTATGGGGTAAAGATCGTTCTGGATTTTGGAAATTTAATGTGGTTTTCTTGTTAGTTTGTTCTTGTTTGTGAGTTTGTGTTGATAGTGTTCATGTCCTTAGAGTTGATAGTGTTCATGTCCTTAGAGGTTGAAGAAGGAAATTTTTGTTGAATGGTATTTTGTTCATTTTTTTTACAAAAAATGAAAAAAAATGATTGATGATGTCAGCCAAAGACTCGAGACCAACATTTTTAGATAAAATAGGGACGGCTAAATAATTTTTTAAAAAGCAGGGACTCTAGAGATAATTTTGCTATAGACCAGGAACTTGAAGATAATTTATCTTATTTAAATCTGGCGGATGGATGTGATACCCATTAATAATATGTTTAAAAAAGGGAGAATTACACTATCATCCTCAACCAAAACCAAATTGATGAAAAGGCAGCCAGCTTTTCTCTTCTTCTGGGAACCCCAATACACCAATGTCGTCTACGACAAAAGATGAGCATATGATTCTTTTGGAATTGGGATTAAGGAAAGATGGCAAGCACTAGTGGTGGGTCTAAGAGTAATAATAATAATCTCTTCGTGTCACTAAACCTGAAGAGCATCATCTACATTAAAATCAAGCGTAGAGATATGATTGTCTTGTCAATTTTTTCAAATATAGTCAACGAATTCGTGGGACATTAATCCATAGGAAATTATTGCTGCCAGAAGATAGAGCAAATTGTAGGATTAATTCATTTATGAGGTAATATTTGGAGAACATCGTTATTTAGCAAGGAAACAGCTATACCACGTTGAGTATGAATCCAATATTCCACTTCAAATATTTATGACTTGTGTGTATCACCTGATTTATTTTATGTGACATATCTATAATTGACAAAGACTATATATTATACGTGTATATTATCTATATATATGTACCCAGCTAGCTAGCTAGACTTCTATACCATATATGGTTTGTCTTATTTTTCTATGAAGACATGTCTCTAGAATAAGATTCCTCGTACTTGTAATGACCACGTATATGTTTAATTATGTTATACTGAGAGGTGACATAGTGGGTCCGATGAGGAAGGTGAATGTGACGACTTGGTGAAGCTCCATAGTTCATTATCTCCGATGTAGCACTCAACATTGGAACCCACCTGATCGGATCCGAACTGCGGAAGCAATTGGATCTCCTGGTCATGATCAAGATCCGAAAGGCCAAACTTTTGATGATCACCCGGGTCATCGAAGCAAGTCAACACTTGCTTCGAAGACTGAGTCCCATTTAGCTGAGACGCCACAAGGCGATCTAGGGTCACCCACTTGGTGGAGGAATCAAGTCTGTTGGTGGGCGATTGCCGGTGGTCGTGATGATCATTATCCGCAAGCATCTCATCGTAGGGATGACCATTTAGGCTCGGGAGGTGCATGAACCGATCGTCGAGGCCTTCCTCGAGGATCGAGCTGTTTTCGGACAGGAACCTCATGTTGTTCATCCCGCTGTGGTTGATGTGGTTCATGAGCGCATCGGTCTCCATCTTGGAAGTTGTTGTTCTTCCCATGTAGAGGAGTATTTGGTCCAGGGCGTCATTTTCGCCTCTGCAAGGGGTAAGAATGTGGTGGGAGTTCTTGGAGTCCATTGAGCCTAATGGAGAGCCTTTATTAGGACTGCTCTCTAGGGTTTTCTGATAATTCTTCTTCCTGAACACCCTGCAAACCACCCAACCTTCCTCCTGAACTGCCTCCGCCATTGGAATTGAACCCTGATCAATATGTCAATAATTATTTACACATCTACTTAATTAGTTAACTTCGAAGTTGATCAAAGACAACGTTTGCTTAATCAGTTTATTACGACGTTTACAGATATCGAAATCGACCCATTTGTATATATAGCTAAGTGAAAAAAAATGCTCCCAAATTTTGTTTGAGGGATAAAAATTTATTCATTGGAGACAAACATCAAGCTCACAAACTCCCTTGACTGACCTAGATTCCAACGTACCATAGTACGACCACCCATTTAAAGCTACCCTCCCAAGAATATTCCAACTATAGTGAACAAGAATTTTGTGCCAAGAATTTTGCAAGTTTCTTTGGCATAATTATATTTTTTGGTTTGAAATCACTAGACACACTGTGCCGACTAATTTAGATTCGAACGAGATAAGACTTTTTAATGTTGGAAAAGTTTTTCTAGCAAGTATTTAAAACTATCTTATTTTTAATGGGTCAAACTCGATACATCTTGTTTGAGATAAAATAACTCTATTGTTAATTAATCTTATTGATTTTGACATAATTATATTAATCAGAAAGTTCACTCTTATACAAATTGCTAATACTTACAGATTTTGACTTCCAGTGCGAATATTATATTTATGCACATGCTTAATGATCATCCCTATTGACAAAAAGGCAACATTGCATGGGGCATACATATTGTTGATATAGGCGATTCCTTCCTGCCTTTTTGAAACCAAAGACCAAAGAAAAGAAACGACAAAGGCATGTAATAAGAGATAAGCACATGCAAGTCGTTGAAGTCAACTTGGCCATCGAGACCAAACCAAGAAAAGTTTTCCAATCAATTGATGCTAAATGACAACATCAATCTCGCCAAATATTTTGGGTGTGATCATACGAGCGCTAATACACCGGATGTTATCAAAAATCCAAAATCCAAAAACTAACCAAGTAAAAAGAGAGAGATGGCCTTACATTGATAATAGCGGTGTCATGGGAGCCATCATCAAGCCTGTACTCATGCATGATCCAGTCAGATTTCTGACCGTGTGGAGCTCTTCCTTTGTAGAACACCAACGTCTTCCTCAGCCCGATCCTAATGAAGCTGCTGTATATGATCTTGTCACGCCCCGTGGCCTTCCAGAACCCAGCCGTCGTGGCCCGGTTCGTTCTGGTTCCCGTTGGGTACTTCTTGTCCTTGTGGCTGAAGAAGTACCAGTCGTTTTGAGGCGTCGATCCTATCTTGCACCTCTCTGTGGATAGGGTCAAGGAAATATTGTTAGTAGACCAACTTTATTAACTAGATCAAACATATGTAGCTTTACTTCCATCATTTTAGACTTCTTATTTGGATCTAGCTAGACAGCATATTATATATAAGTCATTTGAAAAAAAAATTTGCCCTGATAACATATAGCGTAGATGAATCGATAGAAATGTTTATAGCAATGTCACACCTTTTACCATGAATTAGTGCATGCAAGTTTTAAATTTACACCATGTCAATATTTGAATTATGTACCTCCTTGAATTTTGTAATGCCTAATATCGTTAGGCTACAAGTTGTTTGGCTAGTACATGCAAGAGAGATGGCTATATTGTGAATGTGATCCGGTGATGAATTTGTTGGGGCATACCTTGAATATCCCAGGGCTCAAGCTTGTTTAGGTCAACCTCGCGGATGACATCAAGGTCAATCTTCTCATAGGCCACCTTCTTTCTGAGGTAGTAATGGAGGAGCTCCTCCTCTGTTGGGTGGAATCTAAACCCGGGAGGCACTTGAGACTGACCATTAATGGACAGGTTCATGTCCTTCTACTTAATGGACAAGGAGATTGAAATTAAGAGAGGAGATTAATAGAGAGAGAGAGAGAGGGAGACTAGTTAGGAGTGATGGTGATGAGGTTGAAGAGGGTGCGTAAAGGGTAATGCAGTCATGATTATTTATAACGGTGGTAGGGTAAAGGTGAATATGGTCCAAAAATGCATAAAAGCCTTCTAGAAATGCCTATTTTGTACCTACATATTCACTGCCCAATCAAAATTCGAGATAATTGAAGTTCACTTTATTTCTGTGTCAAGAATTGGAAAAAAAATATTGACTCGGGTGATGTGTTATAAACCATGTTGTTGTTGTTTGTCGGAGAAGGTGTACTTGATTAGGATCTTTATTAGTCGAGGCAAGAGTTGGACTCTTTCTCCATAAGACGAGATTGCCCCGTATTTAGTGCTTACGGGCTGCGGCAATCGTCCCCAAGATACAATGACTTTCGGACTTCGAGTTCGTAGCACAACGACCCTCGAAGCTTCTGACAAACCGTCTAATATTCGGAACTTTCTGAGAGAGGGAGAGAGAGCCTATAATTGCTAACGAATGCTTATGCAAGTTGTAGTGGGGTGAGTGCAAATGATGGGGGATGGACCTATTTATAGGCGCTGGATGGGAGGGAGGCAGGCACTCTGAAGGGACGCGTCCGTTCGGCCAGCGGGCAGGTTGACTGCGCTCGTGGCCCTTCGGTGGCATTCTGGATCCTTCCAGGTGTGCCCCAGACCGCTCGCACTCCTTCACGAGAGATATCGCAACCCTTCGGCCATCTGGAAATTTCTGGGATGTTCCAGCCCTTCGTGCCTCTTCAGTGGTCATCCTGGAAGGCGCTCGTAGCCCCTCGTCACTTCGGTAGCTACGCAGCTCTCTCCGAACTTGGGCAAAATACTTAAGGCTCCTCCAGCTCCTCGCGACAAAGCACCTATTGCGACCTGCTTTCAATGCGCCATGTGCATACCCACGTGTGCGTGCTCGTGCTCGTGCTCGTGCTCGTACTCGTACTCGGATCGTCGCAGTCCGAGTTGGCTATCCTTCCAGGCAGTCAACTTATTTCCTAGTCAATAAAGAGCATCTCCTTATAAACTAGAGAAAATTTATTGCACTTTCCAATGTGGGATTGCCATTTTCCATTTCCACTTTGGGCTTTCCACTTGGGCCTTCCACTATGGGCTTTGCATTGAATTTTCATTCAATTTTTTCCCAACAATCCCCCACATGAATGATGATTAATGCATGCTGACACTTTTAAGAAAAGTTCTAACGAAATATCATTGCATCGAGAAAGGTAGCTTACGGCTTTGAACCTTCCCTAGTAAAATGCTATCGGATTTATTTGCTGCTCAGTGAACGCGATGTCTTAAACTGGTCAGCTTTTTTATGTAAACCAAGACAATAACATTTACACAATGATATCTCTAATATCCTTTGGTTCTCATGTTGTGTCTGTTTCGGCCATGGACCTTATCTTGGATTCATAAGTATTTTTTCCTTTTGAAGCGGCCTCACTTCACACTTATATAGGTGATCTCCCATTAAGAGTATCCTGCCATACTCCACCTTTTTCTGGTATAGGAATCATTAAAAGTGTAGACGCTTAACTTTACCACACCTCTGCGGGTTTGCACTTGGGCAGCTTCTGTGACTAGGACGGATTCCAAGTATTCATCTGAACCATCCATAACTTAGTTGTCTCATTGAATCAAGTTTGTGGGATCTCCACTCATCGTGGTTGAGTTACCGCTATGAACGTTCTTTAATGTGTGAGTTTTAACCACATTCTCCTTACTGCGTTATACATTTGATCTCTGTTGATTCCTTTCGTCAAAGGATCAGCTATGTTATCCTTAGACTTCACATAATCAATGGTTATTACTCTACTTGAGATCAATTATCTAACAGTGTTATGTCTCCTACGGATATGTCGAGACTTACCATTGTACATAGTACTTTATGCTCTCCCGATTGCAGACATGCTATCACAATGTATCAATACAGGGGGCACATGCTTATTCCAACACGGAATATCCTCTAAGAAATTTCTGAGCCATTCAGCTTCTTCCCCAGCTTTGTCTAGTGCTATAAACTCTAACTCCATGGTGGATCGAGCTATGCACGTTTGTTTAGAGGATTTCTAGGACACAGCTCCTCCACCTATGGTGAACACATAACCACTAGTGGATTTGGAGTCTTTAGTGTCTGATATCCAATTCGCATCACTGTATCCTTCCAATACAGCTGGATACCTAGTATAAAGTATACCATGGTTCATGGTATGTGTTAAATACTTTAGAACCCTTTCCAAAGCTAGCCAGTGGTCTGGTCCTGGATTGCTCGTGAACCTACTAAGCTTGCTAACTGAGTATGCAATATCAGAGCGTGTACAATTTGTTAAGTATATTAGACTCCCGATGATCTTTGCATATTTTAGTTGAGATACTGGGTCACCTCTGTTCTTAGCCAAGTGTAGACTCAGGTCTACCGGAGTCTTAGCCGGAGGTTTGTCAAAAATATCAAATTTCTTGAGTACATTCTCAACGTAGTGAGATTGTGACAAGACAATTTCTTCAGTCGTCCTAGAGATTTTAATCCCCAGTATGACGTCAGCTAGACCCATATCTTTCATGTCAAAGTTGTTCTTTAACATATTTTTAGTTTTTATAATAAGATCATTACTGCTTCCTGTGATTAGCATGTCGTCTACATATAGACATACAATCACGTAAGCATCAGGCGTGCCTTTAATGTATACACATTTATCACACTCGTTGATCTTAAAGCCATTTGACTTCATTGTCCTGTCAAATTTCTCATGCCACTGTTTCGGTGCCTGTTTCAGCCCGTATAGTGACTTGACCAGCTTGCGCACTTTATGTTCTTATCCGGGGGCAACAAACCCTTCTGGTTGTTCCATATATATTTTCTCTTCCAGTTCTCCATTTAGAAAAGCTATTTTTACATCCATCTGATGTATCTCGAAGTTATAGAGTGCTGTGATAGCTATGATCACTCTAATAGATGTGATTCTTGTGACCGACGAATAGATGTCAAAGAAATCATATCCTTCCTTCTGTTTGAACCCTTTAGCTACCAACTGAGCTTTGTACTTATCGATTGATCCATCAGTTTTGTATTTCTTTTTAAGGATCCACTTGCAACCTAAAGGTTTGTAACCTGGTGGAAGATCTACGATTTCCCACGTGTAGTTTTGCATGATAGATTCTATCTCACTATTGATAGGTTCTTTCCAGAGAGGAGTATCCGGACTAGATAATGCCTCTTGGACTGTTCCAGGGTTCATTTTCTAACATGTAGTTTAGAAAATCTGGACCAAACGACTTGGCTACTTTGGTTCTCTTACTCTGTCTAGGTTTCTCAGCACCTTGATCAGAGCCTTGTGTAGCTTCATAACTTCTTTTGTTTGAGCTTACTTCTTTCATTTTCTTTTTAGGAAAGATATTCTCAAAGAATGTTGCATTCCTTGATTCCATGACCATTCCCTCGTTGATTTCAGGGTTTTCAGACTTTTGTACTAGAAATCGGTATGCGCTACTGTTGTGGGCATATCCGATAAAGATGCAGTCAACGGTCTTGGGTCCTATTCTCACCCTTTTAGGCAGAGGTATTTCTACCTTAGCTAGGCACCCCCACACTTTAAGGTAACCGTAGAAAGGCTTTCTCCCTTTCCATAGTTCATATGGGATTTTGTCGCTTTTCTTGTGCGATAATTTGTTTAGAATGTGATTAGCTGATAGTACAGCTTCCCCCCATAAATTCTGTGGTAAGCCCGAGCTAATCAATATAGCGTTCATCATCTCCTTAAGAGTTCAATTCTTGTGTTCAGCTACGCCATTTGATTGAGGTGAGTATGGAGCTGTTGTCTGATGGATAATGTCATTTTGTTGGCAGAATTTCTCAAACGGAGCTACATATTCTCCCCTTCTATCACTTTGAATCATTTTAATTTTAGTGCTAAGTTGATTTTCAACCTCATTCTTATAACTCTTGAAAGCTTCTAGAGCTTTGTCTTTTCCTTTCAAGAGGTGTACATAACAGTACCTCGTGCAATCGTCAATAAACGTGATGAAATACTTTTTCCCACCTCTAGTTTGCACTTATTTCATATCGCATATGTCGGTATGAATTAACTCTAAAGGTGTAGTACTTCTTTCCACTGAATGAAATCATTTTTATCTCTACACATACTTTACATTTATTTTTTGGGTTAAACTCTATTTTAGGCAATAAATTTAAACTTACTAACTTTCTTAGCGAGTTCAAATTTACGTGTCCTAATCTATCATGCCATAAGTTAGAACACTCAGCCAAATAAGAAGAATTAACAACTTTATTAGGACCATTAAAGGCGCGTTTGACAGTTATTACATTCATCTTAAAGAGCCCCCTCTCGAGGTAACCCTTTCCTACAAAGGCACCGGCCTTGGTCAGAACAAACCTATCAGCCTCAAATACTTCCGACCGTTGATCGCGATATAGGTCGAGAATATCTCCTTGTCTGAGCAGATGTATTGGGTTGCTCCTGTGTCAATGAATCACTCTCTTGGGTTATCCACCAGATTGGCTTCAAACACCACGGTGGATAAGTCTAGCTCAGACAGGTCTTCGGCCAGATTTGCCTTCTCATAATCGTCCCTCTTTGGCAGGCGATAATCTTTTGCTATGTGACCGGGTTTGTCGCAGTTGTAGCAATTGCCCTTGATCTTCTTAGCCTTCTTTTGCTTTGGCTCTTGCTTCTCCTGCTTGTTCCCGGGCTTCTTCCTCTTCTTGCCGGTACCACCTTCGGCGAGGTGTACCTTAGCTTCGGAGTTGGTCCTGCCGGTCTTGACTTCGGACTTTCGGTTATCTTCCTCGATCCTTAGTCTCACGATCAGGTCTTCCAGCCCCATGTCCTTCCTCTTATGCTTGAGGAAGTTCTTGAAGTCCTTCCACAGAGGAGGTAGCTTCTCGATCAGAGCAGCCACTTGGAAAGACTCGCTTAGTTACATTCCTTCAGCATGGATCTCATGTAGGATTAGTTGTAACTCTTGTACTTGGTCTATCACCTTCTTGGAGTCGATCATCTTAAAGTCGAGGAATCGTCCAACGATGAATTTCTTCAAACCGGCATCCTCCATTTTGTACTTCTTCTCCAAGGAGTCCCACAATTCTTTTGCGGTCTTAAAACCTGCATAGACATTGTAAAGGGTGTCGTCTAGTCCATTCAGAATATAGTTACGACATAGGAAGTCGCTATGACTCCATGCATCGAGGGTGTTGATCTTCTGTTGATCAGCCTCATTTTCTGCTTTCTGAGAGAGCCTACAATTGCTAACGAATGCTTATGCAAGTTATAGTGGGGTGACTGCAAATGATGGGGGATGGACCTATTTATAGGCGCTGGATGGGAGGCAGGCAGGCACTCCGAAGGGGCGCGTCCGTTCGGCCAGCAGGCTGGCTGGCTGTGCTCGTGGCCCTTCGATGGCATTCTGGATCCTTCCAGGTGCACTCCAGACCGCTCGCACTCCTTCACGAGGGATCTTGCAACCCTTCGGCCGTCTGGAAATTTCTGGGATGTTCCAGCCCTTCGTGCCTCTTCGGTGGCCATCCTGGAAGACGACGTGCGAAGTGCCAAGTGCGCCTACATTTAGTTTAATTCTTTGATCAGCCCCTACATTTAGTTTAATTTAATACATCATTTTCCCTATATATTTATAGTTTTTTAGTTTACATGGCGATTTGATCCACGTGCGCACACACATATATGCCTTTGTTAATTTTTTTATTTTTGGAAAGTATATGTTTTGTTAATTGAATGGCGTGGTATTGAGTATCTTATGCATCCAATAATAGGTACCGGACGACTGATGAGCTAATCCAAATTCAGAACGTAGAAATAAAAATAATAGTAGTTGAAAAAGGAAAAAGGAAAAAGGAAGAAGGAGAGCCTCGTGGGGACGAGGTGTAGGGCCCAGAACGAAGGTGTTAAACAATAAGTGGGGGCCGCAAAACAAAATAAATAGACATGGCCAACAAAAAATAGTGTAGTTTAGTAAGAAAAAGACATTAAATTTGAGTTTTAAAGATATAATTGTATTTTAAAAAAAAGTTATTTTCACAAATTTATAATTTAAATTTAGAATAGCTAGTCTTATAAATATTGGATGCCAGATAGTTCTAAAAAATTGAACATGAATTACTTTATTTTATCTTATAATTTTATTATTTATAAATTAGTTATTTCAATAAATATTATGATACCTGAGCGGATTTGTTTTGAAAAAAAGGGGGAGCATGCAGGGGGAACGCCCCCATCGAAACTACGACGTATGACCTTAAAATCCGATTGGAAAAGCACCCTCGAAAGTCGAAACCACCACCCTATCCTTGACAAATTAAAAGAATACCTCTCATCTCTCTTTATATGCTATGCCTATGGACGTCACTCGTTCAAATTGTGTAACCACCGCCTCAACGACAGCCTCCTCGCCCAATATATCATGGGGTCGGAGCCACTGAGCTTTCATGGTCCCCTCTCTTTCTTTTGTTAACTTTAGTTTCGCATAATTTCCAAAATTTTCAAACAAGTTCGTGTGAACAACATGTACGAAATTAACTCGTTATGTTACCATAAATCAATGATAATGGATAAAGTTAGTACGACAACACCTACTCGTATAAAATTTATACGAATTTGACATCGTCTCTAGTACATGAGATAAAAATTAGCCATGCATTAACAATGCATCATAAGAGATCAACTTATACTAATATCATACTAGAATCACCGGGACATATATAATTAGTATAAGCTAGGCCTTGAAGAAGTTAGGACTTTTTACTCTACTTGGACTCGTTTAGGTAGACTTTTGGAGATTTTGATATAACTCTTGGGGCTTTGCCTGCCTACAGGCACTGTTGTGCTCTGTACAATTACATGTCTATAATACAATTTTACTTATATAAAAAAAGTCTCGAAGAAGCACGTGTATTGAATTTGATGTCGTGTATTAATTCTTGTTCTATTCTCTTGTTTTTTTTGTCATTTTATCCCTATGTTATTTCTTTCATGCTTCAGCTTTCCATTGATTGTACATCGCAACAGCTAAATCAATCATTTTATGGAACAAACTAACCAAAGAGTCAAGACAATAACCACTAGGAAGACTAAAATTTTGAAGGCAATAGACAGAGCTTTTTCCGTATTTTTTTATAAGTAAAATCGTATTAAACCTTCCAAAGGTAATTACAAAGTAATTACATCAAATTAAAACCCGCAACCAAAGGTACTAGATAGATACCTATCTAAGCAAAAATAAAGATAAACACTATCTAGCACAAGATCCAAAAGCAACACCACCAGAAGGATCACATCTACCCCTGCACATATTAATAAGCGTCTCAACTAGCTAGGAGTATTAGTGACAAATATTTAGATCAACTATCAAAATAGTTGTTATAGCTTAACTAAAAGATGTCGAATTCCAGTTCTTGAGAATACAATATCGTTAAATATTTTTTTTTAGAATAAAAGAGATGGGTACAACACAAGGACTTTCAAAAGGCCACCCATTAAAGTACTACTCTCGCTCAAACACTTATAACTTCGGAGTTCTCATATGATTTGGTACATTCGCTGGTATGATCGCACCCTGTTGGAACAACTTTGTTATCATTTAAATATCTTACCCAGATCAAACATAAATTAGTCAGTATAGTGATCTTTCGGATACCATGTGTTTTTGATTAACAAATTAGCTAGGGTCCTCTCTATTCCTTATCAAAATCATGGGAGTGAATGACTTCAATGTGATTTTTTTTCTCTCCAATCATCAATTAGGTTTTTGGGTTCAGACTAATTACATCGGTAACTTTATTATAAGTACGAGTGACACGCTTGAACTACCCAATTTACTTTAATGCATTCATGCAAGTCAAATTGATGGTAACTGATCCAGACTAATAAATCATAATACTAATTTGGTTAATGAATTCAGCAATACTGAGAGTCACCATAGGAGTTTGTTCCAATTGATAAACAACTTAGATTTTTTAAAAGAAGTTTTAAATTTAAATCTTATAAATAAAAAAACTATTCATAGTGGCACTTCTAAAGAAAATTACCGGAAAAAAAATTGCACTTCTAAAATAACATTTGACAATATTCAATTCTAAATATGATAATGGATGGTAAACTACCCAAATTAACATATGATACTAATTTGATTAATCGGATTTTATCACAACACGGAGAATTTTGAGCGATACTGTTCTAGCCGACACAATAGAAATAAATATACAAGGCCACTTGCTACCATATGATTGTAGGAAATCTTTTAATATGTTATCTACATAACGGTAGCACTAAATAAAAAAATTTCACCACCATGAAAAAAAATTAGTTATGAGGGTGTTGATGTCTAAATTATAATGATGTGGTTACTCTCCCCACTCCGTAAGTTCTAACCCTAATCATGATTTTTTTCTGGCCAACAATTGACGGAGCAACCACTTTGCTTACTAACTTGCACTGGGAGAATATTGTATATCCACATCAACATAAATGTTTGTTGCGGTTTGTTGTAATTGGAATCACATCATTTCTAGTTACTGCACCATCCCCATGTATATGTTATCCAATCCAACCGACTTTACGTCCCAACTTAGTACAGGGTAATTTTTTCAGAGTCATCTAGTAATAAGAATAGATTAATCCAAATTCGAACTAACTGACACGACCTTAAACTGTGAAAAAAGTTATCTCTACCAACTTTAGCACGGTTATTAGGGGTGAGTTTGGTGCGGTTTTATAGTTTCGGTATGAAAATTGATATCAAACCGCAAATTTTTTTAGAATAAATGGACACCGCCAGTGTGGCAGTGTCAATAGAAACCATCGGTGTTCGATTTGGCAGTTTGCGATTTATTGGTGCGATTTTGCTATTTGAAAACGTAATTTGGCCTCTTCATGGTAGGCCCATTCTAGTAGGCCCAAAGTTAAAAAAATATGTTTTAGCATTTCACAACAGAATGCTAAAGATCAAATCGCAACATTTACGATCAAATCCCAAAAAAAATGTTTTGGAAGGAACACCAAGTTAAATCAGCCATCTCTTTGCATTATCACGATCAAACTCTGTCTCTCCATACATCTATTAAAAGAACGACGTTTTATGTATGCAGTTTTGCGGTGTCGCAGTTTGGTTTGAGACCAATACCGAAACCAAATCGCATCAACTCGATGTCACTTTCAAACTGCACCACGACACCAGTTTACCGTACCGTTTACAATTTGGTCAGTTTGGTGGTCGATTGGTTTAGCAGTTTACTCGATTTTTGGCTCACCCCTAACAGTTATTAACAAGCACTTAGATTAATGGTGAATGTGTTATTCTATCTTAACTACGTCTCGAATCTGGATTAGCTTAACCACATTTCTAGTTACTGCACCATCCCTAGAATGCGTTAGTGTTAAATACTTTTTGGGAGTCTTGCCACTTTTAAAATGTATTACCCGACTCGAATCTGGATTACTCGACATAGTAGACCGGATACCTGGGATTATAAACAAAAAACCCAACAGTAGCATGATTATATTTTGATTTACAAATGACATTTAATCTAGCGACATAAGAGGTATGATGATTTGACAGAGATCCAGCCTCTACGGTTCAGACCTTCACAAGGTGTAATCACTTGGTGTAAAATTTTATCTTAAAAAATGTGGTTATATTTTTTTGAACAGTAAATTTTGTTAATATTATGTGGCGCAATAAAAATTTGTGATTTAAGCGTGTTTATATTTTTATGACTTCATTCCAGACTTTTGATTAAACTAAAATTAGTATATGTGATTTAAGTGTTTGTTGCCATTTTAATATAATTTATTTCCAATTAGTTATTCAAGTGACGCTTATTGTGACGGCATGATGAAATTGACAACGAAATTGTGGTACTTAATTTTATTAAAATGGAAAAAGAGTATAATCTCAATGGATAGGTACTTGTTGTTCTGCATCCAAATAATTAGGGGGAGGAAGTTTGTCAAATTAATTAAGTTTGCACGAAACGCCATGTGTGTGTGTATGTACGTGCTTCAACAACTTCCAATACATTACTTTTTGACATCTTAGAGACGCATTGGTTGGAGTTAATTAATTACGCGTACCAATCTAAAGTTTAAATTATTAAGGAAAAAGTCCCTTTAGTTTCGGACTTTCAGAATTAAGGCCATGTGTGTTGTTGTTTCGGACTCTCAATGGATAGGTACTTGTTGTTCTGCATCCAAATAATTAGGGGGAGGAAGTTTGTCAAATTAATTAAGTTTGCACGAAACGCCATGTGTGTGTGTATGTACGTGCTTCAACAACTTCCAATACATTACTTTTTGACATCTTAGAGACGCATTGGTTGGAGTTAATTAATTACGCGTACCAATCTAAAGTTTAAATTATTAAGGAAAAAGTCCCTTTAGTTTCGGACTTTCAGAATTAAGGCCATGTGGTTTCAAATTGTTAGGAATTCAGCAACTAGAGAACAAGATCGCACAAAGAACACGGAACAAGAGAATTACGTGGTTCGGCCTAATGCCTACGTCCACGGTGAGAAAGGAGAACTTTTATTGAGTTTCCGAGCCACAAAGCCATACAAAACCTTAGGGTAACATGCCTTTATATAGAGACAAACCCTTGGTGTACAAGTAACCTATCTAGGTCTAATTAGGAGTCCAGAATCTAGTCAGAATAGGAATAGGAATAGGAAATAAGTCTTTCCTATTTCTCGCCATCCCAACAATCTCCACCTTGGCGAGAAATCATCTCGTGGAAGATCCATGAAGCTCCACCCGAACTTCAACAAACTCCACCTTGACAAAACACCGCCCCATGAAGAACCATGAGATCTTGCAAAACCAATCCAACTCCACCGACTCCATC
Organism: Hypericum androsaemum; assembly: GCA_963995505.1. Lineage (NCBI taxonomy): Eukaryota > Viridiplantae > Streptophyta > Magnoliopsida > Malpighiales > Hypericaceae > Hypericum > Hypericum androsaemum. The sequence goes on from OZ023187.1 coordinate 691,091, forward strand.
TCGGACCATAGATAACTGCATCAATAAGACCATCTCAACTTTCTCTTCACCTTTTGTTCAATCACTTGGAGCCAGCCCCCAAACTCGAGCTTCTGAGCTTGCTTGGCCTATTCCCTCCAACCTCCATCGAACCCCAACTGGCAAGTCCACTTGCTGAAGCAACCTTGCGACCAATAGACGTACCCTCTATTTTTCGATCAGCCCTATGCTCCTCAACCTCGAACCGCTCTTCCGTTGGACCTTTTTGCCTCAAACCAATACTACTTGTCATAGCATACAAAGGACAACCTTTTGTTCTACTAAGTAGAACCCTCGACATGCCACGAACTCTACCGTTCGGCCTTGAGTGAGATACCCGATTCGCCCGTGGTGCTACTAACGGCTTCGCATTCCCCATGCAAAACCTACCCAACACCTTTGACGTGCACGTCTCTTTAGACAACCATAGCAGGGCCCAGCTAACAATGCTTCTCCGAGACAACCATGGCTCATTGCCAACCATGCCTCCACGAAACAACCATAGCTTGCTATCCATGTCTTCGCAAATCCCAACTACACTCAAACCATCCATGTCAAGCCTTTGCTCCCTCATACGAACCAACTTCATATGACCTGAGCTTTTTTTCACTTCATCAGACCCATTGATGTGACTTCACCTACAATAATGTTCCCCACTAACCTGTAGGTATTTTCTTTCACCCTTCATCCCTACCATCGCATCCTTCTCCACCTTCATTAGCATACCTTTATAACTATCACTGTTATAATCCAAAGTCTCTAATGAAAAGAGATTACCAAGATGCATTGGACTTGATAAGACAGAAAGCCAGTCACCATCCGACCCGTCTGAATATGTGGCCATGGTTGTGGATGCCGATCCCTCTTCGTTGTCTTGATCCCTAGTTCGTCCTGGATAGTCCCCTTCATGTGCCCTTCTCCGCACTTGAAACCACTTCCATTGAACTTCTTTGACTCCGACTTGGATCCTCTTCCACAACCCAGCTGATGGCTCCTCATCATCCGCCAAGCACAAGCGAATCTTCGCTACCGCCTTGGCCTCCAACTCCTCCCACTCTTGCTCCTCCATCTTCTCAGACTTCTTCTCCGAGAGCGCGATGACCATCCCTTGTTGCACGAGGAGATCCTTGACACGCCTTTGCCATAACCCAAAATTTGATGAACCATCAAACTTCACAAGAGCAAACTTCGCGCCGTCCGTCATCCTCCAACCCAAGCTCTTGATACCAATTGTTAGGAATTCAGCAACTAGAGAACAAGATCGCACAAAGAACACGGAACAAGAGAATTACGTGGATCCGAGTCACAAAGCCATACAAAACCTTAGGGTAACATGCCTTTATATAGAGACAAACCCTTGGTGTACAAGTAACCTATCTAGGTCTAATTAGGAGTCCAGAATCTAGTCAGAATTGGAATAGGAATAGGAAATAAGTCTTTCCTATTTCTCGCCATCCCAACACAAATTGGGAATTTAGTATCATGTGGTTTACACATCTTTTCTCGGGCAAGTCCAGGATAGCTGCCCGGCCAAATATGCTCGAACCGGTGCCGTTTTGGTATCCACGTGGCAAGTGATGGATTAAGTCGACGATTACGTGTCGTATGGTAAATTATATTTTTGGTCCCAAATTTATTTATAGTTTTTCAAAAATCTATTATTTTAATACTATAAAAATCTTATTTCTCTCTCCCCTCTCCATAGGATTTTTATAGTATTAAAATAATAGTTTGAAAAATATAAATAAATTTGGGACCAAAAATATAATTTACCATACGACACGTAATCGTTGACTTAAGCCATCACTTGCCACGTGTCAGCCACGTGGATACCAAAACGGCACTGTTTCGAGCATATTTGGCCAGGCAGCTATCCTGGATTTGCCCGGGAAAAATGTGTAAATCACAGGGTACTTAATTAGACTTTTCCCAACTATTAATTGTTCAGCTAGATTTGTTCCTCATTAATTAGTGGAGGTCCCATCTGTGCACAGAGTTTATGTGGCTTTTGTTCAGATAGATTTGTTCTGCGTAGATGGGCTTGCAGGCCTTAAAAAGGTAGGTGGGCTTATACCCTATAGCCCATCATTGTTGGGTTTTCAACTTGCACTCACTAAGGCCCAACCCTAGATTTATTGTAGATTATACAAGATTTATTTTTGCTCGCTAATAAAATCTAATAATTGAGTTCTCATTGGACTCTAAATACTAACATTTTTTGAAAAATTGTGGTCAGTCGGATCGGTCGGTTAGACAACTTGGCATACTAAGTTACTAACTATATGGCCATATTTTTTTGATCCATGCCACGCGACCATCTTTAGAGCGCATGCTATTATCTTCTTGTAAAAGATTATTGGACAAACATAGCCCTATGAGTTTGGGGTCCAAAATATTTATGAGGAAAAAGTCTATATAAGTATCCTATAGTTTTATATTTTCATAATTTAATATATTGTAGTTTTAAATTCGTAATTCAGTCACTATGATTTACAAAAAAAATTCCAAGTAAGTCTAGGACAGCTACCCGACCTTGCCCGTCCACATAGTCTAGCCACGTGGCTATTGTTGCTGATGTTGCAATGACATGTGGACATCATCTCTCCTCCCTCCATCTCCCTTCCTCTCTTCCCCTCTCCTCCCTTTTTCCCCACCCTGTTCATAAGGGCACTTCTTTTTCTAAACTTACCATCGCCACCGCCCACTTACAAAATTATCCCTATGCCTAGCAATCCTTGGTATGCTATACTTATTCTCCAACTTCCTACTCCCCCAATTTGTTCCGACCTCTATCTCTTTTTTAATGTCAAAATTCTAACCTTTTTCATGCTAATTAAGCACCCAATTACTGCACAAATTATAATTAAGTCCAATCTGATTATTATATTCACTAGAAAATCATATCCATTTCCTATATATGTAATTCATGACACCAACTCTCCAACAGTGAAGATGTCACCGAGAAACAATATTCATGGAGTGGGGGTAGCTTGGGAAGTAAGGAGGAGGAGGAGAGGGTAAGAGAGGGAGGAGAGGGAAATTTTTTCTGAAATTGGTAAAAAATATACATATTTTTTTAAATAGGCAAAAAATTATACATATTTTTAAAATAGGTTGAAAGATTATTTAATATTAAAAAATATTGAAGAAGACGCCCCAACAAGTTGGCGCCGAGCAATTAATAGTGGCCGAATTTATCAAAATTAATTTTTTTGTAAATTATGGATAAACTTGATTCAATTCGTAAATTTATCCTAATACTTTGATCTGAATTTATCAAAATATACTTACATTTTTACTTGCAGTAGTATAAAATAATACCAAAAAAATCAAAGTGGGGCACCTCCTTCAGTATTTTTTAATATTAAATAATCTTTCAACCTATTTTGGGAATATGTATAACGTTTTGTCTATTTAGGGAAAATATGTATTTTTTTACCCATTTCAGAAAAAATTTCGGAGAGAGGATGTCCAAATGTCATTGCCACATTAGTAGCAAAAGCCATGTGACTAGTCTATGTGGATGGGTAGGATCCGTCCGTGCAGCTATTCTGGACTTTTCCAGAATTATTTTTTTGTAAACTACAGAGAGTGAATTATAAATTTAAAACTACAGGGTATCGAATTGTGAAAACATGAAACCATAGATACTTATATGAACTTTTCCCTATTTAAGAGAACTTTTCATGCCAAATAGCAAGGACAAAAAGTGATTCATATCAGAATATATACGACCAAAACTTTTGTTTTTAGAAAGAAAGTATGGAATTCGAATTCAAGTTTTATTAAAGCATAAATTACTTCTTAAAAATAGTGCACAACTACTTCAACTAGAGAACGACCTCACAATATACATTTGAACGAAAAAGGAAAAATACTCCAGGAAAGTGAACGTACAGTAGACAATGCGAAAGAAGAAGCAAGTGAAAGAGTGAACAAAATTAGCTTAATTATCTAGACAGTTGATTCACCAATATAGAAGATCAGTTAAAATTACATAATTAACCATAAAATTGATTTATCGGGAGCACGTAAATCAACTTACAAAGAGTATTATCGAACAAAACTAGCTTAATAAGATCTACAGGTCAATAATGGGCAGTCCATCCTTCTTGGAGGAAGCATTCCGACTGCTAGAGCGGCTCCACTCATCGGAGAAAGCAGCGGAAGACTCCTCCGCCGCCGACGAGGAGGAAGACAGCCCGCCTCCGCCTCCGCCTCCGCCTCCGCCTCCGCCGCACTTGGCCACCGCCCTCACACTCTCGATGAGCTCCTCCGTGGAGCCCTGCTGCGACAATATCTCCACCAGCTGCTCCGGGCTGATCACCAGCCTCACCTTCCAGTACCCTTTCCCAGCCACCTTCCTCCTCCTTCCGCTATTATACTGCACTCCCCCGCACTTGCTCTTGCTTCCGGCAATGCTCCTGCCACTACACACGAACACGGGTAATCATCGTGTAAAAATTTACCTTTACGAAAAAAACCGAAGCTAAAATAGTCTACGTAGATTTTATACATAGATAAGACGTCGGTGTAGGAGCGCTTTAACGTGCCCTGGTGGTAGTCAAGGGACATCCTGTAGGGCGTGGACTTGGACGTGGGGATGCTCTTGGACCTCACGTGGCCTTCCGTGACGGGGACCAGCTCGGCTCGGGGCGTGGCGGCTGAGTTAACGGGGAGGAGGTAGTAGGAGAAGCCGCCGGGTAGGTCCTCGTCGGGGGGAAGAGGCCGCCAGAAGAGGTCGTCGGTGGGGAAGACGGCGTGGCCGGGGAACTCGCTGGCGATGCAGCCGGCTGTAATGGGAGCGTGGAACTCCATGATCCCGCCGTTGGATGTGATTACTTTGACCACCGTTGAGCCCTCGGTGGTGGGTGGATCCCCCATCCCTCCAAACAGGCAGTTCCCCATGTTCTTACACTAACTTTTTTAGAACTTACCACGAACTTCCGTCAACCTATTTACATCTTGTGTGGTTGGATAAGTACATGTTGGGTGTTCTTACACCATTGTACATGTAGGAGTACTTGTGTGATGGTTGTGGGCTATTGGCTTGTCCTCTTTAGGGCAATGGAGGGAATGAGGTTAGGTGTTAAGGGAATAAACGGAGTAGAGGGGATGGTGGGTGTTGGGATTGAAGTATCTCAACAAGTGGAATTAAAGAAGTGCTGGAATAACGAGAAATTTAGATTCATTTAAAGAGGTCTTCAATTTTCAGAAAAAGAAGAGGAGGATACTTATCCACCACCGCGATTGTCTATTCTATTGGCTATTAGAGAAATGCGTAAAGAAGTGGGTTTCGGTTGGGACAACTATGGTCGACACGAAAACAAGTGTTTAATATGTGAATGTGGGAAACACCTAACATGTATTCACACTCACACACTAGTCATCACTCTACCAAAAGTGGTTGTTTATAATTTCTAGAATAAAACAGTGTTAAATTTTATTAATAGGAATTTTACAATTTTTGTTATCGTGTTCGAATCAAATATGTTTAATTTTGACAAAATGAAAATAAATAGGTTTTCTTATCATAACAAAAAGTTATTACTATTTCATCGTGGATTAGTTGTTGCTGGTGAATATTCTAAAGCATATTACACGAACCAAACAAAGAATGGTTTGTTTTTCCTATGTATGTGGGCAAATACAATTTTTTTAAATGTATCATAAATTTATTAAACACCAAAAGAACAAGGTACAGTTTCTTAAAAAAAGAACAAGGTACAGCGTCGGCAAATACAATTATTATTTGATGAATAAAAATTGATCGGAGTGTCATAATTATATAATTAGAACCGTCATAAAATTACTGGGGTATGCTTTTGATACCTTTTGGGACCCGCGGGACTTAGGCCGGCATGTCGATTGCAAATTTTTTTGTTTGAAAAAATTTGGGCAGGTTGGCCTAAATCTCGGGACTTTAGATGACATTGGGTTTTATTCTTTTCCCAAGTAAAATTTTACCATTTTTGTAAGAGGTAAAAATTGACCATCGACTATTTACAAACGAGGCAGAAGCCGTTACCATTCTACCTATATTGCATTGGTAGGTCGATTGCAACTTTGGCTATAACAAGGGCAATAATGCTCGAAATTGGATGCATTTGGAAATGGTCCAGGCTTATTCCCCGGTCAAATTTAGTATATTTTGGTCAACAAAAGAAGGCCGAGTGTCCGGTGGGGCTGGGAACTAGCATCCTTTTTGTACTTACTCTATATCCCTTGGCCTGGCCACAATTTGAACTGCTTTGTTGCCCCACAATTTAAAGCTACGTTCTCATACTTATATATCTCAATTTAATTGTATATGTTCTCGAACTAAATCATTTAAACAAGTTATACATTTTTCATATAAAGTTTAATAATATTCTATATGAATTAATCATTATCCGAAGATACAAGGAAAAGTATGAATATGATCCACAATCCAATGAATCTGCTATTGCATGAATCTATTCAAAATCTATATTGATTCATCAGATCCATGCTTAGAAAAACATATAGGCTTTGTGCCTCAATAGGTAGTATATTATAATTCATTAATAAAGAAAATTTACCTATAAACAAAAATTTGTGCCTGAATATATTTATAGTGTTTTCTATTTAAATTGTGTTATATAGCTGTCAGGTTCGTAGATGTCTTTTTAGGGGTTACACATCCATGGTAATTATTATTGAAGAATATTTTCTTATTTGCCTAAAAAAATTCAGGCAACTAATTTTCATGTTGATGTTTCAATGCCGCGATAACGGACAAACATTATAAACTCACGAGTGGGAGACCACATCACTGAAATTACGAGAAAAGAAAGTTGGTGTGGGATTTTTTTAGGGAAGCTTTTACTTTTTCTAAATGTCGGGGAGGGAATATTTTTATTTGTCTCAATAAACTATGCACATTTCATCATTACATACTATTCTTTTCAGAAATATTCACTCCTTGCTTCATCCATCAGTCGCCATCAATCCCAAATTTTGCGGGCTCTGATCTCAATTCTGGTCAGTTCTTCCGAGAGAGGGAAAAAAAAGAAAAAGTTGATTAAAAAAAGGGTTTACCTTACCTTTGAATTATATATTAATATTTTATGGAGTTAAATTCTAATTTTTTAATAAGTAAATTGTATTAATCCACCAAAGATAATTATAACTTAATTACATCCAATTGTACGTTGAGTACAAAATCCGGGTTCTCAAAGAATTAGATAGAAATGTATATAAACAAAGATAAATAGAATAAGTTTATTTTAGTACTCTGTAGTTTTACTTATTTCGTCTGGAGTACTATGTGGTTCCAAATTAGTATTTTAGTACCTTGTGGTTGACCACCAATTTTTTGGGCAGGTCTAGGGCAGCTATCCGTCCAAACCCGCTCGAACGATGTCATTTTAGAGTCGACGTGGCAGACACCTTTCACCTAACGTGGAATCCGGTAAATAACCAAATAGTTCCTAGATTTTTATATTTTTTCGAAAACCTTTCACATTCATCTTCTTTCTCCTAAACTCATGTTTTCCATCAAAAGAGCTCCTCATCTTCAACTTCATCGTCCCGCTCCCCGTGTCGCTTTTGTCCTCCTCCTGGCCCAAATTCGACAGCGGCATATCCCACCAGCTCATGGACGGAGAGGAAGGAGGAGTATGAGGCGAATCGACAGTCGACGGCGTGGGTGGAGGATCAGCGGTGATTGATGGAGCCGACTGGACGAGTGTGCCAAGAGCCGACCTCATCCACCTACCGCTACTTACGGGTCGTCTAACCCGGAGTCCAGCTCGACGACCTCACGGGGATCTCGAGGTCAAAGAGGTTGCCAACGGGAACTTACTACTTCTTCTCTCTATCCTAACTACGTAATTAGATGAGGCACGACCAAGGAGGAGACCGTCGTGAAGGTCACGGTCAGGGAAGAGGCCGTCGTGAATGTCCCAGCCCTACAACCAAATCTCGAGATGGCTCCTCCAGTTCTACACATCAAATCTTCGATGGCTGCTGGGACGAAGGGATTTTGGTCAAGGGATTCTAGGTGGTTGGTCCTAGCGAGATCTTTGGCCACTGGAGCAAGGAGAGGAAGGGGAAGGATTAAGAGACGAGGGAGACGGCGTCGTTTAAGTGGTTGTGTCCTTGTCGGTGCTTCGAAGATTCATTTTTATTGAGTTTTAATTAATTAGGGACTGAATAGATAATTTATCACGTATATGTCAGCTTTAACTTAAGAAAGTCTTTCGTCACATGTCTTCCACGTTGTCTCAAAATGACGTCGTTTCGGATGGACAGCTGCCCTGGACCTGCCCGAAAAATTGGTGGTCAACCAAAGGGTACTAAAATACCAATTTGGAACCACATGATACTCCAGGCGAAACGGGTGAAACTACAGGATACTAAAATGAACTTATCCCAAAATAAATTATATCTAACCTATAACCAGGTATGAAGTATGACACTACCAAAAGTGCCGCATCTTCCCCTAATTACACCTAAGAAAGTGCACAAAGAGCCTAAGTTAAATTCCAATTTTTATGGTTGCTGAATGGGGAATTTCATCTATTTATAAAAATAACCTTTTGGTGTATTTATTTATAAAAGTAATTGGCAAGTGATCAAACTACCATCAGACTTGTATATTATTTTATATACAAAAATTGTAATATTCGACTCTAGATTATTTTTATGAATTTAATAGCAAATACTTATCTACAAAGTTTTAGAATAAGAAGAAAAGGTGTTATCTGAGTCTACAACAAAAAGTTTCCCTTCTTACAATAATTATACGGGGGAAAAGTGGTCAACTTTATTTTTTTTTTGAGAGAAGTGGTCAACTTTATTTTGGTTTCTAAATGGTTGTAACTTGTAAGCCAATTGGCGGGAATTGCAAATAATTAGACCGGGATTGGAGCATAAAGAGACTGCCACGTATTCACAAAATTAATAGTAAAGTGATCTCTCTCTATCGAGCCTTAACAAAAATATATTTTCGGGGGTGTTCGAACTTAAAAGTTATAATTAATTTAGAAGAACCTTCACCATTTGATCTGCATACAAAATACCATTAATATCAAGATCAAAGTGGCCAACTGATTATAACGATGAATCTATATGGAAACTTTTACTACTTCAAGTATTATGTTGGGAATAACTACAATACGGGGTACTAAAAGGTAATTGACTCGATTACATGTATAAAAAGTAAAAAACTACTACCAGAGGTAGGGGTGAGCAAATGGACCGAACCGGACCGAACTGAACGAAACATAATAACCGAGAATCATTTAAGAAAAAATATGAGATCCGGACCAGACCATTTGCTGATTAGTTCTGGACCAGAACCAAACCAATTTTTTTGGTTTGGTCCGGGTTCGGACCAAAATACCCAAAAGTTTAAAAAATAAATGAAAAATGGGCGCTTATGAATTTGAGAAAGGCAAAGAGAGACAATAAAAAGGCCGAGAGGAGAGATGTCAATTAGGATTTGACATTTAGATTTGTTGTTTGAGGATGTAGAGCACTCATAAATTGTTTGTCATTGTACTGTGTGAGAAAAAATATATATTGGTTGTGTGACCTTACCATACGTGGACCTTTTTATTCTTGTCTCAAAAATTTTTGGTTTAGTCCAGTTCTCCATGGTTCTTTTCAAAAAGATTCGAACCAGATTCGAGAACTATTTTTGAGCAAATAAAGAACCGATTCGGACCAATTCTTTTTTATTCTAGGATCAATTGTTTTGGTTTGATTCAATCTGGTTCTGTAGTTTTTGGATCTTTTGCTCGCCCCTAACGGGAGGTCCATCTTCTGTTGATTAAGGTGGGTGGCATAGTTTTATTGCAGCCGGGCCTTACAATAATTTGAAGCCCGTCTAGAAATCGGTGGCTAGCTAGGATTTTCTCACAAACACAGCCCATTTATTCCCACAAAAAGTCTTTTTACCTTATTTGATGAGATTCGCTTTTATCCTAATGAATCTAGCAGCCCATTTTTTCGGGACCAGATTTGATCATAGAAGTCCGTTTCCAGGACAATCCTAGATGACCCATTTGATAGACTATTTTATCATAACTGAGTAAACCGTTTTATTATAACTTGACAGACCATTTTATCCAACCCCTTTATCCAAGACGGACCCAATTTATCCGGGACGATTCCCCATGAAACTATTTTATCATAACTTGGTAGACTATTTTCTCCTACAGGACAGTCTTGTCTGTCGCGTTTTACACGTCCAGACCAAATCCACCCCCATTTCTTCTACCTCAATAACAAATCCTAGTATAATTTTTAACTCATCCAAAATTTGATCCTCCAGCAACTCAATTCGGAAGAACTTCTATGGGATCAGGGACCATTTCAGAGATAGATATAAGAGGTAGTAGACAAACGAAAAATGTACCATGTCAACGAGAGTCTCGAAGAGGCTAAATCTACAAAGGCCTCACAGTTATACCATTCCAACTTCATATCTCTCTCTAACAGAGCCAAAAAAGAAAGAACTTACTCCTCTGATGACAAAGGTCCTCAAGGTAGAGTAGGAGTTTTTACCCCCAAGTTTTTTAACTTAGAAAGCAAGGATCATCGATGTAGGAAAGCATCTTTACATGGAAAGAGGAGGGTGTGATGTGTCAAATTGTCTCTTCATATGTAAACTCATTCAAGAGCAGGGCATGCATTGCTTCAGTGGATGGGAGGGCGTGGAGCGCGGGGCCTGACAGGAGTCTTGGATGGGCTTACCCTAAGAATAGCGAATGAGAGCACGTTAACCGAAGAGCATTACGCTGTTTCCTGCTCTTCCGAGACAGAAGAAGTGGCTACAGGAAAGCAGCACAAGGTGCAACTGTAATAGTTGAAATAACTGACCTTATTGGCAAGGAACCCAGGACCACACCACTACAGTTGAGAGCAGCAATCGCGCTTTCAGCCTTTAAAGCAGCAAAATATGCTTTAGTTAGTCGATACTGGTAATAGCTTTGCAACATCGGCTACGAGCGCAAACAAGAACCGATATCCAAACATATGAAAGGATGGAAAAAGAACCATTTATTTGGCAAAATTTGGCCAAGGACAGCCCTCTAATGTAAGTTATATAGCTAAATGGTTAAGGGCAACACAAAATAGAACCTCCATAATCTTGAGAAATACGTTAGCTCTCTACAGATATCCACGGATAATGACTGTTGTGTCTAAGTGGTTCTAATCCAAAATCAGGGTACGATGCTATACGAAACATCGCCAGGGACAGATCAGTACAATGGTAGGCAAGCAATAAGAAATAGAAACGGGCAAAATTTGTTCAACAGTGTATGCAGACAGCGATTATGTGCAAGATCTCACAGGCAGATGAATAAACTCAAAAGTTCTACTTTGATGAAAATATTCTCACTTTGGTTGATTAACCATCGATCACCAGGCAAGCCAGAAATTTGTCAAAGTTTTAGTGGTCTTTCATCGTGTAAATTATTGCCCAAAATAAATTACAACAATTAGCCAACTATCGACAAACTTAAGCACGTCCTTTTTCCATTCTGAAAATGTGACTCCTAAATTCTAGCTTTTGGATCCTCTCAGAGACGTGTAATTAGAACTCGTCAAAAATACTTTTAGTTTTTTTAGAAGAATAAAATACGCAGTTAACAGGTTAATAAGTTATCATGTAAACGTCAAACGATAACTTGTGAACTAATAGAAAGTCAAGAGGTCACATGATTCTTCTTGCCTCGTACCATTACGAGTCATCATTAGTAGGATTGTCAACAAAAAAAATCGAACAACTCAAGACAACACGGATAAGCTTTCTGAACGAAGTTTTCAGATAGAAAGAAGTGTACAAGGATATGAACAAGGGTTGACAAATCATATGCAACTGTTCGCAGGAAACATGGAAGCCAAAATGCACACAAGTAATGTGTTCCAAATTCAATCACTATGATATGGCTACGGATGCAATTGAAATTTAACGAACTGTGCATGCGAGCACTTAGTTTCTCTTATATCCCTAGCCTTTCCTTAAAGTCATCAACTAATAAGCTGCTGTCCTGACTTCGGACAAAAGCAACCCCACTTCTTTTCAAACCCTAGCTGACACCATTTCTATTTCATAAGAAAAAGACTGATGTAGGACAATTACTTCTGGAAATTAATTTTGTTCCGCAAACTTGTCTATGATTCGATAAGATACCTGCATTCTGAATGACGGAAAAGAAGTGAAAGAAGAAGGTAGTCTTACCATCACAAATTCCACAAAAGCAATACGAGTATTGTGGTGGTAATCACCAAGCATCCTCAAGCGATAAACCTATACCGGAGAGGACAGTAGAGAAATCAAGCCAGAACACAAAATCTGGTTGAAAAGGAAATAGCTAACAGCATCTCGAAATTAAGAAAACAAACCTCTCCACAGAATGATTCAAAATAGATTTTCAGATCTGCTTGAGTGATCTGCATACAATAAGCAAAGCACCAGAGGCAACAGTTTTTCAGTATGCAGTTCAGATTTCTTTTCATGTGCTATAGTCAAGACTATCACCTTCTTGTCGATATTTGTACAGTATATAGTCCTGGTGCACATCTCACGTTCATCGTCAGTCTAAATCAAACAAGCACAGTAGATCAGCACATTACACAGAAGTGAGTGGAGATCATCCATCTCCGGCTAACTCTGACGCTACAACAGTAAAAAAAAAGGAGCAGCTGCACAGAATCACTTTCTTACTCTGGGCAAAAAAGTTGGATTGACAGGAGCAATAGCAGTTTTGGAAGGAAGGACTTTGACAGGGTAGAATCCAAGCATTGTACCTGACAGGCTTAAAGCAGCATGCGCACCTTCTGTAGATCACCACCAAAGGGCAAATAAGCGCAATAAAACGAGAACAAAAAGTGCCACAGAAATCTAACATTATGAGTTAATATGGAGAAGGCTAACGGAGGTTACCGTCATCAGTGAACTCAATGAAGGCAAAACGGAGAATAGAATTGGGATCACCACATATGCGACAGTCGACAACCTTAAAAGGAGAAAAAAGATTGTTCAGAATCACGAAATAGATGCTATTATGAGAAGCAGTTAGAACATCGTACATGGCCACAGTTGATAAATAAAGCTGCAAGCTGCTCTTCAGTAACCTGACATCAAAAAAATGCATTTATGAACAGAGTTGACAGAATATACTGTCAGAATCTAAAGGGGTATAAAGTGATGCAAGTTAAACCTGTTGATCAATATCAGACACATAAACGGTCCTCCTAATCACCTCGTCGCGCTGAGCCATACCTGTCCTGCTGTTCATTCTCCGTCTCACTTGATTGAAGTTTTTCTTCTAGAACGAGCAAACAAACTCATCAGAGAAAACCATGCAGGTGGTGCTGTTTTCAAGAGTCAACTAGACGTTAAAAAAAAAGTAACCTGACTGTCCTCCCAACCTTAAGGTTTTTGTTTGTTCAGAAATGAGAACAATAAGCTTGCATGGTATTCAGGACTATTTTTCTGTTATCAAACTTTTCCATAAACCATAGATAGCATTGAAAGAAAGAAAAGTTACAAGAATCCTTCATGGATTTATCAATTAAAAGAACAAGCTTTTGAACCCGCAAGTTTCGGGCTTCTCCTTTTACACAACAGAAAGTAAGAACATGAGATTTTGTCCAGTTGAACTAAACTCACGCAGACATGAACAAACAAGATATATCATAGAATGCATACTAATGTAAATGCCAAAGTAAAAGCTATTCCGTTTCCCTTACCCTTCTGCCGGCACCGCCATTAAACAGTCCATTCCTCTGTCCGTTGTTGTCGTTGCCCTTACCCATATCATAAAACTCGCCATTGGTCATACCGTTAATGCCATTCAGTCCATTAAACCCCTCGATATGATAAAGTTGCTGCCTCTGGTTGTGGTGTTGGCTCTTGGAAAGGGAAGGAGGCACAAATTCCTCAGCCATGGGATTAAGCTTAGAGATCAATTCCTGGAGCTCCCTCATGTCCCTATTATAGCCGTCCTCCATATCCTCACTGCTCTTCCTCTGGAGAGGAGGCGGAGGGCCAACCTTGGAGTTGCCATTCTGAGGTTGAACCACCTTCGAGAACATATCATCAGTATTGTGGCTGGTCTGATCGTGGTCACTGGATGAGGAAGCCGAGGACGACATCGAGAGGGTCGATTCTTTGGCCACTCCAACAGCTTCCACAGCTACGCCATTCTCCACCACACCCATGGCTGCCTAAACCCGAGACTATAACATCGAGTAAACAAACGATCAAAGGTCCCTAAAAATCCAGTCTTTATAACAGAATATAATTTTAAAAATAGAAAAAAGGGCACGGTTGGTGGCTATAGAGAGAGGATCATCTCCATTGATGAGGATCAAAACGACCCACCTCAGAAATCACACCCGGGGACCCCAAAACAACGCAACCCACAACGCAGAAATCGAGTAACACAATAAAGACAGAACCTTTCCAACATCATCCTAAAACCCAAATTCCAGAAAGAAAAAAAAAAGACAAACATTTAAAACTTTAAAATTGTACCAAGAGAGAGAGACCTGTAAAAGGGCGATGGCTCGATGGAGGAGGAAGAGAGAGGTGGGGATCTGCTGGCTTCACATATAGTCTTGGAAAAGGTGGGAGAGTGGTGAGAGAGAGAGAGACTTTGATCCTTGTTTCTTTCTTTCTCAACTCATTTAGTCTTCCAATTCCATTTTCTCTCTCTCTCTCTCTCTCTCTCTCTCTCTTGTCTGTTGTGGTATTAATTTAGAGCAGCCCTGCCCCTACTTACCGTTTTACTAGGTGAAAAATCATTCCGGATTTCGAGTTTTTTAGAATACAATAATTTTCATATGAACTAGCCAACTTAGTAAAAAAAAAACATACCGCCCTACTCAGCTCCCGGACATGTGTATTTGAGTATGTATTATGTATTGTGTATTAAGCCATAAGTGATGTTAAATTCAGCTATTTTAAGGGAATGTTAATTTAGTTCTACATGTCTCTCGTTTAGTTCATTTTAGTACAAAACACATTGTCTCAACTCAACAACTTTCAACACCAAAAAAAATCCATTTAGTGCTTCTCTGTATATGTTAATGTCATTCTTGATATTGCCAAGAATATAGTTTTTGATGTTCTCTATATTTTCCATTTTGAATTTTAGGATTTATTGCGTTATCATATTGATTCAGTTAATTTTTAAATTTAAAGCATGTCATAAAAGTTAAAAGTGTTTGTGTTATGAAAGTTTATTCAGTTTGATAACGAATTACTGACAACAACGAACATGTTCTACGTTATAAAATGTTAATTACGAATGTCATAGAATATCATTTTCAACGTTTTGTCGTTTTGGATCTTGATTAGTTGACGGTGAATAATTGGTAATAAATAACATATCATTATTTTTAAAAGGTTTAAATTGAATAGTGTACATTTTTTGGTGCCAAACAAACATGGGCCAAGTGTTAATTTCTTTACCAAGAATGTGACATATATTAGAAAGAAGTTTACCCACTCAATATTTAATTATTCCAAGTTGGATAAATGATTTCTGTGGGAAGTATACTAAATTATTCGCAAGGCTTTCTATAAAACACAGAACTTTACCTCTAATTTTTAAATGTTCTTCACCTATCAAACTTTCACAAAAATTAAAGCAAAATTACTATTTAGCATAAATAATATCGATGAATGATAATGTCATTTTTCTATCCTCATTAACGAAAAAAAATGTTTCAGCAACCGCTTTTTGAGTCATGGATCAAAATTATACTAATCATATATCCCATGGTGAATTTAGAAAGAGCAAATTGTCCTCAGGTCTCTGGTGTTTACTTAAATTACTATTTTTGTTTCTGCTGTTTCAAAAGTGAAACTTTAATCATCATAGTTTACTTTTATTGTACTCTAAGGTCCCTTGCTGATGTCATCATTTATTTTGTTATTTTTGTAGTCATTAAAATGACTTCTTTTACCCTTAAAAATAAAAAATTACTTATCCTTCTTCTCTGGCGACCAACCGTCTTCTCCGGCAATCGGCTCGGTCAAATAATTGGGGGAATCGGCGAGGAGGGAGGCCGTCTCTTCCCTTCATCCTCACCCCGACGAGGTCCACTCCCGACCACTGTTACTAGGCTGATGATGAGGTCTCGCTCCCGACCACCGTTGCAAGGCTGATGATGAGGTCCCACTCTACACCAACAAGGCGACGAGGTCCCGCTCCTAACCATCGTTTCCCTCTTCTTTCTTGATCGAGACTGCCGTTTTACTAATTTCTGAATCTGTAATTACTTTTTCCTCTTCTTGATCGAGACCGTTGGTTTCCCCAAGTTTTCTTTATTGTCGGTTTGTTTGGAGAGCTTCGATCGACGGTAAAGGAGGAGGGTGGTTTGCAGAGCTTCGCTCGGAGGGATCCCCGGAGGTCAGCAACGGCCTGGAGAACAAAGGCGGCACGAAAGGGGCTGCCTGTCATCTGAATTCATTAATTCGCCATTATTGACCTACTACGATCTGCTTATTGGAGTGGAGCAGGGACGACCACGGCCATGGGAGAGCGGGGAAGATGACGATGTTGGAGTTGGATTCTGGGCCAGGGAAGAGGCCGACGAAGGTTGAAGATGGGTCCCTTTTTTGAAGGGTAAAATTGTCTTTAAAAATGCTGATATCAGCGAGGGACATAAGAGTACAATAAAAGCAAACTAGGTGGATTAAGGTTTCGATTTTGAAACAGCAGGGACAAAAACAGTGATTTAAGCAAACACCAGGGGTCTGAGGGCAATTTGCTCATTTAGAAATGTGGGGGGACTAACTAGGTCTTTTTCTGGTGATGATGGAACTAATTAGGTATTAGGTACATTCAAATGTGTAGGATAGCTAATTGTATATGTACAGACATACGTTTTGATATACGTGCACGTGGCGCAAAACAACTGGTGGGACTTAATGTTCAAGCTCTTTTTAAGTAAAAAAATATTGCCAAAATCCTGTTATTCTATTCAATTTTGTTGGGTGGAAATATCTTTTTATTTAATAAGAATTGACAACCCCAATAAATAACTTTGTTCTTAACTCTTTCACGGTTTCACCACTGAAACCGAACAGAGTTTAGGCTGCGCCTCCGTACGCCAATGAAGACTAAGGTTTGGGAGGCATCCAGAATCCTATAATTATTATTATTTCAAAAACTCCCACAATTTAATTCCTTTCCCTTTATTCATTTTTCATCTTTCCATTTCCAATCCAAAACAGGATATATCGTTATTACAGTATTTTTAATTGATATTTTACGTTATCAAAATATTTTATTTGAGTATAATTTAAGTTATCCAATAAGTATATAAACTACTAAATTTACAAGAACTCCAACATATAGTTTTATCATTCTCCCGTTGATTTAAGTAAGTTCCATATATTATTATTGTTGTGGGAGTGAGTGCTGATGAGATAAACTGACAAAAGACATGCTGACGTCAGGTGCGAGGGCCTTATAGTAATTGCATCGGCTCTGTGCACGGCGGTACCGTGTCCTGTAACGAGTTAGGCAACTGTTCTGTCTTTGCGTCGAGGAGCTGCCGTAGGGCTAAAACAGTAATGACGTGGTGATGCCTGTTTTAATTTTATTCAATTTTGTATCTTCTCATATTTCATATTTTTTTTGGTTTCATTTTGGTTGTTTATACGGCGGTTGATCGTTCGTGAATCGTCAACGCTTAAAAAATAAAACATTTCGTTGACGATGTTTAATTTATATTAGTATAGGAGCATGTAATCTTTAAATTCCGATACCGTAAATTTGAATTCCAATAAATTTTGAAATCAATCTTTGAGTGGAAATAAATTTTAGTCGTGTGATATTGATTGTCGGACATTGGAAACTAGCGTACTAGACTAAACTTTAATATTCCATACCAAGTTCAAAGCATCGCCATATTCAATCTTAATGTAAACGTCTGTTACTAATTAAAATATATCAAGCTTTATTTTCTTTCAATAAAATGATCAATATTTTTAAAAACGATTTGGAAGGCGACCCGAAATTTTCAAAAAATTTTATTCGTTCGGTCGGACCGTCGGTCAGAGCGAAATTTTTATTTTATATTAATATTATTAAATTAAGATTAATATATTTAATTTAGCATTAAAAAAGATAAAATACTAAATAAGTTCACATATTTAGCAACTTTGTTATACAATTTATCCAAATAAAATCTTCAAACATGAATTAAACAAGTCTAGAAGTACAAAAAGATGATTATGCAAGTTTTCTTGTTTGACATATTATTTCAATTCGTTTAACTTAGTTGACATATTATCGAGAATTGTTAAAAAAATATTTTATTGTGATCCAAAAGTGATGTATACGCTCCGAGCGTGGAAATTGAGGTTTTGTTTCTAAATTAAATCCGATAAAATGGAAAAAAATAAACAATAATTTTTCTGATTCGGGCGAACCGGATCACTCGGAAGTACCTGACTGGATAATCTGACTAAATTTTGGCCAATCGGATCACTTGATGAGTTTTATACAAAAACGATCGGACCGGAGTTTATAAAACATCATTGATATTGGGTTTTATTTAGGCAGGAACAAAGAACGATGGAATTGTAGATGATGTCGAAGAATTTTATTGTTGGAGGAGACAACTCATGACCCACTGTAATGACAATAAATATAGATGATGGAATGAGAATATCGTGGCAAAAAGATACAAAACCACGAAGAGGACAACCCGAAATTATATATATTTACTTATATAGGAACTACTACTACTATCTAGCGTACCTAGCTTGATACAATAAATGAATAACTTATTTTATTACCTCTCTTGATACAATAATGTCCCAAAATTAATATTTACTACGGTGAGATCATGCAGAATAGTAACTCTAGCAGCCGTAATTATAATTAGAATGGATTAAATTCAATTAAAGCCAGAGCCGCCTGCTATAACAGGGGAGCCCAAGATCAAAGGAAATCAGACGTTCTGTTGCTACAAATATGGCGTCGGCTACAAGTTGCAACCTAAAGGAGGGGGTGGTGCCCGCGTGACTAGGAAAAGCCACCGCTATTGAAGGGTTTTTGCCCAAAATTGTGTTACTGTTGAAAAAATTCCGGAAATGGTGTTGTTTTTCAAAATTAAAAATTTTTTTCGACCTAGGAATCCCAGGTCGAAATATTTTTTCGACTTGGGACCAAAATCGAAAAAAATTTTCGACTTCCGTGGTCGAAAAATTATTTTCGATTTGGGCCCAGGTCGAAAAAAATATTCGACTTGGGGACCCAGATCGAAAAAAAATTTCGACCTGGGGCCATTCCGCTTAATTATCTTATCCCGGTTAAACCCGATTGTGTTCGGGATTGATCCCAGGTCGAAATATTTGTTCGACCTGAGTCGATCCAGATCGAAGGAAAATTTCGATCTGGGGTCATCCTCACCAATTCTGGCTTAAAGTGGGATTTGTGTCCGGAAAAGGCCCAGATCAAAAATTTATTTCGACCTGGGTCGACCCAGATCGAAGAAAAATTTCGATCTGGGTCCTATATAACCCCTCAGAAAATTCTTCTCAGAAGTCCCAAACTGCGAAGATTTGAAGCGGCCACCCCTTCTTTCCTCAGGTACGTATTTGCACTAATACTTTGTTATAAATTCAATTCAGTGTAGATTATTTTGCTATTTAATTAGTGAACTTATGATGATGGATTATGTCATCATCAAATATTATTATTAGTTCATAAGAAAAAAATCCAAGAGAATTTTATTAGTAATAATAAATTCACTAGATACTAGATAACGAAATGAAATTTTATTAGTAATAGATAAATTCACCTGAAAACTACGCTACGTTGCTACGAACATAAGTTTGTTCCGCTTGGCAGTGCATCATATTGGCCACCTCCAGAAGACCCCAGTGTTGTAAAGCTCATTCCTAACGAAAGAACCTTGAGGACAAGAGGACGCCCACAACATCGCATACGGAACGAAATAGATGAGGCTACTAGCGTTCGTTGTACATCGTGTAATACAGTGGGCCACACTCGGCATAATTGTATTAATATAAGAGGTGTTGAAGCGGCTAATGCTAGAAGACGAGGTCGCTGACGTTGAAACTCAAGTATACGCACTATAAAAATATTGCTCGATTGTCGCGCGCATCAAACTTGTGTTGCTAATTATCCAAAAATTGTAATTATGTATTTTTTGTCTACTGTCAACATTTTCAGGTGTACAACGATGAGGAGAAGCGGCAAAGAGTACATCTCGCACGATGAATAACACACTTTTCCAGCACCACCTCCAGAACCATATCCTGATGATTCTCACATTGATTGGGATGCGTTATGTGGCTCTGAATATGGGTATATTTTCAAAAAATTAAAGAGACCAACCAATGATAGATCGGAAGTCCCTCCTAAAAAATCTATAAAAAGCATCTGTGATTAAGACATTTTCAAGAGAGTTCCAGAATCGTGGAAGAGAGCCATAGACTTTTTAAGAACTGAAGGTATTATATGTTTCTAACTTCAATAACCTAATATTTTTTAGTGGGTTTTAATTATTTTTTATAGGTATGATGATTGGAAACTATTTTCAAGGGTCAAGCATTCAAAACTTCAAAGATACCCATAGTGGTACTACAGTGTTGCCGGTAAGAGTTCCTAAATTATCTTTTTTAATTTAGTTAATATCATATAGTAAAGGGCAAATTATCCTCACATCCCTGTACTTTGGTCAGCCTCCCCCTAGGGTCCCTGAATTTTGAAAAATGATTTTCCCGTCCCTAAGTTTTGATGATAATAGACTCCCGGGTCTTTTTAGCCAGAATATTTATTTTTCTCCGGTGAACCCCCACTTGAAATGATCAAAATGCCCTCCTATTAAAAAAAAAAGAAAACGACAAAAAAAAACCCTTACAAAAAAATAAATTTCCATTCAACTCAATCTTATCTTCGCTAAAAGTAAAAGATCTTCATCTTCCATCTTCTTATTCCTCCACTTCAATCCCAGAAACCAAAAAACTTCTAAAACTTCTTATACATTCATGCCTCTTCAACAATTAAAAACTTGTAAAACTTCAATCAACATATGGGTAGAAACGAACCCAAGGAAAAAAAAAAGCGATGCCGCCGAAGAGAAATTTTCAGACCACGAGCTTTCCAGTCATCCTCGCCGCTTTTCACAGGGGAGGAGAAGCCAAAGAGGTACCGGGCACAGGGGTTTCTTCGTGCCATTCTTCTCCGGAGAGGCCACCGGCCTCGTCATCCTCCTCTCCTTCGGGTCAGATCTCGCTCCGCCCGCCAACACCGCTTCTCCTTCACCTTCTGCTCCTCCACCCCGCGGCCATCCACCAACAAATCTCACAAGCTCCCTCCTCCCCCTCCCCCTCTTCCTCCCCCGTCGGCTAGACGATCGGTCATCGTAGCCGTGAAGTAGGCGAAAGCTGAGGCAGAGGAGGACGAGAGCTAGTCACGCCCGCTTCGGTGGAGCCGGCTCCTCCACCTGTGGCCCATGAGCTAAAGTTGAAGAGGCTGAGAACGTCCTGCCCTGCCCGATTCCCAGGGAGATGTCGGAGGGGTAACATTGAATGATGGAATGTGTCTGCTGGTGTTTGGAGCTAACTAGAAAGAGTGTAGTGTGTTTAATTTGGGTTTGAATCTCTAATTTATTTGGTGTTTAATTGGATGTTCATGGGTGTTTAATTAATTAAAATTTTCGGATGTTTAATTGGTTTTCTGGGAGGGGGTTGTAGATGAAGATGTGGTTGAAGATGGAGGAGGGGGAGAGAGAAAAGGGGAGGAAGGAGGGGGAGAGAGAAAAGGGGAGGAAGAAGAAGGGGAAGAAAAGAGTTTTTTTTAGTAGGAGGGTATTTTGGTCATTTCAGGTGGGAGTTCGCCGGAGAATATGGAATATTCCGGCTCCAGGGACCCGAGAGTCTATTATCATCAAAACTTAGGGACGGAAAAATCAATTTTCAAAATCCAAGGACCCTAGGGAGAGACTGACCAAAGTACGGGGATGTGAGAGTAATTTGCCCTATAGTTAATTTAATTAGCGGTAATTTATTTTTCCTTGTAGATAGTTGTGTACGTGACCCGTCTGAAACATATCGGTGAAAGTACAACCGCCACATTTCAGGTAGAATTCAAATAATTTTTAATAATTATGAAGTATATGTGGTTTCCATCTTAATTAATCTGTTACATATTGAAGGATCCCACTGGTTGAATTTATGGTAACATAAATCACTCAACCGGTATTATTGACGTTGGAAGTGTGTTGCTACTAAATAATGTGAGCATAGCTTATTACCCTTTTCAACACAATAGTACCAAATACTTGTTCACTGATTTTAATGGTTGTTTATCAGGTAGCAGTGGACTCATCGAATCCGTACCCGAACAACAAAATCTTAATGATTACTGAAGAGAACGTGGTCAAAATCTTCAGCAACAAGGGCAAAACTTTGTCAACTTGAAAGAATATAGAGATTGTTCCTTGAATTATTTAAAATCTGTGTGTGGTAAACGTGTTGTTATCTTATTGCAGGTTATTGTCATATACTATATCGTATTTTTTAAGACGATTGCGAGATGTTTTTAATTCAGATGATAGCTGTGAAAAAATTGAACAACCGTGATAACAAAAGAAAAGAAATCGGAGTCAATATAAAAACATAATGTTCGGTACAAGAAAAATGTCCATGGACATAAACTACTTCTGTCTACGATGCCGGCCACGAACATCTAAAGTACTTCCATTCGGACATTGTCTGATCGCTCTGGCCTATCTTCATAAGATACGTGAATTGTTGCCGATGAACCTCTCGCTCGAAACCTCTGTGACACTTGACTACCACTCGCGGCCATCTGAGCGAACTGTGACATGCCTGGAATATCAGATACCGGAGTCTGGTATTGGTAATAGTTTGGGTTTTCACTGGCACCCATCAGAGTCTGGGAATCGTAGGGAGACAGAGTCTGGTAGGGGTTCTGATGCTCAAAGGAGTAGTCCATTTGTGGACGGTAGATGACATCCTCGGCAGAAGGCATCCTTGGCCTCATATGATGCTCCCAGGCAGGGGGTGCAATCTCGTATGGGTTGGTCGACATCTGGTTTCAAACTTGGGTTGACAGGATAGGTACTTGCGATGACGAGCTCGACCCTTCGGCTTAGATCTTGGTCGTGGAATGATAATCTCCCCATTCCATAGGTCGCACAGCTAAATGATGCATCGTCTCAATCATAGGCAATAGTGTCCTCCTGCTGAGAAGGGTCTTACCCCCTTTATTTCGGGCTCGCCTCTCTTCCTGTCGAATAGCGTATGATGGTATCTCTGCCCGTGTCATAGCTGGTTGGGAGTCAGGTAAATCAAGATACCGTCTCCTCTCTCCAGCACATCCCAGTACCACCTCAGACAATGATCTAATATACGAATTGTCAGATGAGTAGCGTATACGCTCAACAACATCAGCCTGCAAAACAATATTATACCATTACAATTATTAAAGATTATTAGACATTTAATATAAAATGTAATTCATATAATCTTGTACAATACTTACAGTCATATAAAGCCTAGTGCCAGAAGGGGTAATGAAATGCCGGGTACTTCTCCTGAACCAATCCATATAGCCATCATGATAATGCAAGTCTGGCGGTACAGGTACTATTGGAAGCACGTAGCGTAAGCGATCCTGCCATACTGCCACATGGCTGCTATAAAATTATGCCCAATCTTGAGTAGTGTGGTTACGACGGTCTGAAGTACCATGTGTCCCCTCATCGTTCTCAGATTCTACCGGAATATACTACATCATTCCAAATTATCGCAACACCCGGTCGGGATAATGCCACTCCACATGAAGAAAGCTTATCAACAGGACTCGTGCCAACCACAAAGCCTGATCTCGGTGGCATACGGGGGGTAACTTAGCAATGATATCTTCAGTATACGGCATCCAAACCACCTACGATTCAGGCACGCCAACAAGATAAAAAAAACTTTTATAATAATATGTCAAGATACGCAGAATTAGAAAATACAAATTTGCAAAACTTACTTACATCTGAATCTTTTAACTCGTTGAACAGGCGATGGTAGTAGGAGACGTTGGTAATTTTTCTGGTCTTATGTCGATCTATAGGGCCTGTCCACCTGCAAAACTTAGTAATTATGCATTGGATACTAATACATCAACCCATTATTTGAAAATAAATAGTAAAACAAGTACATGATGCCCAGTGGCTCATCATCAGCTTGTCTTCGAGGCTCACAGTAAATGGGGCAAGTCGAGATTATCCTTTCATAAGCCCACATACAAACCAGTTGCATAGCCCCGCAAACTAATGTTGCTTTTGGATTTGTGGCTTTGCATAACTGGTGGTACACGTGTGCCAAATACGCACTACCCCAACTATATGTGCCAATTTTTGCAAAATTAACAAGAAATGGCAACCAGCAAACGTGGACCAATCGGTCTGCAGACTTAGAAAAAAGTGTGCATCCGATAAGTCGCATTATGTTTGCTCGAACACATTGCTGCACTACCTCATCATCATCATCATCTGGGAGACGAGAAGGAGAAATTTTTTTGTCAAACCACTCTATTGCAATTCTATTGCCTGTGACAGCTCCTGCACTATCCTGTGGGCTTATGCCAAATAGGCCATAACATATTTCCTTCCACTGGGAAGGTGTCTGTGATTCTGTTGCTGGTTTTCCATCGATAGGAAGACCAAGCAACACAGACACATCTTGGAGAGTAATGGTCATCTCCCCCTCAGGGCATGTAGAAAGTGTGTGTTTCTGGCCTCCATCTCTCCACCAGTGCAGTATCGACAACGACATTGCCAATGCGCCATACGTCCCAAAATTTGGCATCCTTCATGTACTCAATGAATTTCTGGTTTCTCACGCCTCCTATTCTCAGGGTGCGACGACGAAAGCTCAACGGCTCATTGTTTGGACTTTGATCCTCAACCTACATAAAATAACCAATAATAAAAATATATTTTTTTTATTATTTTAAAAAAATTTACTACCTCACAATTACGTACCTCACAATTCCCAATTTTCTGAGAACAGTGCACATTCTGGTAACGTAACAGAGTGTCATCTATGGGTCCTCCATTCCCCAAATATTGAGATAAGTCTGATTGTGAAGCCATATCTAAAATCGTAACGTAACAAAATTAAATAAAAATTTTAAATCAATAAATTAATTAAATATTTACCAAATGGTACTGTAAAAATATGAATGGTGAAGCCATCATTATAATTGTAGAATCACTAGGGCGGGGTAGGTCGAACACTTTTTCTAACTCGATCCGGGTGGTCAGATCGGATTTTTCCCAACCCAAACCAAAAAATTAAAAAATCCCATTTTAAAATCCCATTTTAAATCAAAAATAAATAATGATTTGGGTCCGACCTAGGTGGTCAGACTGGTCGGTCAGATCGGACGATCAGACTGGATGGTCAGACTAAGTGGTCAGACCGGGTGGTTAGACCAGGTGGTCAGACTGGGTTAATTAACGGTTCAATTAATTAACTATCCAATTAATTAAATCAAAAAATTAATCGTTCAATTAATGGTTCAATTAAATCAAACTATTAACTAACGATGATGAAGAGCCAACAATCTTATCAATTAACTCTTCAATTAAATCAAATAATTAACTAACGGCAAGAACGAACCAACGATCCAATTAATTAACATTTCAATTAATTAAATCAAAAAAATAACCGTTCAATTAACGTTATTCACGTTCTAATTAAATTCACGTTCCAATTTAATTCAAATACATATCGTACGGCGATGGGGGCGGGGACGCGACGGAGACGACGAGGCGGCGAGGCGGCGGAGACGGCGAGGCGGGGAGGCGAGGCGGGAACGACGAGGAAGCGAGACGGTGATGATGACGAGACGGTGATGATGGCAAGGCGGGGACGGCGAGGAAGCAGGGAGGACGGACGGCTGAGACGGACTGGACCAGGAAGAACTTGAACGGCGGGGGTCAAAAATTTTATGGGTAAGTAGGTGTTGGGTGGTATTTGTAGTTGGACCCAGGTCGAAACTTTTGTTCGATCTGGGACCAATCTTGAACTTCCGCAATCCGCTTGGATTGCATTTGGATAAGGCCATCCTAAATCGAAAAAAAATTTCGATCTGGATCCTAGGTCGAAAATATTTTTCGATCTGGGTCCCCAAGTCAAATATTTTTTTCGACCTGGGCCCAAATCGAAAATAATTTTTCTACCACGGAAGTCAAAAAAAAATTTTCGATTTTGGTCCCAAGTCGAAAAAAAATTTCGACCTGGAGTTCCTAGGTCAAAAAAAATTTCGATTTTGAAAAGCGACACCATTTTCGGAATTTTTTCAACAGTAACACCATTTTGGGCAAAAACCTGCTATTGAATTGGGATTTGGTCGGGATTTTTTTTAATAGGTAAATTTTATTTAATATTCACACAAAAAAACAACTTGCAATTTTACTGCCGTCGAGTTCTTCAAACTATGATATGCCAAAATTTATGTGAAAAAAAGTCACACAAAAGAAAGAGTACTATCTGTAGTACCAAAGGACAATTTTTTTTCTGCCTTCTCGATACAATTAGGTAACGACAATCCCAGATTAAGGAATTTCTTTAAGTATCGACCCACAAAAATAAGTTTGTTAAGTGAATTCAAGTCTGTTATTACTTGAAAATTTTCATTAATTAGATCTATATGTATGTGTGTATACGATAGTATAAAAAATACTTGTTCGAAGAATTTTTTTTCCTTTCAAAAATCACATCTAGCTTAAACCTGAATTAGTCCATCTATTAGATCGGATAACCGACGGTATAAAGCAAAAAAGATGATAGTATAAAAAAGAGGAACTTGGTACAAATTGGAATTAATTGTTGGGTCATTTATCAGGTTCGTAGGGATGGCAATGGGCAGGATCCGGGTAGGATCTATAGGACCCAGATCCTTATCCTCTTTTTAAATAGTAGACTCAGATCCTTACCCTTATCCTCTTTAAAAATAAGGATTCGGGCAGGATTTGGGTCCTAAAAAATTGGGCAGGATCAGGGCGACCCGCGGGTCCTTATTTTTTTAAATATATTTAATTTTTTAAAATTAAATTATCTTTTGATAGTTTTCAAATAGCAATGAGACATTTTCATTCATTAAAAATATCAATATAAAGAAATCAAAAAAACAATCAAAAAAAAAGTTGAAGTTGGATAAGTTAAAATTGAGAATTTGGTTTGTAATTTTTGCTGCTATTACTTGGGGCATGTGGCTGCTTCGTAATGGTATTTATCTTCAATGAGGCGAGGTACGATAATAAGCTTCTCCTGTATTTTGTGCTCTTTCATGTCCAAGAGTGGATCCTTTGGACGGATGCCTTGATCATTCACAATCAATCGCTGCTCACTTTCTTGATTGCCTACAAGAATTTATAGGTCCCTCTTCTTTACCTCTTGAGGTTGAGGGAACGTTTTGGTCGGGGGGTGGGGTTGTAACTGATGTAAATATCGGGCCCCTTTATCTTGTCTTTCTTTTTGCGCTTCGTCTGTTTTGAACTTTTATTTTAACAAAAAATATTTACCTACCAACAAAATTGAGATCCATACCCATGCCCTTATCCTTTTAAAATATCAGTATCCGGGTAGGATCAGGGTCTAGAGCCGGTCAAAGTCAACGGGTCTTGGACCCTTCAGGTCTGGATCAGGGTAGACCCTCAGGATAAGGGTCTAATTGCCATCCCTACAGGTTCGGGCCCAGCAACTGAGTCTCTACTTTTCGAGTTGGAAGCCCAACGAAGTCGAAATGAAATTTTATTACAAATAAAACGATGCTGAATAGTTTCCATTAAGTTTGAACAAGCCGGCGATAGCCGAAGTAAGCCAAGCCGAGCCGAGAATGCCAAATAAACAGTAATCAGCTCATAAAAATTCTGATCTTGGAGGGAGGGGTGATGAAGACGACTGGGGGGACGAGTCGTGGATGGTGGACTGCATCTGCGGCATCACCTTCGACGACGGCATGGAGATTGTCAACTGCGATGACATACCTGCCGCTCCAGGTAAGAGCGACCAGCTCTTCTTCACCTGCGACTACTGTAAGAAGCCCCAAAATTCCAACTCAGTCCCAAATTTTAGCGAGGAAATTGAGCTCGCCCAACTGCTTGTTGAATTGCCGACAAAGACTGTTAGGTTAGAGAATGGTGGTGTGCCGTTGCGTAAGCCTTTTAGGCTATGGAGGAGAGAGAGAGTTCATATCTAGGGGGTTCCCGGTGGGGATCCCGCACTTTTTGCTGGGTTTGGTTCTGGGGGTTTTAGTTACTCATGCTTTGTGAAAGTGCAGTGGTTATGTGCCGAAACTGTCGGTATAGGGAGTTTCCGTGTTGGGACGAGGAGGGTGCGGGAGGGGTGGGGGATTGACTGGGGGGGGGGGGGACAAGGGTGCTGAAGTTTATTCTCGTCGTCGAAGGGGAATGAGGTGAGAGGGTGAGATATGTATGGGATCCAGAGGCCAAAGGAGTGAGGTCCTGAGATTAGGGCTTGATGTTTGGGGCAAACAAGGAGAGGAACTTGCTTCGTCAGGCGGTGATGCAGCCTGGTAAGCGGAAGAAAAAGGATGCTGTGCAGGCAAGGACCGGAGTGCCAGGAAGAAGGCCAGAGCTGCTGACATAGAGGTCTTTCTCAAGAAGAGAGGTTTTAGTACATTGAGGACTGGTGAGTTCCCAACCCATTCTTTTAATTGTGGGCCTGTGGCTCTGTTCACCGTTAGCAATTCAACTTTTCAATGTACTTGGAAATCTCCATTGAGGATGTTTATGGCAGTGGACTGGACCTTAGGGTTCAGTCTAATCTATTGTGCAATATAATACTAGTGGGTGGTAGCTCTGTTGTGGGTTGTAGTGAACTTTATTTTTTTTATTACTCCGATTCTTTCTTTTTAATTCGTATTACTGGCATTTACATCCACAAGTGAACCCCCTTAAATTTCAGAACTTCTGGATGACAGAGGTCAAAGGTCCTGTAAGAGTGATACCATACTAGCAATGCCAACTCTGTGATTACACTAGTTGGTTTAGACAGTCAAGGTACTTCGAGTAAGGTCTGCTTTGGAAGCCCTATCTGCAGAGCTGACGAGGCCTGATCTTATGGATGGAGCTGAACAAAAAGAAGTAGAAAAGGCTACTACTGACACCAAAGCAGTTGCAAAACTTCCATCAGCAGATGATATCTCTGCACCAGCACTGGATCAGTGTGATGTTTTGGCAAGTGTGGACCTTAAGATACCTATCTTTCTCCTGTTTGCATGTAGTTATACTCTTTTTGTTTTCAATCTGAGGTACACTGAGCTTCCTTTTTTACTATGCTGCTTCGGACTTTTGAACATGGACTATGATTTGTTCCCATATCAGATGAGCATAAGAATGGCTAAATCTATTTGTTTTTTACATCGTTATTGTTGCATTTGCTTCTCTTTACCTAGAATACTGGTTACTTTACTTAATAGATTGATTACTATACAAGGCCTACCACTCTTAGTCAATAAACTCCTAATGACATATCTTCCAGATAGGGAAATTTTATGATCCTTCTGATATGCCATAACATGGCTAGATAGAAAATATGCCAAATAAAAATCTGTTATGTGATGTGGATGCTTTGGCTGTAAATGATGTGAAGCCCTTGGTTCAATATATAGATCCTTCTATATTGGAAGCAAAGAGCAACCTCGATAGCAGTCCCAATCAGATGAGGGGTAGTGATAAAACGTTACCATCTTCTGGACGACCAAATGTTAAACTGGAGGTCGACATTAATAACTACATGGGCTCCTTGGATGCCCAGCCTTCAGAAGCCGATGTTGAAGATGAGGGGATGCTTTATAGTAAAAATGCTACAGATACCAGATCAGAAGTCTCTTCATTAGGTGGTTTTTCATCTGAATACCATATTTTGCAAGATACTGACAGATTTTCAGATAGAGGCGATAATCACCACATAAAGAAAGGTGATGTGTCATCTTCTGATCCATGTCGTGCTCGAAAGAGCAAGAGCACGTACGAGAATTGATGTCGATGCCAAGGGATCAGTATAAATCTAGGTCATCTACAAGTCAACATAAAACTACTCTCCAGGATGAAACTGTCTTTATTTATGATTGGTGCTGCTGTAGCAAAGTCATCTCCTACTGACCGCCTAAGATCTGCAGATACAGCTAATGCTCACACTAATCTTAAGCAATATGCTATTTTGGACTCTACTGTGAAGAAGTACAGCTCTACTGACCACCTAAGATCTGCAGATGCATTTTTTCATTCACACGAGCTGGATGATAGAGCTTTAAGGACTAGCAATAGAGGCCTCATTCTCCTGATCCTAGGCATCGATATTCGAGAAATACATCAACTGCGAGAGTGGATGAAAAATCTTTGGCAGGAGCAAGTTCTGCCATGAACAACATCCCCCAAACTTCTACTTCAACGAAAAATAGTGGTCCATCCTCGTCTACTGAGGTGAACGATAACCATTTGTCATCCATGCAAAATTTACCAAGGGTTGGGTCAGATGAAGACACTGGCACTGATTATGTTCCTGTTCATCACACCTTACCAGGTAGCTGCCATTTAAATTCACTGATCATATGTGTTATTTGGAGTGGACCAAGCAGTTTATAAAATCGTAGCCTGATTGTTTTATTCTGCAATTTTTTTCTTTATAGGTCTAATCAATGATATCATGAGCAAGGGCAGGCGTGTGACATAAGGGAAACTCTACAATGCTGTCTTGCCAGTAAGATTGCTCTTGCACTAGATAGTACTTGGTATCTCTCAGTGTTTCTTCTTATTCGCACGTAGATAAGCAGTGCGCCCTTGTGTTCTTGATTGCCTCCGTAACAGACAAGAGTGAGCTCAGTTGGTGGTTCGTGGCCCCAAGGTAGCTTTTTAGTCAATGGATATCCTTGTTCATATATTTCTGCATGGCGTTTCTGATGTTAATTGTTAAATAAACATCTTTTTGTTTATGGTGTTGAGATAGATGTTCACATAAACCAAAAGATTTAGCTAAAACAACGATAAGAGTTGAACCTATGCGCTCGCGAAGTGCATAACCCAATGACCTTGGACAATGCTCTTGCCTTCAATCCAAATTCAAATGAGTGGTTGACGAAAGGGATTTTTGTGGAAACTTTTTATCTATAATAATTAACCTTTAACTATAATTATTTCTCTGTGGCAGACAAATGCAAATAGGAGGCGCAAAGTTGATGCAGAAGAATCGGATAAGAATGGCTACATCAAGGATAGAACCTCCAAGGATGGGGAAGGTATAAGTCTAGAGTCACAAAGAGAAGACTTCCCAAAGGGCAAGAGGAAAGCAAGGAAATGAAAGCTGGCACAGCAAGGAAGAGGCTTGACAGAGTCAAAGAAGAGACGAAAGTCGGATTCAATGACCGATGATGATAGCGGTGAATATTCAGATGCAATTGGGAAAAGTCAGTCTAATGAGAACGAAATTCGGAAAGATGGAGTATCCTCCGATGAAAGTGAACCCTTTGCTATCTTTGAGGAGGATTGTGAGACGTAGCACTTATCACTCTTTAGGTCCTCGGCAGAGACTTGTCGAAATATCGATTTTAGCTGGCTCGTCAAAGGTCAGACTGGCCCTTGAATGGTTGATAACTTGATATTTTCCTTGTCTGGGGTTGAGCACGAAACCGCTCTGCGGGGAGCGTTTCAGCTTTGCACAAAAATTGCTGCTCCACGAGCGTTTTCTATTCAAAACGTTCTAATTGGAGTGTTTTCAGACAAAAGTTGAATCCACGGCTCGGCTTGGCTACTGGGGGCAATTTTTGCCAAAAACCGCTGTGCTCCCAGCGTTTTTGTGTTGTCACAAAAAAAAGCTACGGTGAGAAGGGAGAAAAAATCTAAATAAAAACACACAATGTCTCTTGTTCGAAATCGAACCCAAGACCTCGACATTTTTAGATAAGCGCTCTAACCAACTGAACTACAAGAACTTACTGATTTATAACTTTGTAATAAATAATATATTTCATAGATAAGGGTTCTAGGAAATATGTAACATATTATTTTTTAAATAAATACGTATTTGTATAAAATAATATTTTAAAGTAAAAATGTAAAAATAATATATTTTATAAATATATATATATATATTTAATAAATAATATATTATATAAATACAAATATATGTAATATAAATAAATAATAACATATTACATAAATATAGATAATATATTACATAAATACGTATTTATTTTAAAAATAATATATTTCATATATTTATGAAATATATTATTTTTTAAGCTAGAAACCGCTCCATGGGAAGCTTTTTCTTTTTGACCAAAAATAGCTCCATGGGGATACGTATTTATCTAAAAATAATATATTTATGAAATATTTTCCTTTTTCTTTTTCAACCAGAAACCGCTCCATGGGGATCGTTTTGTTTTTCGACCAAAAACTGCTTCCCATGGAGCAGTTTCTGGTCGAAAAAAGGACCAGAAACTGCTCCACGGGGAGCGTTTTCTTTTTTGACCAAAAACCGCTCCCCATGGGCGGTTTCTGGTCGAAAAAAAGACCAGAAACCGCTCCATGGGGAGCGTTTTCTTTTTCGACCAAAAACCGCTCCCAATGGAGCAGTTTCTGGTCGAAAAAAAGCACCCCAGGGAGCAGTTTCTAGCTTAAAAAATAATAAATACGTATTTATGTAATATATTATCTATATTTATGTAATATATTATTTATTATTTATATTACATATATTTGTATTTATATAATATATTATTTATTAAATAAATATGTATTTATGAAATATATTATTTTTACTTAAAACATATTATTTTATACAAATACGTATTTATTTAAAAAATAATATGCTACATATTTTATAGAACCCTTATCTATGAAATATATTATTTATTACAAAGTTATAAATCAGTAAGCTCACCGTAGCTAATTTTTTTTGGTGACAACACAAAAACGCTGGGAGCACAGCAGTTTTTGGTAAAAATTGCCCCCGTAGCCGAGCCGAGCCGTGGATTCAACTTTTGTCTGAAAACGCTCCAATTGGAGCGTTTTGAATAGAAAACGCTCGCGGAGTAGCGGTTTCGCGCAAAGCTGAAACGCTCCCCGCAGAGCGGTTTCGTGCTCAACCCCAGACAAGGAAAACATTCCCCGAGAACCCCATTCAGGGAATTGTCGGAGAAATAAACCCCCTTTTGGAAAATTACTCTTTTTATAGAAACTAACCAACTTATTTTTCCAACAAGATCCCTTTTGGCCATGGTTTTAAAACCCGGCCCGGAGCTACGACCCGGAATTCCTACCGTTTTTGGATCGGCCGGTCGGACCAATCGGACCAAAAATATTTTTATTTTTAAATATTTTAAATAATATATATATATGTAGCCATGTAGGTTAAAATATACTTATTTTTCATACAAAAAAAAAGTAGACTTAATTTTTTTTCTCTCCACTCTATAAATCTATTTTTTAAATTACTTTATAAACTTGTCAAATCAATTTTTTTTCTCGAAAACTACCAAAAAAGTGAATTTCGCCCATTTTTGTACTAACCAAGTTCGACCGGTCAGGATGGACCTCAAAATTGGCCGGTCCGACCAGATTTGGTCCGGTTAGTACAGACTCCGGTCAAAAGCCTAAAAACGACCCGGTCTTGTGCCCGTTTCGCGGTCTAACAGATCGGACCACCGGTCAGACCGCATTTTTTAAAACCACGCTTTTGGCTATTACTATTTTATATATATAAAATATGGTAAATTTTATCGTATCTATGAATCCAAATTTAAACGGGACAAAATTTTTAAAACGATAAACATATCCTTATCAAAAGAGAATTGGTGTTGAAAATTATAAGTAGGACCTCGTCCGAGGGGGTAACTAAGAGGTATTTCTATTTCTGTACGGCTTTTTTTTGTTTATATTGCATATAATATTCTAATAAATAAGAAAGATTGAGCCTTTTCGTGTTCCAAGTTCCAACCAATAAATAAGCTCTCTTTTCCTTGTCTGATTTTTCTTTCTCAAATTCCCAATTCCCAACTTGTTTATGTCCACTTGAATCTAGGGTTCGAATATCCTCTGTCTCTCTCTCTCCCTCTCTCTCCCCTCAGACGTCGTGCAATCTACTGTAATTAATTGTAGAAAAAAAGAAATTATTAATAATAAAATAAAAGCAAGTGCATCACGATATCCGCCATTAAAAGCGTATATTTTCATTATACCTTCCCCTCCAATATTGCCGTTTCCGATTCCCATTTCACTGCTCTCTCTCTCTCTCTCTAATCAGCGGGCCCCACATGACGATCCCAATGGCGGTGGACGCGAATGGCGGAATCGGAAAGGAAGAGACTTCGCCTTCGTCGCCGTTGGTCGCTCCCGAGGAGGAGAGGCGGATCGTTAAGGACCTCATGGCCGAGGCCGAGCTTTCCCTTAAAGAGGGCAACTTGTACTACGTCGTTTCTTCCAGGTAACGTGGTCTTCCAAATTTCGAGTCTTTATTGTCTCGTTGCTTCTGGGTCGCTTGGGATTAGCCTAAAGATTGAATCTTTGAGTTGGGTTTGAATCCGATTCGGGCATCGCAAGCATGGTTGGACTGTTGTTAGTTTTGGGTTCCGTTTGAATTGGCGAGCCGCCGAGGCGTACTTGCTCATGCTGGGGGATTGTTGAGTGCATGTCATTGCAGGTTTGTTTTTCGGTTTAAGTTGTAACAGAGATATGATGCTGTTCGTTCTCTTAGGTGGTTTTCGCGGTGGGAGAAGTAT
Source organism: Hypericum androsaemum (assembly GCA_963995505.1). NCBI lineage: Eukaryota > Viridiplantae > Streptophyta > Magnoliopsida > Malpighiales > Hypericaceae > Hypericum > Hypericum androsaemum. The sequence continues at coordinate 725,908 of OZ023187.1, forward strand.
GTTGGTGTAGGCATTGGCGATCCTTTGCGTCAGACGGATTCTGGAGACATGGATGTTGATCCTCTGAGTGTGGCTGGTAGACCTGGTCCCATAGATAATTCAGATATAGTTGAGGATGCATACGGTGGTGATGATGATGATCTTGAGATTTCAAGAACCTTGTTGGAAGGGAGGGACTATGTGTTAGTTCCTCAGAGCGTCTGGGAAAAGCTCGTCGAGTGGTAATAATTTTCCTTCCTTTGATGTTTGCTTTGAACTTGAGTACTATCCTAGCATACATTCTTATGTTAATTAGTGTATTCTTTTTAGCAGAAATAAAAAATTACTCCCCCTTTGCGCTGTTGGAACTTGGAATTTATCTTAACTTCTGTGTACTAAGTTATCCTTCTGGCATCTTTTAGGTACACTGGAGGACCAGCTTTGCCAAGGAAGATGATTTCACAGGGTGCTTCCAGCAAAAAGCAGTTGAATATAGAGGTTTATCCCCTCCGGCTCAATATAATAGACTCTAGAGATAACAGTGAAGTCACGACCAGGTTAAGCAAAAAGGTAATACAAAGCCTTTTTAAAATAATATCTTAATCTTATAATCTTTAAATTTTATTGCATGAGATTCATGAAGAAGGATGGAGATATCAGCTCTCATTTTCTTTTCTTTCTTTGTTATGGTTTGGTTTCAGGCATCTCTTCATGAGCTGTATGACAGAGTGTCCTCACTTAGAGGAATTGACTTGGAGAAGGTGTGTTTAACGTGCTTTATGTTAGAGATAATGTTCATCTTACTATCCATCGCCATTTGAATCCAGATGATGATTGATTGAGATCTCTCCATCTTAATAGGCCTCTCTGTGGGATTATTTTAACAAGCGCAAGCACTTGCGATTGACGAATTCCAACAAAACACTGGAGGAATCAAACTTGCAGATGGACCAGGAGGTAATTTGAACTTCTTTTTATAACTTTCTCACTGCATCCAATTTGATACGCTTCTTAGCTGACCTGCAAGTTAATGCACAGATTCTTCTGGAACCGAAGTCTGATGGATCTCATTTCAATCGAACCGATAAGGATTCCACAGGTAACGAGTTAGCGTTAGTAGCCATGGAGCCCTCACAGTCCTCCACTACAATTGCCGGGGGGCCAGTGATTTCAAATGGTGATTCTAGCAGTTACAGCTTGAACTTGAGGCCCGGGAGTGCCTTAAACTCAACATTTGCGGACACTGATAATGGATTTGGTTTGCAAAGCTCTTCAAAGAAAACAGAGAAGGGGGGTTTAGCTGGATTGCAGAACATGGGGAACACGTGCTTCATGAACAGTGCTCTTCAGTGCTTAATCCATACCCCCCCTCTTGTCGAGTACTTTTTGCAGGACTACTCTGATGAGATTAATACAGATAACCCTCTTGGAATGCATGTAAGTGGCTTTTTCAGGAATAATCTTTTCTTTTGCGGGACCCCTCTTTTTCGTAGCCAATCTACTGTATATATCTAACTGATGTGGTGTCCTTTTAGGGTGAACTTGCACTAGCCTTTGGTGAGTTATTGAGGAAACTGTGGTCCTCCGGACGGACTGCAATTGCACCACGTGCGTTTAAGGGCAGGCTGTCTCAGTTTGCTCCACAGTTCAGTGGATATAATCAACATGATTCTCAGGTCAGTGCTCTTGACCCTTGCCTGCTTCTGTGCAATTTTTTTTTGTCTTAATGTGGATGTTGTAACTGTCTTGATGCTTTTAGTCCGACGAAAACGAGAAAAGGGTTGGAATTGTAAAAAAAATCAGTTTGTAACATAGATTTGATTCTCTTAAAAGACAGAAATTTGATAATTTTTTTCTTGAAACATTTTTTTCTTGAAACATTTCAGGAGCTTCTTGCATTTTTACTGGATGGATTGCATGAGGACCTGAACCGGGTAAAGCGAAAGCCTTATATGGAAATGAAAGACTGGAGTGGCCATTCAGATGATGAAGTTGCTGAAGAGTGTTGGAGATATCACAAGGCCCGAAATGATTCCATAATTGTTGATGTTTGCCAGGTTAGGAAGTCAATTATTCCGAACGCCTTCCTCCCTGGCTTTAAAATGTTGGCTTTAACCACTTGCAATATAATTGTCACATCATCAGTTGCCTTTTGCCTCAATTTAACTTGAAAACTTCTGTTCATGTATGTCTTGTTCCTTTCCTTGGCTAAATTTTTCCGAGCCTGGCATATCTATTGTTGAAATATTATCTATCTCACTCCCTAATGGGGGTTTATTTAATTATTTGGTTTTATTGTTTTGCTATACTTGTTATATGAAAGAGGTAAGAGCTTTTTAGGATCCATGTAGCCAAACACATCTTACCATAATTTGACGATTCTTATCAACATCACTGAGATTGCTTTACTAACAATGTCCAATGTTCAGGGTCAATACAAGTCAACACTGGTGTGCCCTGTTTGTGGGAAAATATCAATCACATTTGATCCATTTATGTACTTATCACTGCCTCTTCCGTCTACAATAAATCGGTCGATGACAGTAACTGTGTTTTATGGTGATGGAAGTAGTCTTCCAATGCCTTACACTGTATCGGTGACGAAACATGGGAATTCTGGAGACCTTCGGCAGGCACTAGCTGCTGCTGCTTGTTTGAGAAACGATGAAAGCCTGCTTCTGGCCGAGGTAAGCATATTCTTGTGCTTGATGCTTCAGCTTTGCTGTTTGCTACTGTTCAAGCCGCTGATTTGTCTCTCTGCAGGTGTATGATCAGAAGATATATCGGTTGCTGGAAAATTCTCTTGAGCCGTTGACTAACATAAAGGATGAGGATTATGTTGTTGCATATTGTCTCCCTGAGGAGGCAGCCGGAAAAATAAAGTTGGAAATTGTTCATCGAGAAAAGTAAGCCAAGTAACTAGGGCTTCTTTTCGTAAGAAAAACTGTATTCTTATAGGCTAAGTTTACTTGTTCTGTGTTTTACAAATCATAATAGCTTTCAGAGACTTGTTTATATCCAAAGATGGAGGAATGCAGAATAATTTTATGGTAAGCATATTTTCTATTGCCTTTTCATGCTTAATTAATTATCCAATGTCTCTTGGTGCATGTAGGTTTGCATCGGAGTCTGGTAGGGCCTCTGGGGGGAAGTTCTTTGGCGCACCCCTGATCACTTATTTGGAATCCGAAGAGCCAAGTGGAGCTGATATTGATGATGCTGCTTCTAGGTTGCTCTCCCCTCTGAGGAGGACCAGTGCATCTCTTATTGCTCCAAGTGGCAAGGAAAACGGTTTTCCATCGGATTCGGAGGCCAACGGGGAACCATCTAGCAGTGCATCTGTTACTGCTCCAAGTGGCAAGGAAAACGGTTTTCCATCGGATTGGGTGGCAAACGGGGAACCATCTAGCAGTAATTATGATCATTGTAATCCGACGGACGTGGCTATGGAAGACATAGAACTCGAGGACACATCTAGCACAGATTTGTTGTTTCAGCTATCTTTAACCGATGATCGATACTCTGGCAGTAAGCCAATTTCTAAGGATTCTGTCATAAAGTCTGGAAATCGTATAAAAGTTGTGCTGGAATGGACGGAAAGGGAGCACAAATTATACGATCCAAGCTTTCTGAAGGATCTGCCAGTGGTTTATCATAAGACTGGTATAAGTGCAAAGAAAACTCGGCAGGAAGCTGTCTCGCTGTTTTCATGCCTGGAGGCATTCTTAAAAGAAGAACCTCTAGGACCTAATGATATGTGGTAACATTCTTTTCTCGTCTTGATAATTCACCTACCTTGAAGATGCTGGTGCTTTGTAGTGTTTTTGCTGATGGTGCTTCTTTATTCAGGTTCTGTCCTGGTTGCAAAGATCACAGACAAGCCAGCAAGAAACTAGATTTGTGGATGTTGCCAGACATTTTGGTCTTCCACTTGAAGCGCTTCTCATTCAGTCGATTTTTCAAGAACAAGCTAGATACATTTGTGGATTTCCCTATCCATAATCTTGACTTGAGCAAGTATGTGAAGGAGAATGATCAATCTTATGTTTACGAGCTGTTTGCTATCAGCAATCATTACGGCGGTCTTGGTGGTGGGCACTACACTGCGTTTGCCAAGGTAAATAAGTGCTTCATCAAAGTTCAAAACCTGAGTTCCGAATGTCCGAGTTCTGAGCATTTGTATTTATCCCCATCTGTTACTTTGCAAAAGCTTATTACTTGGTTGAACTTGATTGCAGCTGATTGATGAGAACAAATGGTATAATTTTGACGATAGCCGGGTTTCTCCGGCTAGTGAAGCTGAAATCAGGACCTCCGCAGCATATGTGCTTTTCTATCGAAGAGTGAAAGCTGAATGAATGGATTGAAGCATCGGTATAGTAGTTGGTCGGAAAGTTGTACATGACAGTGAAGGGTCGCTCTAGCACGTTGTTGTGTGGTACCGAATTCTTTGAAACTACCCGTTCCAGGGCAGTCAGATGGCGCCGAGGCCCAAAGCGTTGTCGTTTTTCTCGAAGTGGGCGAGTACGAAAGTTGATGGTTCTATTCATGGAAATGTAGGAGGTAGAACCTGAACCAGGAAGTAGCGGGGGAAGGAGAGAAGGGTCGGGTTTTGTTTGTATCAGCAGAGCATATTTCACTGTGGTTTCATGTAATAGCCAATTGTTTTTCTGTTGCTACTTCATGATATTGTTCGTGAAGCCGTCAGAAGTATAGGATACGAGAGCTAGTTTAAATGTAACATTATTTTGTTTGGACAGAGATTGACATGTTAAACATGTTCTTGCTAGGGATTAAGGATTGTGATAAGTAGTGAATGAGCATCTCTCTAGTTAAGCATTTATTATATCATTCATTGTAAAGACCCTACTGGGTCTTGACAGAATGAGAGAGAAGAAGCTGAGAAGGAGGAGGTTAGGGATGGCAGAAATATCCATACCCTGAGGGTCGGATGGTACCCTTACCGTAGGATATATTGACTTGGAATGTTGACCTCATCGTTTAGGTACACTGGAGGACCCGCTTTGCCAAGGAAGATGATTTGACAGGTTGCCTCCAGCAAAAAAAGCAATTGAATATTGAGGTTTATTCCCTCCGACTAAAAATATTAGACTCTAGACATAACAGTGAAGTCACTACAAGGTTAAGCAAAAAGTTAATACAACGCCTTCTTTCTTAGTGTCTAACTCTTCTAATCTTTAGACTCTTTTGCATGAGATTCATGAAGAAGGATGGAGATGCAGGCTCTGATTTTCTTATTGTGGTTTGACTTCAGGCATTTAACAGAGTGTGCTCGCTTAGAGGAGTTGACGTCGAGAATTATGCTAGAGTAGAGATAAACTTTTATCTTACTATCCGGACATCATCATTTGAATCCGGATGATGATTGCTTCATACCTCTCCTTCTGAATAGGCCTCTCTGTCTCTGGGATTATTTTAGCAAGCGCAAGCACTTGCGATTGACGAATTCCAACAAAACACTTGAGGAATCAGACTGAATGACCCAAAAAACGGACCAAATCTGGGTCGTACCGAAATTCGTATTTTAAAACTATGATAATATCCACATATAAGTTGTAGGTTTTGAAGCTGCACACGGTCAAGATTCCTCATACTTTCCCAATATCATAGTAGTGTAGCGTTTCTTAGAAGAGACGAGTGCATAACAACGATATATTCATAGGATAGAATCGATACTAGCTTCGAAAGATCATCCGCAACTCGATTAACCAATTTTAACTAGCTAGGACAGCTTCGTAGTACCATAGCCTCGCAGGTCAATCCCGGTCCAAAGGCTAACAAGAGCCCTAGCTCCAACCCTCGCAGGTCTACAGATTTCCTTCTCATCTCCTCGAGCACGAACAACACTCCCGCGCTACAAGGGTTCCCGTACTCACTGAGCATCCTCCGGCACGTCTCGAACTTGCACTCGTCTAATCCAAGTTCGACACGGATAACAGCCGGGCCACCCGGGTGAAGAACATAGAACAACCCGTTGAGGTGGTCGTCCCCTTTCTTCCCCATCCATTGTAGCGTGTCCTCCAAGCAATCCCTTATATTCTCAACTACTACATCCGGGAGGCGCTTCTGCAACTCGTACTTCCACCCCATCCCTTTGAGGAGATCCTCCGAGTCCGGGATGATCACCTGGGACCCCTTTACGAGCTCGAACAACGGTCGTTCGATGTCCGTGTCGGGGCTTGCGCCAACTATCACAGCCGCCGTGAATTTTTTGATAACTCATCAATCTGATAGCTATAGAAATCTAATTCCTCTGAAAATGCCCGAACCGATGAGCATTCCGATTGCTTCTTCCGAGGGCGCGAGGAAAAAGGACGCCATCGTTTCAGAGCACACGAAGAGAACGCGAGAACCTGTTAATGTGTAAATGCTAAATTAGTATGATAGCAATATAAGTTTGACTTCCAACAAGATTTAATTATTTCGCAGATTTATAAGTGAACTCTACTAGATTTGTTATCATATTTTTTTCTGAATTTTATTAGTATTTTTTAAAATCTATAAAAAATGACATTTATTTTTATATTGAAAAGATTATGTAAAAAAAATTTAAAACTTAAAACTTAATAACAACCTCTAAATTCTCCTACTAGATGATAGATTACTTAAATAATCAGTAGTGTCAAATCACGTTATTAATTTTATCCGCGTGTGTCATCACTTTCTAATTTTGGCCAACTTTTGATGCCTGATCTGGATACCCAAATTTGTCTCATTTCTTTTAATTTGTATGGCATGTATGTATATAAAATTAGTGATATAACGTAACAGTAAATAAAGTTAATGACTGCATAATGATACCGAAGATGCCTCAATTAACTAGGAGTAGTACCGAAGATGCAGTTTGGTGTAGTTGCTGTGCCTATTGCTAGGATTGTTGCTAAACCATTCCCATAAGCTCTCCATTTCTCAAGTGATCCCATCTTTTTTGGGGGAATTTATTTTTTTAAGAATATTTTTGGGGAATGTAGAAGGCTTGTTTATAGAGGAATTTCTACAAGACCCAACAAGCTATCTTTTTGTTTTGGTATTGGGGATATGATCTAATCCCCGTTTCCAAACGGTCTATTTGTAGCCCATTTTGAGTGGCGGAGGGCCCAATACTCATATACGGATCTACACTTCAACTCAATATATATATATTTCTAAAATAAATTTAAATCTCTTATCATTTGAATCATTTACATTTTAAAAAAAATTCTGATATATTTTCAGCCAAGTCATGTTTTTTTTATAGTTGGAGGAGAGTAAATCTTTTCATCTTACTTTAAAGGAAATGTTCTAACTAACTTTTTTTGTAAGTAATGGTCCAACTAACTCCCCTAGAATAAGTTGATATTTAATAATCATGATTGTTTAGCACTCAATAATTGATGTATTATCTATAAGTGTCATGTGATCAATTAATCTGAATGGGCTCTGAACCTAAATCAATGATTTTCTCTTATTGCTTTTTCTCTATAACTCAATGTTTGTTTCAATTGCCTTCATTGTGATTTTGAACTCGGAAACCCACGGACAGAAATACACATAGAAGGTCGAATCCTGTATGTACTGTCCTGATGAGAAAATCATCCCATAAAATAACATTATAAAATGTTCGACCAATAATGTTCCACTCTATTTTATTTATTTTAAACGGCAATGATTTATGCATGTTGCAGTCTTTGCCTGATGGTGATGAACTAGGTCCCATTATGGACAAGGACCACTGTAATCCGTAAACTTTGGTGGCATTTAAAGATACGCATTATTTCCCTTAAAAAACACCAACTGTTACGTACTTTTCCACGTGGGGAACACCTTATTTCTAGTACTATTGTCGTCTGGTCAATTTTCTTTAACCACGTAGGCATTTCAGTTAAAATTGTGTATCCTACGTCATAAATTTGACAGTTTTTAATTTGAAAATTGGAGTGAATGACGGGGAGAAGCACTTGATTTACTTTCTTTTTTTGAGAAGTAAGCACTTGATTAGCAGGGTCCATAAAAAAGGGAAAATAATATAAAAATTACTTCATATTTATTAGAGGCCAACTAAAGAGCCACGATAAGAACGTTTGGAGTATATATTTTTTAAAGGTAAATTTTACCGATTGAACTTTGGACTCTCTAATATGTTAATACCTTGTATTGGTAGACTAAATCATCTTTGACTTTTGGAATATATATTAGTGAACATTATAAGATTCGGACATAGTGATCATTATCATATAAGGTTCCAAATTGTGATAGTCCGTCCTTAATGCGTTCAAAAAGTCTTAAGTAATGTAATTATTATTATCAATATCAACAAGATGCACATCCTACAAATATTCTTAGAGAATTCTATGATTAAACATGCTTGACCTAGATAAATTTCATGATGAGTGATCTCCTAAAATTTTTTTTAAGATGCGTGTGAGTGATGACAAAACACAATAAAAAAACTCGTACTTATATGTGAAAACAGTTAGTTGGTTCACAGGAGCGTTACACAAATACTCCACGACAAAGTGTTCAAAATATATATCAGCGATCATTAAAAATGTGATACCCAAAAATGAATATATTCTGTCTGAAAGTCTTAAGTGATTTGATCGGTACTATCCATATCAACAAGATGCACATTCTTTTCTGGCACACATCTTGAGAGAACTCCATGGTTAAACCCGTTTGACCAGGAGTAGGATTAGGATGGGTGATCTCCTGGAAAATATTTTTTGGGATGCGTGTGAGTAAGGACAAAATACGCTGGAATAGACCTATGTTAGTCTGTGAAAACAGTCGGTCAAATTACAGAGCGTTACAAAAAATATGGACTTGGTCAATATAATTTTAAATCTTGCATTACCTGAAGTTCGGTGCTTTCAGTAAGCACTGCACAAAGTTGAGTTCTTGATGAGCATGATTTTAAGCTTTCTTTCTTTTTTCGATTTGGAAATTTCGATTTCGAGCTCTATGAAATATTGTCTTGTTCTTCACGATCAATCGGTGACAAGGATGGGGCATGTTACGAGAGGAGCATCATTGAATAAATTAGGAATTTGAGATCCTTGAAATGAAAATCTCTTATTAAATACTACTCGGTTATATTATAACCAGGGCTGAACACGAGATAGGGCCATATCTCAAATATCATGAGCAACAATACCATACAGTTCTTGTCGCAAATTGTTAATGACTTCTATGGTGTCGGAAGTTGTGGCCAGGGAGGAACTTGTCCAATAATATGATGGAGACGTAGGAATACGCCACGTGGTCTCGGTCCCTTTCATTTCAATCCCGTGACTTTTTTGTCCTCCCGGCTCTTTGTCATGCTGTTGACTCAGAGCTGACTATGTCTGGTCAAATATCTTAAAGAGATTATCTGGGTAGACTAAAGTTCCTCGGTATGTTGTTACTTTTGTTTTTGAACGTTGGTTTATTTTGGGGTAATGTTAGGTTGAGTATGTCATAATTATCATTTTTTTGGTAAATATGTCATAAATAATAAATATCTTACTCTCAATATAGAAGGCGAGATCTGATAAGGATGACAAAAGTACTCATTCTTCGTATATCTGTCACCATTCGTGCCCTACTAGTCTAAGGAGTCCGAAAATGAGCAACCGCTTCCTGAGGCCTATTTTACGGGCCTTCATTTAGAATTTAGGAAGGCCTCTTTAACGGGACAAGATTTGGTGTTAGAGGATTTTTATTGAAGGAGACGCGAGAATTTTTTGCAAAAATGCAGAAATACGAGAGACAAAATGAAAAAATCCACAACCATTGAATAGTAACTGGGTAACTGGGACGGTTCTGATTTATTCGGGACGGGATAAACATAGACCATTAGATCATAACTGAATAAACCATTAGACCGTAACTGGGTAAACTATTGAATCGTAACTAAGTAAACTATTGAATCGTCTAAGACGGTCCTGGTTGGATTTGACCTTTCGGGACCAAATCCGCTCCCCTCTTTAACTCCTCAGTATTTGCAACTCCTCCCGGGCCTATTCAAGTTTGGGCCTATTTTCTTTCAAAAACCGTTTGAACCGATTTTGATGGAATTTGATTGTAATTTCATACATACCTTTATTTCGTGGTTTTAATTGGCAGAAATTTTATCTAATTAATAATCAAGTGATATTTATTAATTTTAGTTACTTAAACTATCTAGTTTATCATGTTACTAGGAATGATAATGGGAAGAATCCGGATAAGATTTATAGGACCCAGATCATTACCCTCTACGCACATCCTTGCATTTATCTTCTTTAAAAATAAGGATCCAAGTCCTAAAATGCCGGGCAATATTAGGAAAAATCGCAGATCAGTATTATTTATGAATTATTTAATTTTTTAAAAATTAAACAATACTTAATTGTTCTCAATAGTAAGACACTGATATATCTGAATACTCACACTACGTTGAACTCGAATTATTTTTTTCAAGCGGGATGGTATTTTCTTCGACCAATTGGAGTTTGTTTCTGACACTATTTGATGAAACAACTCTTAGATAAAGTATGAAAATATAATAGAAAACTGGAATCTGCATAATCTTCAATTTCCTAGAGCCAATGATAACATAACTATAAAATAAACATATTTAGATACAATACAGGCCAACCATGGGTGGGTATCGTGTTTCCAAAATTGTTCAAGCTATCTTTTTAATATTACAAATTTATTATTTATTTCGCACCATATTCACCTTATCTGTGTTAAGAGTGGATTGGCAGCACTATCCAGATTAATAATATTGTACCACTAAACGTTAAATAATACTACCAAAAACTAAATAACGTTAAATAATACTACTAAAAACTAAATTGTACTAGTAAATAGTACTAATGAATGCAGCATGAACGATATACCACTAAATATAATATAATTTTTTATTTTCCAAAATATTTTTATATAATTTCTCATATTATGAATTTGTCATTTGCTTCTCCATTTTGTGTAACACATGCTTCATCTTCATCACCCAATTCAGGCTCTATCAGTATATTTTTATTCCTTGATCAGACAATCCAACCTTCCGTTATTGCAACTACATCAAATGATCTTTCAAATAGGTCAAGACTCTCCATTTTATGGCCATTTCAAATTGGATTAGTAACCAATTTCTAGGTTTCATCGTAAATCTAATTAGTTCTTTTCAATTCAGTAAATAAATAGTTCAAATTGCACTTAAAAATAGGGCATTTCCCATTTTTAATCCGATCTCCAAATTTTGGCACCTAAGTACATCTTTCTATAATCAATTCTTATAAACGGAAAGGTCTCCCCCAACTTAAATGAAAAACAATACATGGAAAAATTCGAAATCAAAAAATTAACTTAAAAAGAAATCCGAATCCTTTATTGCCTTCAACAACTCCGGCTCCAAATATACAACAGCTATAAATACGAGGTTTGTTTCTGACACTGGGGAACTGGGCTCCAACTGCGGTCTTGTCTCTTAAATCAGGCGTTGACAAGTAATAAGCCTAAACCCAGAGCAGAATCTTCTTCCCCATCCTCCCTCCCTCCCACATGGTCAAAGACCCAAAGGCTTGATTCTTCACCCTCCCTTCAGGTAAAGCTTCCACCTTTAAAGTGTTTGCTGCCATTTTACTCTTCCTTGTTCACTGGGTCCAAGTTATAACGCCTCCCTCATCAACTTTTCCTCCTTTTTGGTACATTCTCTGAATTGGGTTCTCTTCTTTTGATCCGAATTGATCCCTTTCTTGTTTGTGTGCCTTTTGGTGTCTTCTCCTATTGGCCACCCTCTGTTAGATCTGTGAGTGTCGCCCATTTGCTTAAAGGGCTGAATTTTTATATATATTGGCTGACTAAATGCTTCAACTGAGAATAAAAGAGATGATCTTGGATTATCTTAGCTCTGAAACTGTGTTTGATTGCTAAGAGATTGCCCGTTTTCCAATCTCTGGCGGTTGATTTCTGTGGTTTGCTTCTTGGCAGAGTTATTGTGCTGAGTTGCGGTTGCCTTTTTCTTTCTGTTTGGTGTTCAATTGCAATGTAGGTTGCTGGTTCCCTTTTCTTGTGCCCGCGAGAGTGGAATTCTTCGGTGTGATGGTTGGAAAGAGTGAAGTTGGGTTCCGTTTGTCTCGTAATATCTTCTGAAGGACGGGAATTCGCAGCTCTGATCGTGGTGTTTCGAGATGATTCCGAAAAAGAATGTGGGGCGAGTGTCGCCGTTTCTCTTGTTGCTTCTGGCCCTAGGATTTTGCTTCGCGACTTACAACTTGCTAACATTATTAATACACTATAGAAACCCCAGTTCAAGCGAAGTATCGGGGTTTGTGGATCCCATTACTGGGATGCCCGAGGATGTTAGGAAATCAGATGAGATAAATGGGAGATACCATGTTGCCCTTACAGCAACTGATGCTCCTTATAGCCAATGGCAATGTCGCATCATGTATTATTGGTATAAGAAGGTAAAAGACATGCCGGGATCGGACATGGGGCAGTTCACTCGAATCTTACATTCTGGAAAATCTGACAACTTGATGGATGAGATACCGACATTTGTCGTGGATCCCCTTCCTGAAGGTCTTGATCGGGTGAGAATGCTGATTCTGATTGCTGTGTAGCCTTCCAATTCCTGGTAGATTGCACGTTCACTTCTTGATTATGTATCAATTCTAATAGCCAACTAGCATGTAGAACATTTCCTGGTTGCTCTTTCATCTGGCCTCTGAAAGAAGGCGCATCTGTTACTTCCTAGTTTACTACTGCATAACCATGATAAGTTTTCCTCATGGAGTTGCTTCTTAAATGTTTGTTCAGGGTTACATTGTGCTGAATAGACCATGGGCCTTCGTGCAATGGCTAGAAAAGGCACCGATTGAGGAAGAGTGAGTGTCAAGATCATATCTTTCCCTATATGGCCTCTTTTTCTATTCTGTCTCAAATATATAACCAATCATGAAATTATGCAGGTTTGTTCTAATGGCGGAGCCTGACCACCTATTTGTTCGTCCTTTGCAAAACTTGGCTCGCGGGGATCATCCAGCCGGGTTTCCATTTTTCTACATAAAACCTTCTGAACATGAAAATATTATCAGAAAATATTATCCTGCAGATAAAGGTCCAGTCACGGACATTGATCCAATTGGCAACTCTCCCGTCATAATAAAGAAGGTATCTAGTGTTTAGACCATCCAACTGCCATAGAAACTATGCATTTCTTCCTGGTCGTGTCAACAAACTGGAAAGGGAAAGAAACTGGTTTCATGGTCATTTATAAAGCCGGTCCGTGGTTCACCAGTAGTGTATAACAAGCCATCCTTTCTTTTTCGTGTATATAAGTTTTGACGCTTTCTGCATTGTATGATGTACAATCAGGTGATTAACTGTTGCACTTTTGGATATGATGATTTCAGTCTATGCTTGAGGAAATTTCACCAACTTGGGTCAATGTCTCATTGAGAATGAAAGACGATCCGGAAACTGATAAAGCATTTGGTTGGGTTCTGGAAATGTGAGTAGTTATATCGGTATGCATTTGTTTTTTTCCAACCGATTTAGGTTGCTAAATTGCTTCTGGCACTGCATAATATTTGTCTGTTAAGGTATGCCTATGCTGTGGCATCTGCTTTACATGGTGTGCGCCATATACTTTGGAAAGACTTCATGATTCAGGTATCTGAACTGGCTGTGTCTCGGAATATCTTCTTTTATCTGAATGTGAGGATTGACATCTATTCGTGTGTAATTCAGCCACCCTGGGACTTGGAGATCGGGAAGACTTTTATCATTCATTACACTTATGGATGCGACTATAATTTAAAGGTGAATGGATCAGACTGCTACTCAGCAACAATGCGATGATTTTTCCCACTTGTTCGTTATGGATGTTTCTTTCTTCCTTTCTTTTCTAAACGTTTTCATTGTGGATGTTACATTCGTTACTTCGATAACATCCAGGGGGAATTAACATATGGAAAAATTGGAGAATGGCGATTCGACAAGAGATCATATCTAACTGGCCCTCCTCCAAGGAACCTGTCCTTACCTCCACCAGGAGTTCCTGAAAGTGTGGTATGTCTTACCTGTTTAATTTATTGACAATGGATAAGGTAGTAATGTAGAATAAGCCCTAGTTCAAATGAAGTTGAACCCTCTGCTGCTCTCTGCGGCAGATGGTTTTTGGTGTGTAGCTAGTGGCAGCTAACACGAAGATCTATTAATAGCTAATACCAAGTGACATCACAATTGAGTAAGAAAATAGTTTCCGTAATGCAACTTTTGGAAGCTTGTCAGCGGGCTAGACTAGTTGTTCGTATCTTGTCTTCGGGCTTGCTTGCCTGAACTGGTCCTGTCATTCTATCAACTAGACACGTAGTCTACGGGGGCCGTGATTTAACTATAAATGTGCAAGGGAGAGGGTTTAGGTGAAACTGTCCAAAGGAACTGGTGAAACTGCCTGAAGCCTATACTGGATATTGTACCATCAGCTATGTTTTATGTGCAAATTTATGAGACGCAACTATGTTTTATTTGATTCAATGTCATTTCCATAAACGATGTATGCTCTCTCTCTCTCTGACGGATACATATGCTGCAGGTGAGACTTGTAACGATGGTGAATGAGGCCACTGCCAATATACCCAATTGGACTCAAGTAAATGGTAGCTGATAACAAGGACATGAAACGGAAGTTCGTGTTCAATTTTTGAAGTATGGATAACGTCCTCAAGGAAGATTGATTCATACCTTTTACAGGATAACAAGATAGTGGTATAGATATAGACAGACATTTCTTGATGACTCTGCAGAGAGTTGATCGCTTGATATCATTAGTTAATTTGTGGTAGGCTCATCATCCGTTTTCTATTTTGTACACATTTCTTGTCTCGATGGTTGAACATCTTGGACCTTTCAAGCAATACATCTTTGTTGCTTAAAACTTGGGTATTACTACAGAAGCGAAACTCAGTTTTCGACTTATGTTTTGTCTACGAACGTGATATTTATTTTGAGTATGCTTTAAGTTGTATCACTAGGCATAGAGAGCATGTGTTCTGTACTTGAGCATTTGCTAACTTTTGAATCACACATTTATCTTGGTACACTTTATCTTGCTATGGCTGCCATACATCTATACTTGCATGACATGCATACATGCATCCTATTACGGGTTGTTGTTGGTGCGCGGACTGGACGATGATGATCTTGTCGTAAGGGAAGGCCTCATCTGCACTATCTGGTCCCTGTCGACCCCATTTTTCTAGCGTAAAGCCCCGCCTGGAGGAAACGTTGCAGAGCGTCTTCCATGTAGGCATGTCCTTCCTTGACTGTCATGTCCTTGCCTATCTTCTCGGGGTAACTCGTTAGAATGCTGTCCCCCTTGAGAACTGCAGCTAGCTGGACTAGTTCCTGCTGGAACTCGGTAAGCTTAGCGTCCTCGTCGGGCTCGGTCGTCCTGATCCTCGCCGGAGTCGGAAGTTGTTCTGTTTTAGAAGCACAGGAAAGCAACTTGTGAGAAGGGCATCCAAGTATGTAAGATCTCCATAGCCAGAACAAAAGTACAATGGTGCATTTAACTTCGGAGTTCTGATGGAATCCAATGAATTAACACTAATCACGGACCTGGACAATCAGTTCTGGGCTGGGTTCTAGACTGGACCACGGCTTCGAAAGTTCCGGCCCATTGGTCCCTCTGGGTGAGGAAATTGGGCAGGTTGTAAAGCTTCTTCACGGTGGCCGGAATTGACGAGTGCTCGTACTCTGATGTTGCGAACGGCGACCCATTGGGCCCATGAATCACTGCATTAGGACGACCCAAAGTAATTACAAAATCGAAATTTTGGATATACAAATTCTAGTCTCTATAAATGGATGTCGAATTTAGATTACGGATAACATTATTTCTTTTCTGTCACCATCAATGCGTAATTCAGATTTGTATTGTATAAGATGATAATATAAAATGATTTAAGAATAATGTTTTTTCAAAACGACGATAAAATTACAAAGTACTTACCTTTTTTAGGAAACACCAATCGTGACATATTTATTAAGTACTTAAGTCGAAAAATCTGTATACAAAAGAGTATTTAACTTCAAAAGATGGAAATTGGATCAATCCGAAGGTAGTTACCGGTGCCCTTCTCAATCCAAGGGGATACCAAAATGGTGGGAACTCTGACACCCAACCGGTTGAAGGTGAAGTTGAAGGGCTCGGGACCCACAATCCCATCGGGGCTGGGGACACCCCTCACCGGCGTAGGTACATGGTCATAGAATCCACCGTGCTCGTCCTACGTTATCACCAGAAGAGTCTCGTTCCACTGCGGGCTCGCCCTTAACGTCTCCTATACCTGCCAAATTGTCTCAATTAATCCCACTGATATCGAACTCGGATTAATTAGCCAAATAGATATCCACATACGAATATGACTGCATGGGTGGCAACAATTCCAATTCCACGGTTTGAAATATATGGAACTAGAACCTATCCACAAGGTTCCAATGCCGAATCGGTAGTTCATTTTTTTTTTTAAAAAAATAAATATTTTCACGATTTAGTTTCAAATGAATCAAAATATGACCCGGTTCTCATATCACCGATTTCACGTTTCGTAATTTGCACGGTTCTCTAAAACAAGGAACCGTAGCTGGAAACTTCTTTAAATGTTTTGGAATGGTTCCGTGAATCGTGGTCAAGGTTCTGGTAGAGCGGATTGAGTGGGGACTATTAAAATATTGTCCACAGGTGGGGATTGAATTTTAAACCGTCAGATTTGATTTTAAAAGAATATCTATAAATCCAATGGTCACTAACCTATCAAGGACATTTTTGAACTTTTACTCGAGAAAGGCATCAACTAGTGTCCAACACAAATTTATTACAGTTTCTTCCTCTCCCAAATTTTCAAAAAAAAAACCTAGCCTCCAACAACATCTCCTCTCCATTCCCGACTACTCACTGTAACATCTCCTCTCCATCTTTCTCTCTCTCTCGTCTATTTCTTCTTCTTTTTTCCCCAAATATTTTGATTAGGGTTCTTGAACCCAATTTCCTAATCCAGAATATTACACTCACCTTCCCCTCTGTGACGACCACCGATCCCACCGTTCGGGGCTCGCCTTGGCAATTACCTTTGACCCACCAAGAATCCAAGCTTCGTCCCGATTTAGGTGAGAGATTGATTTTGCTTTTTTATAGAGTAAGGTTTGGATTGTCGAGATTTTTTAGGTATTTAGGGTTCTTTCTCTTTTCCTTTACAGACCCTGTACAGAGTTGGAGGCCGCCACGCGCTCGCCCCCCTTCCTCATCACCGGAACTTCATCCAGGATCGAAGAGGTACCAATATCAGTTAATGCATAAATTCAGAAAAACCATCCAAGCCTGTAGCGTTGGGTACCAATATCAGTCAAGACCGTCGCTCCCCCGCCCTAGCCCAGGTTCGGGTTCCGATCGGCCACGACTCCCGTGCCCGTCCCTGTCCCCGTCCCGAGAGCCGGAGTTTGTATGTGAACCTAAAGCTACAGAGGGGTGCGGGTTCGAGTTCGGGTTTGAGTTTGGGTGGGGTTCTTTCAAAGGATGTGTTCGATTAGGATTTTCGTGATCTCTTTTGTTTTGTTTGAGTATGTAATAATATTAGTTTGAGTATGTAATGATCTTGGTTTGAGTCTGTATTGAAATTGATTTGAGTATGTAATGATATTGGTTTGAGTCTGTATTGAAATTGGTTTGAGTAAGTAAAGATATTGGTTTGAGTATGTACTAATATTGGTTTGAGTATGTATTGATATTGGTTTGAGTCGGTAAGAATATTGGTTTGAGTCTGTAATGATATTGATTTGAATAAGTAATTCTATTGGTTTTAGTCTGTAATGATATTGGTTTTCGAACGTAGTGATATTGGTTTTCCAATGTGGTGATATATTAGTTTTTGAATGTGTTGATATTGGTTTTCGAATGTGGTAATATTAGTTTTTGAACGTCATGATATTGGTTTCTGAATGTAGTGATATTGGTTTTCAAACGTAGTGATATTGGTTTCCGAAGGTAGTGATATTGGTTTGCGAATGTAGTGATATTGGTTTTCGAATGCAGTTGATATTGGTTTTCTATTGAATTTTTGTTCTTTGGTTCTTTGAGTTTATTTATTAAAAAAAATATTTGATAACTGGTAGCATTTTTGAAATTGACAATAATTTAAAGAGAGAGAGAAAGAGTCGGTAATGATATTGGTTTGAGTAAGTAATTCCATTGGTTTTAGTCTGTAATGATATTGGTTTTCGAACGTGGTGATATTAGTTTTCGAATGTAGTGATATTGGTTTTCGAATGTGGTGATATATTGGTTTTCGAATGTGTTGATATTGGTTTTCAAATGTGTTGATATTGGTTTTCGAATGTGGTAATATTGGTTTTCGAACGTCGTGATATTGGTTTCCGAATGTAATGATATTGGTTTGAATAAGTAATTCTATTAGTTTTAGTCTGTAATGATATTGGTTTTCGAACGTAGTGATATTGGTTTTCGAATGTGGTGATATATTGGTTTTCGAATGTGTTGATATTAGTTTTCGAATGTGGTAATATTGGTTTTCGAACGTCGTGATATTGGTTTCTGAATGTAGTGAAATTGGTTTCCGAAGGTAGTGATATTGGTTTCTGAATGTAGTGATATTGGTTTTCCAATGCAGTGATATTGGTTTCTATTGAATTTTTGTTCTTTGGTTCTTTGAGTTTATTTATTAAAAAAAATATCTGGTAACTGATAGTATTTTTGAAATTGACAATAATTTAAAGAGAGAGAGAAAGAATCCTCGTGAAGTGTTAACATTCGAAATGTTAACACTCGATATTTGTTTTCAGCTTTTCTTCTATTAGTTTTCAAATTTAAGATAAGTTCATATGTAAGATACGCTAAAAGAAATCCCAAATGTTAATAAAAAATATGATGTTAACTTCTAAACAACCTTTTGGTCTTTACAATATTTCAAGTTTAAAAATAGATTAGTAGTTGATTAAAATCTATGTCCATGCTATTTTTATCTTGTGTTGTCTGATGGTTCGAGACATCAGTATGACTGTTTTGTTGCTTCTGTTTTGTCTTCAAATGCTTTGCCATTGCTTTTTTCCGACCGACCTCATTACTGCTTTTCAATCTCTTTCTTAACTTGTTCGGATTTGGGAGTTTCTTTATACATTTATCCCATGCTTTGGATGCTGTCTGGACATCATCAGCTTGTTGTGCTTGACGCATTTTTGTACCTTGTAATGAAAATGTTATAATGTTTATTAAAAATAGGACAAAAATAAAGTTATGATTAACAAATTCAAGTTAGCGATGTTTACCTCGTACGGGACAGTGTGAGAATTGATTATTCATAATGTTAACATTATTGTCAACATTTTTTACAACTTCTGGTTCCATAGAAACGAGAGCTGCCAAATGATTCATCTTCCTTGTTAAATACTGGTAGTTTTGAGAAAATATAATTTCTGGTTTAGGCTCATCCATAGTTTTCTCTATTCCTTCTTTTGCCTTTATTGTCCACTGCTTCAACACATGCGCAAACCAACAACAGCACAGGATAAACCAATATCGACAAATAGTCAAACCAATATAAACATATACGCAAACCAACATCATCACAGACTAAAAACTAATATCGATACATATGCAAACCTACATGATAACAGACTAAAACCAATATGTACACAGCGTGAAACCAATATAAATACATACGCAAACCAACATCATCCCAGACTAAAAACCAATATCGATACATACGCAAACCTACATGATAACAGACTGAAACCAATATGTACACAGCGTCAAACCAATATAAACACATACGCAAACCAACATCATCCCAGACTAAAAACCAATATCGATACATACGCAAACCTACATGATAACAGACTGAAACTAATATGTACACAGCGTCAAACCAATATCAACGCATATGCAAACCAACAACAGCACAGGATAAAACCAATATTTACAAATAGTCAAACCAATATAAACACATACGCAAACCTACATGATAACAGACTGAAACCAATATCTACACAGCGTAAACCAATGTGAACACATACGCAAACCAACAATAGCACAGGATTAAACCAATATCGACAAATAGTCAAACCAATATAAACACATACGCAAACCAACATCATCACATACTAAAAACCAATATCGATACATACGTAAACCTACATGGTGACAGACTGAAACCAATATGTACACAGCGTCAAACCAATATCAACACATACGCAAACCAACAACAGCACAGGATAAAACTAATATTTACAAATAGTCAAACCAATATAAACACATACGCAAACCTACATGATAACAGACTGAAACCAATATCTACACAGCGTAAACCAATGTGAACACATACGCAAACCAACAATAGCACAGGATTAAACCAATATCGACAAATAGTCAAACCAATATAAACACATACGCAAACCAACATCATCACATACTAAAAACCAATATCGATACATACGCAAACCTATATGATAACAGACTAAAACCAATATGTACACAGCGTCAAACCAATATAAACACATACGCAAACCAACATCATCACAGACGCAAACCAATATGTACACAGCGTCAAACCAATATAAACACATACGCAAACCAACATCATCACAGACGCAAACCAATATCGATACACAGTCAAACCTACATGATAATAAAAAATCTGAAACCAATATCACTGAAGGTACAAACCAATATCACTAAATTAACAATATCAATATATCTCAAAACCAATAGCACTACTGTCCAAAACCAGTATCAATGAATCTGAAAACCAATAGCACTATAAGTGAAAACCAATAACAATAAAGCCAACTGTAACCCATGAACCATCGTCACCCACATCTTGGCCTCTCCTTCAAGTCTCCTAACAACAACCTCAACCAAGAACACCCAATTAATTAATTAATTAATTAATTCTAGACAAGAACACCAAAGATCCATAGGACATAGACGTGAGAATGTTGTCACCCATTAATTAATTCCATCCTCTACCCAATTTCTGGGACCTCCTCATCACTATGATTTTTCACCCAAAAGAATATCAATCATGTATGTTTCAGAATCGGTTTCTTCCATTTTCGCCGCTGCATATGAAAATCTAAAATTACTCAGACGTCAAAACCAAATATACACGTACCTTCAGTACCTTCAAAGACGAAGAAGATTTGGTTTTAAAGGAAAAAAAATACGTACCTTCAACAGAGGAGAAGTATGTGTAGTTGAATTTACATAGAATGCCAAAAATACTAAAATAATATGCCAACCTTTTTTTTCCGTAACCTTCAAAGAGCTCCAAAAGATTCTTTGTTTTAGGGAATTTAGTTTACTGATAAAGTGGCTGGTAGGGTTAGAGAAAAAGTATCTGCTAGGGTTTTTGATATTGGTAAAGAGTCCTTCCTTAAAGGAAGTTGAAAAGTCTTCCACGTTTAGTGGTGGTTATTTCTGCTTTTTTTAATTTTCGTTTTTTTATTTCCTCAATTTTAGGTGAAGAGTAGTTTTCCAAAATTACCCTTAAAAAGCTTACTAATATCTAGCCTGCCACCCCATCTTCTTTAGTCCCCAAATTTGGGGACTATCCTTGTCCCCCCAAATCCTCCCCCAAGGTTCTGGGTCTGGTTCTGGTTAATGGAATGGCTAGTTAGACGGTTCAAAACAAATTTATGGTTACTAATTTGCACGGTTCTCTAAAACATGTAACCGTGATCAGAACCTTCCTCAGAGGTTATGGGGATTCAAGTTCCTATTATTGAAATTGTCGGTTGGACGGTTCGAACCGAAACGTGGCCAGATCTAAATACGGGGTTTGTAAAGAGTGGTTAGGAAATGAAAACAAAGAAGGTGACCTACCGACCTTGGTAGACGTCATGGTAAGGGTGGTCGTCGTTGGCCGGAGCCACCTTCAAGTCCATGTACCGTTGCTCCACCACCACGTATCCCGGCAGCTTCCCGTCCCTGGCGTGCTTCTTGAACAAGAGCCCGTACGGCCGGAAGTTTCTCACGTACTTGATCTTCCTGAGGTTCCTATAGAATAGCGTCGCCGGGATGTTCTGGAAGTATATTCCCCAGGATATTCCGGCGTCGTGGAGGTTGTCGAAGATGGTCCGCTGCGGGTACCCCTTCGCCAGCATCGCCGGAATGTTGCTCGTGGCCCCCGCCGACGTGCCGGAGTGCACGTACAGCCGGTTGGGCTGGGTGGAGGATGGCACCGATGCAAACCACCTGGCCCCATAATTCAACGAAATGTTTTTAATTTTTTAAAGGGTATATAAGTTATTTACCTAGAAAAAATTGATGACGTTGGGGAAGGATTGGAATTATTATAAAACCAAACAAAAGAGACAGCTACATGTATTTTGTAAAATGAAAGATAAGGGATCTGCATCATATATTTGATCAAATATCAAGAATCCAAGCATAATTTATTCTTAATTATATGCTGGAAAGATTTGCCACAATTTATAAATTACATCCACCTCAAATTTAAATTATTCGGTTCAAATGTCCGGTATAAAACAAAGGCCAACGAAATAATATTAATATCTAATTAATTATTGGACGACAACAACTAATTCTTGTTTTAGGAAGCTAAATTATTTCATTTCAATACGAGAACTCGAACTTAAATCTAGTTTAGAAATATAATTATGTTAAAATTTCAATAACAAAAAGCTTGTATCCTAGAGTACAAGGAGTTGTAAAATTCAAGGAGGTCTAAGATTCAAGCTTTAGCTAGGTGTAAAAAATTTACCTTTCAAAAATAAAAATTTGAAAGAACGAGTTTTACCGGCAGGAATAACAGTCCAAATTGATGCCAATCATTTATAGTAATGGTTTTGGATCAGTTGATACCTTTGACTGAAATATCTTACTTTACCTAAAATGGCAGAAAAAATAATCAATCACAATCTCTCTCTTCTTCTTTTTTTAGCCATACAAGGGATGTTTATCAATCAGAATTATTTTATTTTTCGTCATTATTTTTCACGAGCACTTGATAATTATGCACAAAAAAGCGATTAACATGTAAATTTGGGACAATATATAAATCAAATCAGATAGCAATCGAGCGCCGACAAATAATTAGTAAAGGTATATGATGCATCTTGCAATTGGATCTAGTACCAAAAATGAATCATGCTTTCTAGATTAAAACTTTTTTCCTAGCTATTGTGTAACATTAATAGGTTATTTTTCCACTTTCGTAACATTAATATTTTTTTGGTGGGTGTCAAAATTTTAACATATTATCAATTGTACCCTAATATGATATCATAAGATCAATCGTTGTTATTGCCGAAAGTGATTTAGTTTAATGACTTGCATGAATTGACGATTTAGGTGTAAAAAATTACTTTTTTAAAAAATAATCATTGCTACAACTAATAGTTAGATTCATTTCAGAAAGCGTGTCAGAGGATGTACCGACAAATGATCAATATTTTTCACCAAAATCAACTAAATTAATTACGTTGATTATTCAAGGAACGCAAAAGGCATACGAGATATTAATAAACTCTCATTGTAATAAAGCAACTAACCGCATATATTTATTAACTTTCGATTGTGAGTTGGATACGAAAATTCTAAGAAATATTAAATGAATATTTATAAGTTGGTAATGACTAACCTGTCACAGACGGCGAACTCGGAGACAAGGGCCTTGTAGACAGCAACCAGGTCAGGGTCGAACCCGTTCATGACATCCCTCGACATGTTGGTTGAAGGGTCCATGGATAGAGCTTGCTGGGCGAACCCATTCATGGGTGGAGGGTCTATGGACGTCTCATCAGACCCGAAGATCTGCTCCCTGATGGCCTGAAACGAGTGACCCGGGTCCGGGTCCGGGTCCACGTACTGGGCCTGGCTCCCGAAGGTGAACCGGGGGGAACCCGGGTCGCTCGCGTTTAAGAGGTTGAACTCGGACCCATCCACCCCGTTGATCTGAGGGTTGAGCCTCTTCATCCAACCCAACATGTGGTCGAAGGAGCGGTTCTCCATGACCAGGACCACGATGGTCTTGATGGGGCTTGCATGGGAGGGTGACACTAGAAGAAGGAGTACTAGGAGGATGGTAGTGTGTATTAATGGAGGACAAGGTGGCATTATGGTTGTTGGTGTCTAATTGTGTTTGTGTCTTCTTTTTTGTTTTTGGTGTTACTGTTTTGGTATTTTGTCTATTATTTACATTTTCAAGGATGTTTTATAGTGATCAGTGAGGAGGGGATTGGAAAAAGGGGCGATCAGGAGGGTGGGTTTGTTTGGATTATATTAAACAAGTGATTGCTTGGATCTGTTAGGACAAATGTGGTGGAATGGAAAATTTTGTAAGATCTGATATTAATAGCTGAATATTATTGGATATTATTTAAAAGTAATTTTTCTAAAAAATTTTTTTAACTTAAATTCAATATTTATTTAAGAGAATCCAAATTTATTACCATTACTTCTATTCGAACTCTCTGACACTTCTCTCATTGTGAAATTTTGATTTCAATCCCTCACTCCTGACGGCCCCAAACTTTAGCAAGGCAACAAGCAACGTCTTAAAGCTTCTTTTGCAAAGTCTAGAGTTTCTCTTATTCATATTAACAGGTACTCTACGAGGAATATTTTTATGTGGTGTTAATAATTTAATAACTATTTTTGTAGTTCCAAAATATTTTAGTTTATGCTCCTACCAATTATTTGGATATACCAAAAAAGATGTACGGTTTAATGAGACTACTACGAAATATTATGAATTCGGTAACGAGAGTTTTAGATTGGCAGAGATGATCACCAAAAAAAATCATTTTGTCACATAAAAAAGCAGGTTATTGGCAAAGTTTTAGATTAGTATTAATGGAGGACAACCTTTTTGCAACCACCTGTTAAAAGTGGATTAAAAAATCTTAAAATTTACTACATTTGCCAATCAAAATCTACCTCTCTATCTATAATATAATACAATAATATACATCAACAATGCTCTTACAAAAAATGATGTCTTGGATTGATGGATGAACTTAATTATAAATGAAGAGACTTTAATTGTCACAATTGCCAGTTCATGCATGTTTTGCACAAATGACTTGTGTTCCAGATACACAAAAACACTAAATTATAAATGAACTTAACTTCAAAAAGATCTTGAAGGACGCCAATATATTTATTGAGAGGCGACTATCAAAGGCACTGGATTCGGTCCTGGACATATATTTTTGTCCAGAACCGTCCTGCCACACGCAATGGGTTGGTCAGTTATGATATAATGGGTTGCTCAATTATGATGTAATGGTTCGACACGCACTGGGTTGGTCAGTTAGGATACAATGGTTCGACACGCGCTGTGTTGGTCAGTTATGATGTAATGTGTTGCTCTGTTATGATGAAATGATACGACACGCGCTGGGTTGGTCAATTTTGATACAATAGTTTGATTCGACATACGCTGGGTTGGTCAGTTATGATACAATGGTTCGACACGCGCTGGGTTGGTCAGTTATGATACAATGGTTTGACACGCGCTGCATTGGTAAGTTATGATATAATAGTTCGCCTAGTTATGATGACATAGTTCGAACAATTATGATGAAATGATTCACTTTTTTCAGGAAGTTCCTAGACCAAATCCGGTCCCAATATCAAAAGCCAAACTGAACGCATGCAACTGAACGACAAAAGCTAGCAGGCGAAAAGGAGAATGAAAGGTTGGACGAAGAAAAGAATAAGAAAGGGTATCTGGCTTTATTTTTTAACTAAAAACTTGCAGTATCCAAAGTTGACAACTAGTGAAAGTTCAGTTGCCTGAATTCCGTTAAAGATATCCCAAGTTCGCATTTTTTGAATGACGACAGCAACAAAAATTGTCTTATCCAAAGTTGCAGTATCTGGCTTAATTTTTTAACTAAAAAACTTGCAGTATCCAAGGTTGACAAGTAGTGAAAGTTCAGTTGCCTGAATTCCGTTGAAGATATCTCGAGTTCGCATTTTTGGAATGACGACAACAACAAAAATTGTCTTATCTTGGGTCACTTCTGCAAAGGACTCCAAGTCACAAAGACCTATTTTTTTAAGGGAAAAAAAACAATCTCTGTTCAAGTTCGACGTTCGATAGAATCAAGCAAAACTGACCCAAAAAAAAAAGCAAAATACATTCACCAAAATGTCACAATGCAATTATAAAAGTGGGTTCAAACAAACAGAAAATAACACCAGTTGTCACTGCAACCAACACAGGCTGTAACATAACAAGAGACTTATTTCTAGTTATTTGCTCGAAATGAGCTTCACACCAGCGAAAGTCGAAATCCTTTCAACGGCCGTCGAACAAACCGTTGTTAGACGGGAACGGAATTGACATCAACTGGCATGCAGTCTAGACGCTTGGACGATAAAACGACTCCCACTGACACTATAATAACTATTCGTAAGACAGCTAACCACCCTGCCATCGTACTCCTGATGCCGAGCTCAATCCCAGATGCTCTTGACCACAGCTCCGGAATCCTCAGGCACATAGCTGATTCCGAACGATAAGAACTGACTGCCAAACTGGACGATGGTGCCACCCAGGAGTTCCAAACATCTTGAGGGATGAAGGCTTTAGAACAGTGTGTACACCATATCTATCAAACTGATTAAATGTATAGAGCCCATAACAGTCGACCTTTAATGAGTATGCCATCTCCAACCCAAGTAACCAGATAGAGGCAATTACCTTCTGCACCAATTAAGCTTTTATCCACAGTTGCCTTCCCACAGAAGAAGAGCCCAGTGGAATCTCTACAAAAGAGCGGCAGAATGTATTAGCCCAATTGAACACAGGAAAAAGAGACCCGAAGAGACCATCCATATATATATATATAAGAACATAAAACAGCTAGTAAGCTGTACTGGATCAATGGATGCAGACACCCACAAAAAGGGAAAAGGGTCACATGCAATATGAACATAATTCCTCATTGACTTGATCAGAATAAGCTAAGCTAGAGATAGCAACATTACCATGTGCATATAAGTAATGGCATAGTTCGGGAATTGGTGAAAAATGGTGCATGACTTACCCTTTTAGTAGCCAGTCCCAGCAGAAAGCTCAGGCCACACTGCTCCAACAAAACTTAAATTTCAAATTTGACATGGCTTCTAAGTTGGAGTTTGTACTTGGCAGCACAAACAGTGCACTGTGCATCCACGTGAACTTTTCTTGGAACCTTGCATGTTAAGATGAAGCAGGATTCAGCATTTACTTCCAAAGCACCACTTCTACAACAGTTTCAAAACAATTCTTACCATCTGCATATCAATGTTTTCACACAATATAACGACCACTCCAAATAGACTGTCCTTGATATTGCTCAGGCGTAGGTGCAAACTGTTGATTTCCGTTCATGAACTGTTGCTGAAGATGCTGTTCCTGCGCCCTTAGATGCTCAAGGGCCTGGTAGTTCTGCCAGCCTTTCTTGCTTTCAACTTGAATCTGAGCTGGAGGACCCTGCTTCCCAGGAAACGGAAAGCTGACCGTCCCAACAAAACCATTGTTGTTCATGAATTGCTGAGTCGCATTCAAGGTAAGATTGTTGGAATTATTAAGGCCAGATGCTGCAGTTGATGGGGGCAACTGATAACCATCCAACCAGCTATAATCATCCACTGGAAGAATAGTTGTCCTTGGATCAGAACTAGAAATCGGTTCAACAACCTGCTTTGGAGGAACAGGACTGAAGCCTGGAGGAGGCCCAAGGTGCCTTACAGGTCGGCTAACTGGACTCTTTCTCATGCCTGTCTGCAACGGTGCTGATGTCTTTACAGCAAAGCTTTCTGAAAGAGCTCCAGAGGAAGCAAAAATGTCAAATTGGGATGGGACCATAGGTTCCGGCACTTTGGGCTGGCCATAAAATGCACTGATAGAATTGGCATTGGAAGGCTGAATATAAGTTGGACGAGAAATAGGATGGGTAAAAGGCATATCCTTTTGTACACCCTGATCCATCACATGCCCATTATCAACAAATCTAACAGCCTTCAAGCTATTTGCAAGGGAGATGGTTTCTTCAGCTAGCCACTTTGAAGTATGTGCTGATACTAGTTGCACTTGCTGGTGTAAGATATTCCCATTGGACATAGGTAACTGAGTAGTTGCACCAAAAGCCAACTGCTGCTGGAGCTTATCGAGAGGAGCTGAAGTATTAGAAGTATACATTTGCAAATCATCAACTGACGCATTTGTACTGGCTCTAAAACCATCATATGGAATCAGTTTAGGACTTTGAGGAGTATTGCTTGGCTTCTCAGTTACCAATGGTTTGAAAACAATAACCTCATCTTCCTCTTCGCCATCTATGTATAGCTGTGCCCTGTCAGACTTTTCTTGGTTCAAAGCATTTGGCATACTAACATTAGCATCAGGAATCATCCTGTTTTCCAAAACATGGGGCTCTGCACCTATTATGAATTTCTTCATCCTCGCATCAAAACATATCATCTTCTGATCAACCTTGACCAAATTCACCAGTGCCTTCCCTGCAGCCAGAACTCTCTTAGTACGTGCTGTCTTTTCCTTCTTGCCATCACTTCTTGAGAAATCTAAAATGGTATGTGCAGGAAGCAGGGGCAAAAATCCCCTTAACTCGAAGTCTTCCCACAATGCAAGGCGATTTTCCGTTTCCCCTTCTTCATAGGGGCTCATGTTATAAAAGCATGTCTCATCTTCATTGTCATCCGAAGACGATGAAGAAAATGGCAGAATCTTGTTCAGAAACATTATGCAATGGTTCCAAAAGTTGACCCTGGCAATGCCTTGCTTCTCATCCGCATCAACTCCAGAAGCAACATCTGGGTAGCACGCCAACCATTCCAGGAAAACAAGTACAGCCGGGAGCAGGAAACTTGAAGAAGGATCTGGTAACTGTGCAACCCTTTGTAATATGTGTCCCATCAGCTCAAAAGCTGCGGCAAATGCATTTTGAAGCAGAACAGCACGTTGCACAATTTCAGCATATGACTGACTGTCTGCCTCCTTTTTCACATTATGAACAGTGAATATGAGTGTTGCAATAAGCCGGACAGTGAAAACTCCATTCTCATCAGCATCTCCACCAAAAGGCAACCTGTCCTCTGGCCCAGAAGAGAGAAGCTCACAAAATGCATGGCTAACTGATGTGAGGACTTCTGGAAATGTCTCCAGACTGAATGGAAAAATAAATAAATTAATTAACCAAGGAAGCAATAGAAGGAAAATAATACAAGTTAAGAACTTAAAAGGGAGTGCACCTTGTGCGTGTGAACAGAATACCATTCAGGCGGACAAACCGAATGCAGAAGGACTTCTGCAACTCTTGGATGTTGGATGCCCTGTCTTCAACACTGGCAGCCAAGTTAGTGCTTTTGGATGCATGTTTCACTTCACCTCTCCCTCTTCCTTTGCCATTCAAGATAGCAGGTGAGTCCTTGACTAAAGAGAGCTTAACATCCCCAAGCAACTGAGAAAAACTCTGACGGTTCTGCAAAAGTTTACAGAACTTTAGGATACAGTATTCTTCACTAAAAAAATGAAACAAAAGGCATTTCAGCAGATGCAATGTACAGCTTATTAAAAAATAAGCTATTGAAAAGTCGCTTAAATGAGAACCTAGAATGACCTCGAACAATTCCCACAGTTTCCATGGTTCAAGTTTGGTCTCCTCGGAAAATTGAAAAGAAGGGGCAAAAGACTGTCATCTCTGAAACGAACTTGAACAATTCTAACAATATCTATTATTGAAATTTGGTCTCCATGGAAAACTGAAAAGGGCAAAAGGCTGATATCTTTTTTGAAGGTAGAGAAGGCTAATATCTAAGACATAAAAAACAACTATATGACCAAGGTAAAAAAATGAACTTCACATACGTGTCTACCTCGAAACCTCTTTTTTTTTAATATACATCTTTCAATGAAATGGAGTGCCAGATACTCTTTGTTAATCAATTTTAAAGATCATAACCAAGAAACTGAGCAGCTTGACAACAAATAAACAAGTGAAAGAACCTTCTCAAAAGCAACAATCAAGTTATCTCTTGCTGTCACGAAAGGATGCTCTGCCGCCAGACTCCTAAAGTACCGGTACACTGCCAACAGTTCATCGCCAGAGTAGGAAGCCAATATTGCCAGCTGGAAACAAAAAAAATAAATAAAAATTACAGACTGGAGATCATCGAGTATTAGAGCTAGAAATCACAAAATATCGACATGAGAGAAACCTTGAACAATGTTGTCAACAAAAAAGCAGAAACCCTGCACAAGAGCAGTGGATATATGTACAAACCTGATGATGGGGATTCCCACTAGATGGCCAAAGAGATGCAGCTTGCATGTAGTAGCTTGAAGCTGCTGTGTATTCTCGTGTTTTGGAATCCCCTTCTCCATAGAGCCCTTTATACCTTGCAAGGTCACCCAAGTATATCAAACAGCGGTGACAAGAGATTAAACCTTTCTTCACCTCAACAGGTTTCTTCCCATCTTTTTCTTTGCTGACTCGACTATCTGAATCATCGGAGAAATAACCCAGAGGAAGTCCATATTTAGCTCTGATCTTCAGAATTAGATCATGGTAAAATCCGGTAGCTTCAGAAAGAAATGTCTTAAACTGTTGTCTTATTTTTGTTATTCGTTCTGGTCGTCCAGGAACTTTTGCACCCTGAGTCGCATTTGAGCCTGTGGAAGTGGAACTCAGTGCCGACTGGAAGTGGGATCTCAATTCTTCAATGCGCCTATAATGCAACTGCCAGAGAGCGTACTCAATGTTATGCTGCTCAGCAAAGCTGTGATCCTCAAGGATTATAGATTCATAGTTTTCACGCATCTGTTGCCAGGCATTTGGATCTGATGGAACTCGGGCCTGGGCAGACTTACGACGCTTGTTCTCCAGCTCATTGTTCTGCAGATTTTAAGGGGAAAAATCCAATCATGATCAGAAAAGGCATCAAGTACGGATCAAACAATTGCACAGACAGAAAAAAAAAAAGGAAGAAACCCTTTGTGAGAAAAAGGTATGGTATCACAACGAATTCCGAGAGTTGAAGGAGTACCTTCTCATAAAGACGTTGTGCACGCTCCCGTGATGCAGAAGCTGAAACTTTATCCATCTGCACAATCATAATCCATCAAATAGATTAATTTCAAAATGCATTCACTCTGCGGGACAGCCCAAATACCATATAGATGGTACAAAAGAACTATATCAAATCTGGGCCAGAAGGGAACAGAACACGGAAAGCCAAACTTGGGGAAACAACCAAACTGATAACAGTACAAAGAAATCAGTAATCCTGAACTGCAGTCATCCATTCCCGAAAAATAAAAGTGAACCCAAAACGGCACAAAAACAAAAGAAGTCCCTGGACCAGCATAAGAAACATACATCGAACAAAGCACGAATCAAGAAATCCATTACCCTAAATTATGGCATGCAAAACCAGAATAAGCAAGACTTGCCAGAACATGATCTAATGGGGTAACTCAATTTCATCAGCAAGGTAAATGATCAACTGAACACGAAAAAAACATCCACAAAAAAAATGCTACTGGAAGAAAATACAAGACGGGAACAAGTTTCACAGCTTAAATTGATCTGAGCATAGTCTAGAAACTCTGAAACCATACCATCAACTATCAAACTAGAGCAGCTTTCCCCAAAATCATCTAACAAATAAGAGAACCTATTCTCGTGCATAAACCCGGTGTGCATCCCAACCACAAACAATCCGACATAAAGACGCAAGATCAATCGATCACACCAAACTGAAGCTTAAACCTGCATGAACCAACTCATCCAACTCAACACAGCAGGAACCCAAACAATCGCTAAGCTCAACACAAGTCAAAATCCTCAAACACGAAAAGTCAACAACGGTCTTTCGCTTTTGCCGCCTCCCCAATCACCCCCCAGATTTAGGAAAACCCCAAAAAAAAAAAACCAAATCCCCCAAAAACAACCCCAAGAAACGAAAATAAACAAAAAAAAATTAAATTAATCAATCGAAACCCAAATAGACAACGCCCAGTCAATTACCCGATCCCGGGGACCAATCCAAACGGCCAATTCCGACCCCAACCCTAAAAGAACCATCACAAACAAGAAACGAGAACGAAAAGACCAAACTGCCCCTAAAGAACCAAAAAACGGAAAGGAAAGATACAAGAGTAAGCGGAAGGAGGACGTTACCTCTCAGATCCGGACAGGGCGTCGTATCCCCCCTCGGGATCAAACCATCGAGGAAGGGAGGGAAGGGAATTTCAAGGTTAGGGTTTGGGGGAAAAGGAAGAAGAAGAAAAAAGAGGGAAGTTGAAAAATAGAAGAAAGAGAGAAAATACTGGGGGTTAATTTTTGGGAGGGTGGGGTTCTCTCTCTCTTTTTCTTCTCCTCTCCTCTGTCTATTTTTGTTTTATTTATATTTATTTCTGTTTTTTTTCCTTTACTTTCTCTGCAAGTTTAATTTAATAAGAGTGATTGGAATTTTTTTATTTTCTGATTAGGACGGCTAAACAGGTCCCAGTCTCCGAGGGAGCTTACCAGGTCCTCCTAATACGACGTCGGTTGAGGGAGTCTTATCCTTTCCTGCCTTTATTTAAAGGGAAAAGTCCACATTAGTACATTGTGGTTTGCTCGATTATCAGAGATAGGTTTGTGGTTTCAAACTCATCAAAAAGGGTCCTGTGTTTTCACGGGCTCATCAATTAAAGGATACTTGGCAATCCAAGGAGAGGCCTATTGATGACCGACCCCGAACCTAGTCAGCGTCCATTGGGCTCTCCACGTCAGAACAACATTATTTTTGATCCTATGTGGCACGCCATGTAGGATTTTTTTCTACTCGAAAATGATGATGTGGGGTTGTTTGAAAATTTTAACTTGCCACGTCGGCATTTTCGAGTTAAAAAATCCTACGTGGCGTGCCACATAGGATTAAAAATAATGTTGTTTCTGATGTGGAGAGCCCAATGGACGCTGACTAGGCTCGGGGAGCTATCCGAGCCTTTAATTGATGAGCCCGTGAAAACACATGACCATTTTTGATGAGTTTGAAACCACAAACCTATCTCTGATAATCGAGCAAACCACAATGTACTAATGTGGACTTTTCCCTTATTTAAATATATCCTTGTAATTGTGGAGAGGTGATAGATCCTTTTTATTAAGGAAAATGTCCACGATTGAATCGGTGATGGTAAATTTCTGGAATGCTTGATGGAGTATTTTTACGGATCAATACCATCTTTTTTAGTTTTTTTTTTCACTCGCACTTATTTCATAAAATTTCTCAAGAAATTATTCATTCGAAATTCTTCGGGGCAAGTGCGATTTCAAAATGTGAGAAAAAAAATAGATGCAAATGATTGGTATGAATAATATGAAATCGAAATGCTTAATACTTTCCAGTATCACAATTTCCTCACCAACAACTCTTCAAACATGGATTCGAACTCAGAATTCCAAGCCTTGGAGATCACGGCACTTCTTTTAAGCTTTAAACATCATGTCAGCTAGTGTGTATATCACTGATTGGCTAGCCAAGAACTTTAACTTTCCTTTTTAGCTTGGAGGACATAACACAAAAGTTCTCCAAATGAGCTCTAGAGCTAGGCATGGCAGAAACTCATACTCTATAGGTCGGACCTACTCTTATCCTAGGAATTTAGGGTATGTTAGTTTTGATCGGGTCTAGGATATGTGTCCATGTTTAGAAATAGGGTCTACTGTAGGATATGAATCCATAGTTAGACCTTGTACGTCGGACCACACCCTTACCTTTTTACCCTACTTTAAACTCTATCATAATTAGACCATAATAAGACCCTAATTAGATCCTATTGATAATATATTTTATGGTTGACTTTAACATATTTATTATGTTATTACACAACTAGCTTAGAAGATGTCGTAAATGATGATTCATTAGAAGCCGACATTTTTTTTGTTGAATTGTTTATGTACTTGAAACTCAAAAGAAAAAACTTTGTACTATTAAAATTAAATTGCAAAATTTGATGTTTCATTAATTTTCTATTGAATGTTGATGTGTAAAAATTTATTTAAATTTTATATATATATTAATTTTTGATTAAAAATTATAAAAAAAGTAGAAAATTAAAATATTGGACTCTGGGATCTCCAAGAAAGTAGGGTATGAATCTAACAATAAAAAGTTAGTGTGATCAAGGTTTGGGTATAGAGTTCAACTCAAAAAATTAGGATATTAATAAAATCCTACCAATACCCTACCCTATCCATTGCCATCCCTATATGGAACTCGTTTTTTATGACTTTCATACTCGATTTTGTATTCTTTAATTTAAGAAATTTTTTTCCAATTCTTTTATATGTGAAGAAACTGTTCTATGAAGGAGATGAATAAGAATTTTTTAATCGAAAAACGAAGATGAACGAAGTACTATCTTAACCTTAAAAAAAAAACCATCCGAGTCAAAATTGTGATTGACAGAGTTCCTCTTCAATTGACTGACTGAGCTTCAATGAAAGAGCCAAGTCATACCCTGAGACCACAACACGTTTCTCCTCAACTTAATGATCAAGTAACTTGGCTACGAAAGTTAACATTCACTGTGTTTTTTTCTTTCTGGAAACTCTCCAAGTCCTTTGGTAGTAGTTCCTCAAGAACACATCTAAAGGTTACTAAACGGCGCCTACTTTTTCTTCCTGCCGCCTTTCCCGGACTTTGATGGTCCGGCGGTTGATGAGGACGCGGGCTCTTGCTTCTTGGTCCTCCCAGGATGTCTAGGCACTAACTCCGCCACGAGGAGCATCAGCTGTTTCCCTGCAATTCAAATGTAGCATTATCGGTCAGGAAAAAAGGGTAAGCCCGGGGTGCAAGCGCTCCCCGAATAGTGTGGGAGTAGGGTGATGGGAGTGCATATTCATGTGAGATTTTTCATGATGGCAGCATTATTACTGTCAACCTCTTGATCTGCAGAATTGGCTCAAAAAGGCAGTCAGACAATACGATCACTCAATAGTCAGTTACTTCTCCAAAGGCAGAGCTAAACCAGATTTCTAAAAAGCCTACTGACGCCTTTATAAAAAAATAGACAAGTTCTGCTCCATGAATCTAATGAAACGGAAAAGAAATGTCATAATGTAGAATTTTTCTCGTGGAAAGAATATTAAGCCTGGAACGACTTCAACATTCATTTGCATACAAATGTAAGACATTCACCTGCAGGACAAAATTATCGATCGGCCATTCGCTTTTCGGGGAGGATAAGTTCCCATGATTGAATTGGAGGTTTCACTTGGGGATGTTAGCTAAGTCGACAATCCCAGTCCCCACAAAAACATTATTCAAAAGTGCAAGTCAGAGCAGTCAGTCAGCTTTGAATTGACCAAAAACAGATTGTGCCTAGATTGGGAAGTAAACTTTAGGCTCTGTAGTAATCAATGGATAGTCAAGATGGCGTCCTTAAGAATGAAACCGTTCAGAGCTAGTAATAAAGGGAAGGCTTACTTGAAGTAATGGCCAGATTGGTAAACGTCCCATCTTCCCTTTTCAGTTGTACCCTGACTCTTCCACGTTGCATGAAATCGCGTGGATAAGCCTTATCGATCTACAGATCAACACAAAGAACCTCACAACCTTCCATATTAATAATAAAAACAGAGAGGCATATAAACAACAAACACGAAGAAGAAACCTCGATGGCGTGCGGGAGCTTCAGATGGCCGCAGCAATCAGCGATCTCGACGCAAGTAGGATTCTCACAGGCCTTGGTGGCGCAGATACGCCTGCCTTCAGCCAACGTCTTCTTGGAGTTAATGTAGATAGGGTAGATCACAACCCATTTCTTGATGCTAGCAACACTCGTACCTCCATCCGACATTGTCCCCCTCGAGTTTCGAATCCCTAACAATATCACAAATGCACGATCAACGAATTCCGCGGAGCATCGGGAACCCTAAATTGGGACTAAATTCAACAACTAAATCCAAATCCCACCCCCGATCCGCGGCCAGTAGTCACCGAAGAAACCCTAAGACCCTAAATTGGGACTAAATTCAACAACTAAATCCAAATCCCACCCCCGATCCGCGGCCAGTAATCACCGAAGAAACCCTAAGACCCTAAATTGGGACAAGTCAGATGATCCGGTACCTGTGGGTTGGCAATTCGGGTTCGGATCCAGATTGAGACTTCTTTCCGCTGCTTCCTTGCTTGCTTTCCCCTTTTATAATTATTTGGCGAAG
This sequence comes from Hypericum androsaemum, assembly GCA_963995505.1. NCBI lineage: Eukaryota > Viridiplantae > Streptophyta > Magnoliopsida > Malpighiales > Hypericaceae > Hypericum > Hypericum androsaemum. Next base: position 762,127 of record OZ023187.1, read on the forward strand.
TCTCTGGGGGAGGTGAGAGTTATACAACGACCGGTCGCTCGAGCTGACACGGAAAAGAGAAGTATAGAACTCTCTATGTAGAACCAACTCTAGTCTCTAAAGTGATATTATTATCGTATTATAGAAAAATATTACTTTACAGATATCATATCATCACATTCTATTTTTTAACTTCAAAATATTTAAAATTGAGTTCTAGTCATTAAACACATATACAATAGAAAATTACAGTCAATTCAATAAAAATATTGATAAATTTTAATTATTTCTTTGTATAAATTAAAGTTGCCAAAAATATTTGTATCTAACATTATTTAAATATTATCCTGTTGAGTTATTTTTTTTTACAACAAGAGATAATCAGAATGACTATTAGAATATGATTCTTAAGATGAAAAATGATGTCAAAATTGTCAAATCTAACACGAATTATTATCTCAAAATAATTTTTAAATTTCTATTCCCAGTTGGCCCTAAATAATTTACTAGACCAACTAACCCAGAATCGTAGCTGAAACTGGCATTAGTCGGTGTCTATTAAAAAAAAATTAGTTAATGTAGTAGTATATGTCCTTGTCGAAAAATAAAATTGAGGCACCAAACTTAATACAAAGTCAAATGTGATTGATATACACAAACACAAGAGTTGTCATCTAACAAGCATGAAGTAGGGTTTCTCTCCATTGTGCATGTATTTGTTGATTGGCTCCCACAAAGATACACCAACTTTGGTTACAACATTGTGAATGATTCACAAAGACGGCTCAAAAATACACGTAAAACTATGTGCAATGCCAAAGAATGTACAACAAACACGGGTCAATTCCATGGAGGGGATGACATTCTGTATGCGACATCTTGTGACGGGGTGTTGCCGTAGTTCAGATCAAGGTTGTGTAGCTGCTCCATTAGCTGCGAACGCCTTTCCTTGAAAAAATCGAGTCGAGTTGTCAGCTCTACCAACGCAGACGAAGCGGCCGCTGATGGATGTCTTGGATACTCCATCATCTGCAAACCGAGGCAGATGTGTCCAAATTAAAGGCATTCTACAAGAAGACCCCATAATCTCAGGCTAGTTTCCAGGGCAACTTACATCTACAGCTCTGGAAGTGGATGTTGCAGTATCGACGACGCAGAGCTCATCCATGGATACCGTTGTAGATGCCTCCGTACTCTTCGAGTCACTTAAGCTTGTAGATTCCATGAGCTGCTTCCGGTTTGGTTGTCTGCTACTGCTGCCACCAGCAAATCCTTGTCCTTTAATGTTCCTCCGATCAGAACCCAACACAGTCTCCTGCATGTTGCGATTTTGTCACCGACATATAATGGAGGTAATAGTACCACGCACATTTCGGTTTTTTGAGAGTAGCAATGAAGCTCTAATCAATCATTGTTCAGTTGACTGACATCCACCGCAGTTCCAAAAATGACAGGTAGCACCACCGAAAAGTTTTAGATTGAAACATCAAGCAATTAAAACGTGGGAGAAATTTCGGAGTTTTGGAATGATATAAGATGGAGGGATTGAGACTTGAGTTATCAGCATGCATTCCTAACAGGCCACCCATTTCTCAAATTTCTTCATCATAAATGTGACAATGGCAGTTACCTCATTTCTTTGTTTCCTTTCATGGTTAACAAAAGCAAGGGTGGTATCAAAATCTTGCTGAAGAAATCTCCTGCAAGTAACAGATGCGAGATGAGAAGATATTTAGCCTCCTGCAAAAAACTACCAATCTTCCAAGTACAAGCAAGCAAATCCTCTACAAGACGAGACAGATGGAGATGGATATAGAAAGGGTGAGAGTATGATCCAAGATATTGAACTGAAAGTATAAACCTTGCAAGATTGCGTAATAGAGATACCAGGAAATAGAGTTTATAACATAGAGATATTTGTAGCCTGTGTAACAGTTCGTAGATAAATGCAATGAACCACGGAGGCTTACTGCTGGGTGTTTGGGCTGGGAACGTGCTGACAACGATCACACGAATCAGGGATAGACTCGTATTGATGCTGCCTTTGCTGATTAAGTTGATGGTGAAGCTCTGCTACTTTCTGCTTTAGTCTGGCAACATCAGCTTCGGCGAGAGCAATCTCTTCAAGCTCAGCCCTTGTCTGTTGCATTTATGTCATTATATATCACTCTGGACCCAAAAATGAAGAAGACAGAGAATATAAATAATGTAACTTGAGATCTATACAGACCTTGGAATCCATGCCACGCGAACCCGGGAATTGCCCAGACGACATGCTCAAACCAACTTCCAGTGCTGCCCTAAGGTCTCTTTCAGCTTGCAGTTGCTCTTGCAATCTGCTAACCTACAAAGTAAAACCAGCATGCACTTGTAAAATGGATCGTAAATGGGAAAAAAAAATACACCACAAGCCAATAGGGTAATCGATTGGTAAAAGGTACATCTTGTTCAAGTGCCAAGCGACGTTCATGCAAGGCTTGCTTTCTTCTCTCCAAGCTAGCTTGTAGAATTGCATTCCCTCGAGCCTGAATGGATAAGGAGCCGAAAGACAGGTAAGCGTACATGTGATTTGCTATCCATCAATACAAACAAAAGGAAAAATAGTACCTCCTTTGCAATCCTGTGTTTCAAGTCGTTCTTGGTGATTTCGAGTCTCTGAATTGCAAGCCTGAAACAAATGTCACTTAAGACAATCAAATTGAATCCACTGACAATGAGGGTCAAAGCCAATTACAGAAAACATGATTCTTGCCACACTAAGATTTTTGTCGACTAGGGGTGAAAAAATTAAGAAGCAACCTTGACAACTTGTAGAAGCCAGATGAAAGAGAATAGAAACATCAACCACGTATATTTACTTCATTCTTATGGAATATCAATCTAATTGGTTGCATGGGGACGGTCATATTAAACATGTGGTTCAATGAAGTCGTGGACAAAATCTAAGCACAGGTGCGTATGATGTGGACCGTAATGCCGTGCACATTAAATGCCATCAAGGTGAAGCTTTCAGGGATATCTTACTCTTCTTCTCCAGAAGAATCAACTGACTCCATTGAAGGCGTCTTCCTGGCCTGAAGAAAAAGCAACAACTAAATTGTTAAGCTATAAAATCTGATTCACACTACGGTATTTGCATGACCGAGAACCAGAACCCCAGAAAGTATATGCCAACCCTAACAACAACGATGTGCAAAATTGGGAAACTGTGGCAGCATCAAATCGTGATAACATGAATTCCAATAGTGATGCATTGTGCATAATGCAGGGCCTCAAGAATGTCAACTATTGGTGACTTACATTACTTCTTCCCCAAAATGTTGAACGCCTTCCATTTCCATTGGCACTAGAAGCAGCAACTTTACCAACAGGTTTCTCGGCAGACACGTCATGTCCAGAAACAGTTAAAGGGGGCACCACATCTATGGAAGAGAGTAACTCTCCCATTGATCTGTAGGAATCACCAGGTGATGCACTTGAAACATCATGACGACCACTTGAATTTTCATGTCCTTTTTTCGGCTTGCTTTGTTGCTCCACAAATTTAACATTAGGCTCTCTGTTTTTTGGAGGCTCGAGAGGTATGCTTGAACTCTGAATTTCAGCTGGAGGATGATTCTTAGTTGTTGATCCAACATCAAAATCATCACCACCAAATGCCTGGTAAAAACAAAACTTTTATCAATCAGTATTTTTAACTGGAGTTAAGATTATTATCCAAGGTGAACCAATCATCATCCACCTAATTCTAACAGAAGGGTATAACCATCTTATACTGTATACAACTGTAGTGTTCGGTAAAGGATCCAATAGATTTGCAACAAAAATGAAAAATTGCAGCATTCCATTTCCTTTATTGGGCACAAAGTTGGTATTGACAGCTTTAACAAAATCGATGGCTTTTTTCTCACAGGAAAAGGTAGTAGACGACTAACAAAATTAACGCATTAAAGATGTAAACTGAGAGAGTTAACCTTATAATCGTAGAGATCGATGGAAGCGGAGCCACTGCTTTCACTTAACTTTCCGCTCAGTACACGCTCTGGTTCGTCATCTGTCTCGGGGTCAACTTCGTTTTCTGCATCATGGTACCCATTTTCTTTTATGTCTATATTTTCATCATCTGTTGAGTCTTCACTCCCGCTGTTATCAACTCGAGAATCTGCTGAAATTGAGCATCTGTGTAGATTTTCGTCCTGAAAAGACAGAAAAGCTACTTGAAACTTTAACAGTGACAAAGGAGTGATCCCACAGACAAAAAAATGATCCACAACATAACTTTTTAAAAAATTGTAAGCAAAAAGTTACTGTAATAGACATCAATTGGGAAACAACAATCCAAATGGTCACAGGTAAAAATCTCTGTGGAAGTACCGAACATGTTAGAGGCAACAGCTTCGAGAAACACAGACATGGTGATCACACATATAAGACAGCAAGCCTTGACAGGAACGCATAAAATAAAGATCACAGGACAGGCATGGCAGTTGACAGATGCCGCTGACACTATTTTAACTAATACCTGTCCACATGATTCAAAGGAAGAAAGGAAAGTCGTATGCGGACACAGAGGCATTGAGGGTATCTTACATCAAAAATATTATCATATTCCTCTAATAGGGTCGTGATTATGGCTTGAGCATTATTAGCGGCGTTTGCAGCAGCCAGAAGCTGAGCCGAATTGTCACCATTTGTATCAAAATCGTCTTCCAGTTCACATTCACCAGCTAGCAGGGGACGCAATAGCAATGGTGCCATGCAAGCAGCAACAGCGGATGGAGTCATCCGATTCTCATGAGAATGAGAAGATATAGTATGCATCATCTTCAGTATTCTGTGAGACAAGAGAAAACGCATAACTCAATTCAATCACTGAGAATTCAACATGTTGAAGGCTAGTGAAAGGAACATGAGCGTCGCTCGTCACCACTTAAGTATTACAGAGTAATTGCTTAAACAAAGGCCAATTGGAAGGAAAGAAAATATCCACATGGATTACCTCTGCAACAACCGCCTGTTAGGTTCAGGAAACGTCTCCACAATAGCGGAGCACATAGCGTTTATACGAGCATCCTTCCGATCAATTTCTTACACAATAAAATGTAAACGACAAAGATTAATATCTAGCCATATGCCTCACAATAATAACAGTACAATCATAGATTTGATGGTTCTTTTCACATAAGCACTTTGCTTGACAAAATGAGGTTTTTTTTCCGCAAGACTCTTATCTGAAACTGTTTGGTAAACCCGAGATATTCATTCTAAAGTTTCTGCCAATAATTATGTTTTCCAGTTTAAGATGGTCGACATTACAATAGTTCACACATCAAATTCCCCGAAAAATAATTTGAGAACCAGGAAAGGTCTTTGAAAAGGTTGACTAAATCAATGATCAATCAATATACTGAAACTCAACTGGGCAAGAATGTTCGACTTCTTTTCTGATTCAAAAGAGTTGATGAGACTCGCATCAATACCAATAAATGAAAATAAATAAAAGAATAACTCTGAAGTTAAAACTTACTATAAGCCTCCAGCAGTGCCGTGCAGCAAGATGCTGGAACTGGAGAGGAGGGAAGCTCCCTCAAAACATGCTACAAGTTAATGGGCTAACATTAGTTTTTTTTAATAATGATTTAATTTAAATATCTCATCTTAACAATTGGAAGTATAAGAAAGTACCTTCACACAGTCCCCAATAACATGAGCATCCTCGGCTGGCTCAAATTCAATCTTGCCTAGCAGTGATAAAGAAAATAAGTGATAGATAGTTTGGATATGATTGGGGAAAATGTGAGATTTTCCCAGCTGATTTGGCTAAAAAACTCGCACTCAAATATTGAAACAATCCCTCTTTCCATTAAAAGCATTTTATAGATTCATAACTAAAATAGGGAGCATTACCTTGTTCATATTCTTGGACTCTACGATCCACTTCTTCAACGTCCGCAGATTGTCTTAATATGCCTTCAACCTTGATTCCTATTGACACAAAAATCATGAATTAGCTACTTATGCAGAAATAAAGACTACTGGAGAAAAGTTAGAGCAAGCAAAAGACAGCTAAAACTCATGAAAGATGAGCCAAACAAAACAAATTGAGGAAATAAAAAAATGAGAGGAAAAAAGGTGTCAAACAAAGGACTAACATGCCCATAACGAAATAGAAATAAAACTGCTCAGAAATCAGAATTAGAAGCTTCAGCTAAGCCCTATAGATCAGAGCTGTCTAGAACAAGCTCTCAATTACCAAAGCTTAGTACTATAACCCATCAAAATAAAATTCAGATGTTGCTTACCATATGTCTCTAGGAATCTAAGAGCTTTCTCAAGAAATGATGGACCACCATCAATGTCTTCAAGGGCAAGCAAGATTGGTCTCCCCACAACCAAAGACTTGACAGGACGTTTGTCTCTCCCTGATCAAGTTGAGCAAAGTACAATATGAAGCTCATAAATGAAAACCATAGATCGGCATTCAACTAAGTGAAGCATATAACATAAACGGAAATGGAAAGACTCGTGATTAAGTACTAACATTGGTGGAAAGACCCATCAATTGCATCATTTGTATCAGTCCGAAATATTCCATTGTGTCCCATGACAAGGGCAGCACTAGGAGCTTGTGCCAAGGCCTGCTCAAGGGCCGTTTTCCATTCATACAAATCCTCTGAGGTCTCAGCCTGAAATATAAAGGAGGATTATAACAATCGCCTCCTATAACAGTCATAAACAATCAATGGAAGAAGTAGCTACATAAACTAGATATTATGTGCGGAGTTCGATGAAGATGCAATGAATCTGCATTATGTAGTTATTACATTCGTTCCTTTCATTCTCTTTGACTACATTCATTCCTTCATTTATGTTGCTACATGCATCTAGTCTTAGGCCTTCTCATATTCAAGATGTAACCCCCCTCCTATTCTCCCTCCTGTATAAAGGGAGGTCTCTCACATGTAAGAATCATCAAGAAATAAAATAAGAAGTCTATTTTCCCTATCTCCTTCTCTTCTAAACTTCCTCTCTAATTCTATCTTTCTTCCTATCTATATTCCCCCCAATTCTATTCTCCCCCAAACTCTCTTCTATCAAGTTCATAACACTAGACTTGCAACGAAAAACACAAAGCAGGAGAGAAGGTGTACCACCATATCAACTACTTAATTGAGGAGAACATAGCATAAAAGAGAGAACCTTTAGAGTGAATGCTCGTCCATCACGCCCATCAGGAAACAAGACAGTTAATAATTTTTTATCTTCTCTGACAACCACACTGCAAGAAGAAGTAGCTGCCATTTTAGGACTCAACCATATACAGTAACAAAGTTCAACAAAAGTTAAAGAAGCAAAAATTGATGCCTCGACATTACCTCCCAGAATTATTAAGGTCAATGCCCCCCAAAGTTAAATTAACTTCGCCACCTCTCTGCGGTAGTGCACTCTGCAGAATAACAAATCATGTTACCGCTAGTGAAACCACTGTTAAAAAGTGTACTATGATTGGAAAAGAAAATTAGAAGTACTAGGATTTCTAGTTAGTAGTTGCCAATTCGAATTGAAAAGACAGTGCTAAGAAACTAACAGGATCATTCTTAAAGAACACCAAGGATGTGCGTGTGAGGATAAACCATCGTTTCTTCCATGACTTCCAACCTATCCCTGTAGACATTCAACATGCACCAAATAGCTCATTACTCTCTTACCGAGAAAAGTAGCTGATTACTCACTTACCAAATAAGATTTTTTCCGAGAAAGATCAGCGAGAAGGAATTTGGAACTAACCTTTCGATGATATGAAAAGTGGCCCACTCTTAAAAACCTGCCACGTAATCGCAAAGTTACACCATTTAGATACTAAAATAATAGCCAAGGTAAGTCATCGGGAAGCATCGTGGAAGGCAATAGGCAACATTTTTCAGAACTCTGAACTGCATCACCAGGCCCAAACCCTGTATCCATTTCCCATCTATTTTCACCACAACTAAATAACCAACTATCCGCAGTTATTAAACTCGGTGGCAACCTTGTTTTTTCTTTTCTATGAAGGTAGTGACAACCTTGTACTGGAGCACCTAATTCAGAAGCTTGTCACAGTTTGCCCGTCATACAAGTAGCTCATATCCTATATAGGGTTTATGACATCAGTGTTGAGCAGCTCAAAGTCGCCGAGAACATCTATTAGCTAACTAGCGAGTTTATGAGAACAAATCACTCAATTGCAAGCTAGAAAGAAACAGAACCTCATCTCATATGCAATTCAACACAACAAAGAACCAGCATTCACATCTACAACATAGGATCACAGAATCAGCCACCAACAAAAATAGGCAAAACCCGATTCCGGTTTTCCCGAACCCACACTCATCTTTCCCGTGCATAGCAAACTGAAACAACAGCTCTAGGAAACCACTCTTTGCAAAGCATCAAAACAAGCCTAATCACCAGCCCTCAAAGCTTCGAACTTCATAAAGCAATCACTTAACCTTCCCACACAACCCAGCAAATCCGACAACCAAGAAAAAGACTAGGACCAAAAGGGTCAAAGGGGGAGAGTTCAAAACAGCAGATAATCAACAAAGAATCAGCATTCGCATCTACTACACAGAATCATAGGATCAACCAATTTCGATTTACCGAACCCACATTCATCTTTCCCATGCATAACAATTTGAAACAAAAGCTGAGCATCCAACCAAGCCTAATCATCAACCCTCATAGCTTCAAACTTCATAAATCAACCACCAACAACAATACGCAAACCCCGATTGCGATTTTCCTGAACCCACATAACAATTTGAAACAAAAGTTGAGCATCCAACCAAGCCTAATCACCAACCCTCATAGCTTCAAACTTCATAAAAAATCAAACACTTAACTTTCCAAGCAAACCCAACTAAATCCAACAACCAAGATAAAAGAAATGGACCAAAAGGGTCAAAATGGGGGGAGCTCAAAAGGGGCAGATACGATACCGTATTGGAAGCACCGGGCCTTGGCCGCTCGAGAGCCGCTAAAGGCGGAGCCGACGACATCCCCAATGAGCAACACTAGCGAGTCCAATGCTTCTCATTACTCCAACTCATCTGAGTCAACTCGGGCACCCACCCACCCACCCACCCACTTGGGCTCAGATCGGCTCACCCACCCAAAAAGTCACCACCTTTAGCCCCTTCCCCTCCCGCTCTCTTCAGGGTTTTCTTGTTTATTCCAATCTAAAAGCACCAATGGAACGGAACGGAACTACCACGCCAACTCTATTCAACTCACTCAAAATTAATTAATTCAAACAATAAAGTCTCAATCTTTATCAAGTAAAAGGAAGCCAAACATATATACTAGAAGTGGAATTAAGAAAAGTTTAAAATTTATATAATAGTAATGCAAGAAGCTAGCAACCAAACCTAAGATGGGTCTCTCTATAATGGGTTTTTATTATCAGCTTCTTCTTTTATTTGTTGGGAAGAAAGAAAATAGACAGAAAAAAGGATTGGCCTTTTTGCTATGATCAAACCATAATTTTGATAAATTATTTATTTATTTATTGCTGCAACTCCCTCTCTCTCTGGTGGTGGCTTCAGGTATTGGATGGATTAGGTAAGAGAGAGGCAGAACCCAACTATAAAATACAAAAAAGTGGTGAGGTCATGGAATAGAATACAATGTTGTTGGGTGAGAGTTTCTTTCTTAGAGAGAGAAAGGTCTAGAGAGAGAAAGGGAAGGACTCTCTTTTGCTTTGCTTTTCACCTGCTTATTTCTTAGAGAGAGAGAGAAGATTAATAGAGGGGTTATAAAGCTTAATGAAGAAGCTTGGTAGTGAAGAGAGAGAGAGAGAGAGAGAGAGGAGTTGGGGGGAAGCGTTCGCGTACGGCCGGTCGTAGTCGACTCGAGTCCATCCAAACCGAGATTTACCGTGTCCACGACATGTCGTCGAGTCTGTGTCCTTTCTTGTGGTAACGTCCTTCTTTTTTTCCCGAAATTAGGCTATCGATTATTGGACAGAAGTAAATAACTTATTTTAAATTTGAGTTAGATAAAAACTATGAAAGTTATTTAATTTTAAGGCTGAGTTCCAGATTTTTTTAAGTTAAAATAGGAAAAGTAAATAACTTAGCATACCTTTCGGTGAAATTCAGGTACTAAGAGTAAGACCACGTCACTTGCCGAGTGAATAAAAAGCAATGGTCACGAGAGCTTAAGTCGGTCTTTTCCAACTTACAAACAACCTCGTTTCTCCCTCCCCACATGTGCCCGAACAACCACAACTCACATTATCACCAAAAAAAATTATATTTTTCGAACCACTCGATAATAGACAAATATAATTATATTTTCAAACTCAAACTTGAAAGACATGAGTTTTTTCTTTTTGAGGGGTAGTAGACATGAGTTAGAATGCCAATGTATACAATTACAGCGTAACTCCGAAATCAATATACGTATAGAATCATCCTTGAATGCGAAAGTGAATTGAAAAGACAGATATGTCCCCAGTGAGCAGCCCACGAAAACTACAACCGCCAAACGCAAACCACAAACAGAAAAGTCACTGTCCTATGTGGTGCGGTGCCACCCTGTACGTTTCTTTGTCTGTTTCGGTTCAAACACGGACGAGGAATCTTCATGTTTTATATTTGGGGAAAGTACACTTTAGTACCTAATAGTTTTTCTCTTTTTGTCCGGAGTACCATGTAGTTTAAAATTGGTAATTTAGTATCCTGGGGTTTACAATCAATTTTTCGGGCAGGTCCAGGGCACCTGCCCATTCAAACTCGCCCGAAATGATGTCGTTTTTGAGACGGCGTGAAAGACACGTGGCGACAGCTTTCTTAAGTTAAAACTGACGTGGACTATGGAAAATTATATATTCAGTCCTGAAACCTCTTTATCTTCCCAAATCCTTTCATCTTCAACCTTTTCCTCTAATCCCAATTTACCAAAATGTCGTGCACCGCCACAACCCCGTAGAGGACGAGCACAGGTGGCCCTTCTGTTCGAAAAGCCCGGCCTTGGAGAACTCAGCGGCCAATCTCCAGAAGTCCTTAGAGACGTCGGAGACATGGAAGTCCTGGAGGTGGACCCCGGTGAAGAGGGGTTCGAGGAACCGTCACTCTGTGCCCAGGTGGTAGGCGATGAAGGCATCAGTGACGTCTTGGCCTGCGAGGTCGAAGACGGGGATATTGCCGCCATGATACTTCTTGGCCCACGTGGACACGTCGTAGACCTTCCCGCTCGTTATTGTACTTCTTTCCCCCTTCGTCTCCTCCTCCCCCCTTTATTGCCATCGCTGTGACCTGTCGGAGGCGCCGGAGAGGAGACACTTCCCCGTGAAAGCGAGGGAGGAGTGGCCTTCGAGTTTCCCGCCGGCGACCAGGCCCTTGCCATCATCCTTGCCTCCCCGCCCTCCCCAACTTCCCCCAAACACAAACCCAGAGACTCCCTCTCCTCTCCTCCCATGCTTTTTCCCCTGTTTTCATTTCTCTCAAATTGAAGCAACAATATTCTCGTCTTCTTCGTCCACAAAACCAGCTGGAATTTTCCCATTCATGCGCAGCGTCGGCGATTTGTTGAGCAATTCCGCATTCGGGTTAAACACTCTCTCTCTCTCGACTTTCCCTTTTTCTTGTTATAATTGCCCCTTGGTTGGTTTGATCAGGAATGGAGAAGGGGAAAGCAAGAGCGGGAGGGTTGGGGATTTCGAAAGGGATTGGGGAAGATAAAGAGGTTGGGGATTTCAAAATAATATAATCAAATTAGGAACTGAATAGATAATTTACCACGGTCAACGTCAGCTTTAACATAAGAAAGTTTGTTGCCACATGTCTTCCATGTCATCTAAAAAATGACGTCGTTTCGAGCGGATTTGAACGGGCAGCTACCCTAGACCTGCCCGAAAAATTGATTGTAAATCCCAGGGTACTAGATTACTAATTTTAAACTATATAGTACTCCAGACAAAAATAGAGAAATTTCAGGGTACTAAAGTATATTTTTTTCTTTATATTTTATTATTGATCAATGATAATTTGATAAACGATCAATTCAATTTTGAACATATACACAAGTCCTTGCATTATAAGAAAACAATTATATTTGAGATGTTGTTTAAGGAGAATTTATACTTAGCATTGATTACATAGGTTTTTACATGAATAACAATCAAATAAAAATTAGTTCAACGGTACAAGACATTATCAAACTCAAGAAAGTTAAGGGTTTAAACAAAAATTTACCCTAAAAAAAAATCAAATAAAAGTTGTTTGTTACTTAAAAATATCTTGTGTATTATAATTATCGTGGGACTAAGATGACATTAGGTTTTGTTATCCTCTCAAATAAAGTTTTTTCATTTTGAAAGAGGTGGGAGTTGACCCACCTACCCAAAAAAACGAGATATGATCTGTTGGTATCCTACCAACTTCTTGGATTATAATATCTTGTGTATTATAATTATTGTGGGACTAAGATGACATTAGGCTTTTATTTTCCTCCCGAGCAAAATTTTTCTATTTTGCAAGAGGTAAGAGCTGATCCACTGGCCCCTTAAAAACGAGGAATGATCTAGTGTCATCCTACCGACTTCCGTTGGTTGAATTTGTGCCATTGTTAAGCCCAAAAGCTTCCCGGGGTCCATCTCTTTTAAGGAGCCCAACATCGGCCTATTGACATCATAAAGTGTCATTTTAGCCGTCACAGCTCCACCCCAAAATGTGGCTGCTCCTAACCCGTCTGGGACGGCGCCGCCTGGTCTTCGGAGGATACCACTCGGCGGCGGCTGCGGGGTGGCGGAGACCGAGCCTGTCGATATGGAGGAGGAAGAAGGAGCTTGGGAAGGAAGGGATCGTGGCGGCCAAGGAGCTCAAGCGGGTCCAGACTGACCCGGTCCGGTTGGAGCGGGTCGTGAGGTCTCAGGTCTCCCGGCTGCTCAAGTCCGACCTCGTCGCCGTCCTCGCCGAGTTCCAGAGGCAGGACCTCGTCTTCCTCTCCATGAAGGTCAATCTCCCTTTCCTCTTTTATATCTAAATTCGAGGAGTGAGAGAAAGAACTGCGGTTTAGGGTTTAGGGTTTAGGGTTTACGAGATTGGCTCGGGTTTACGAGATGCTCGAGCTGGTAACGTTTAGATGGGATGCGCTATGCGGAAGCAGCAATGCGCTGCAACCGAATGAACGGATGGCATGCCGGATAAAGTCTATCTATGCTGTCCAGTCTGTTGTTCCGAATAGGGTAGTAGACATTGCGGGGCCGACTAGGCTCGAAAGTGGATGCTGCGGGTGACACTCCATGTGTTTGGTTGTATTGTCCCAACTCGGTGCAGTGAGTTGGTATGTCGAAAACAATATTAGGATCATCTGTTGCATTTTGTGATGGTGGCTTTAAGTTATTGTAGGTATGTGTGCTCTGAAACTTGTTTGCCTGTTTCTAATTGCAAACAATGAGCATCTCTTGATTCGGCAAAGCTCGGTAGATTGTAGCATCATGTGGTGTTGCAAGCTTAAACTTGTTTTCCCGTTTCTTTTAGCGGGGTCTTACTCAACTATGCAGCTTGATTTGAATTGTGGATGCCGGATTATGTGTCTTAATTAGGTTTGGTACAATGAAGTTTCTTCCCGTTCCTTTTTTTGTGTTAATGTATTGCTTATCTCGGTTTCGTATCTCTATCTGCGTGCAGCTGTATGATGTAGTGCGCAAAGAAATTTGGTATCGGCCAGACATGTTCTTTTACAGGGACATGCTTATGATGCTTGCCAGAAACCAGAAGGTTGATGAATCGAAGAGGGTTTGGCAGGATTTAAAGAAGGAGGAAGTATTGTTTGATCAACATACCTTTGGGGACATAGTTAGGGCGTTTTTGGATGGCGGATTGCTCTCCGAGGCAATGGACATATACGAGGAAATGAGACAATCTCCTGATCTGCCTTTGTCTTTGCCATTTCGAGTGATCCTGAAAGGGCTCATTCCCTATCCAGAACAGAGAGAGAAAGTTAAGGACGACTTCTTGGCACTTTTCCCTGGTATGATTGTGTATGACCCAGCTGAGGATTTATTCGATGATGGAGAACATGCAGACTACAGTGAAGATGAATAGCTCAGATGACGTGACATCAGTTTTGGCCAGTGCTCTATCTCGGAAATTCAATCAATGCAGGACCTTGGAGGAAAAATTCCTTGGAACATTTGTTAGAAGAGGCCTATAAGAACAAATTCAGCATCTACTCCAGAGTAACCATGACAGCAACTTTCTGAGTGACCATCGCGGGAGCCTGGAGACCGGAGGAAACATCCCTTCTCGTTTTCAATGGGCGGTAATGGCTGCACTACAATATGTAGCTTCTGCACCTGCCTCGTTCATGTCAAGTAAGCACTGCAAGATTACGGTCGAGTCCTGGGACAGGAAGCAAGCAAGCAACAATGATCGGAATCAGATTGCTGCAGGGCACTGTCAACATATCGAACCATTTCAATTCTCACTCTGTCATTTGACGCGTTTGGACGTGAACGGCGAGCGTGGTTGGTTATATCTTGTAGCTTCTCATACACTTGTTAGAGCTAGATTAATATATCTTTACTGTAGATCAATTTCATGAATGTGCTTTTCACACTTCAGTCTTCTATTTCCTCTTCAGATCCTTCTGTTCATACGTTTTATTATTTGAATGAATCAGTGTCTTAGCAGCAAGTTTGTGCCTAAGGTATCTTAACACTTATTGGTTGATTGACTAATTTAGATTTATCATATAGACAACACAATGCGATGCAGCAAATATCATTGGAAGAGTCTAGAGTACTAGATTCTAGATTAGAGTTAGTTTAAACTAAAATTTGACAATCAATTTTGGAACAATGATCGTCTAGATACCAGAAATGCGTAGATGAAAAGAAAATCTCAAAGGTCTCTCCGTACAATTTAAATGTTTGTAAATAATATTTGATACCCCGTAAATGATATGTTTTGTTGAAATGTTTAAGTGGTTTGATTTGAACTATCTATACCAACAAGGTATGTGTATCTTCTTTTCCGGTACACATCCGGAAAAAATTCTCAAGATTAAATGCACTTGGCCTAGATTAGTCCTGAGAAATTTTCGAGATGTGTGTGAGTAAATATACTAAAAAATATACGTGTTGATTTATGGAGATAATTAATTGGATCATATGGCGTTACATGATATATACCCTAACATTTGGAAGGGAAAAAAATTATGAACCCTACAAAAAGCGCACTCTTATCTACCCTCGTTTCTCTGTTCCCTCTCCGACCAAACCAAAACCAAACTCTCAGCAGCTGAAACATGCAACGGATGAAGCCAATCACCAAACAATTTCTAACCAAACGGACCAAAACCCACTTAAACCCTAAACCCTTCTCCTCCTCGTCATCACCTTCCTCTCCTCTTTCTTCCCTTCCACTACTAGAAACCCAGCTAAGATCACTATGCCAGGGACCCATCCCGGACTTCTCCCGGGCCGCCTCCCTCTTCTTCCAAGCGATGGATTCCAACCTCCTCCCATCTGGGTCCGCCTCAAATTCCCTCCTCGAGTCCCTGGTAAAGTCAAAAAACCATCTTTTGGCTTTCCAAGTCTATTCCAGGGCGACCCGGTTCGGGTTGTTCCCTGGTTTCGTGTCCTTGAGTGGTTTGGTTGAGTATTTCGTGGGCGTTGGTGAGGTTAATTGCGCCTTTGGCGTTGTTGGGCTGATGCTGCGTCGCGGGTTTCACGTTAGTTTGTTCGTGATGAATGTGCTTCTGAAGGGTTTGTGTAGAGACGGTGAGGTCTTGGAGGGGTTGGAGTTGGTTGGTGTGATGAAAAGGAATGGGATTTTGCCTGATGTTGTTAGCTACAATACTGTTGTTAGTGGACTCTGCAGGGCGCAGAGGTTTGATCTTGTGGCGAATGTGTTGGCTGCGATGGAGGACGATGGTTGCGAGGCGAATTTAGTTACGTACACTACTGTGATGAGTGGTCTCTGTAGAATTGGGAAGTTGGAGGATGCGGTGAGGGTGATGCACGAGATGAAAGAAAAGGGATTGAATGTGGACGGTGTTGTCTACAGCACACTTATCTCGGGTTTCTGTAAAGAAGGAGAATGTGGTAAAGGAAAAGCGCTGCTGTATGAGATGTTGGAGAGAGGAATTCCTCTGGACTTAGGTACCTGCAAATTTCTGGTTGTTGGTTTTGCTGAGACGGGGCAATGGGACGAAGTTAGTGATATTTTGGGTCGTCTGCGTGAAAGAAGGGTTTCCACTAATGGTTTCCTTGACACATGTTTGGTTGAAGGGCTTTGCAAAGGTGGAAGAGCTGCTGATGCTGTGGCCTTGTTTCATAAGATGCTTGGAGATGGTGAATGCCCTGGGATTGTGACGTGTAATGTTCTGATTAACGGATTATGCCGTGATAATCTTTTCGATGATGCTTTTAAAATCTTGGAAACGGTGATTGAGAAGGGGAAAAAGCTAGATGTTGTCTCTTTTAATACGTTAATGAAGGGACTATGCAATAACGGTAAGGTTGATGACGCAAAGGAACTTTTGGAATGGATGGTGAAAGGTGGAAGTTATGCAGAACTAGATTCTATCACGTTTACAATTATAATTCAAGGGCTTTGCAAGGAGGGCCGCCTTCAAGAGGCTGTGCGTATATATAATTTAATGAACAAGAGGGGAGTTGTCGGTGACATGGTAATTTATGGTGTACTGATTGGGGAGCATCTGAAGGCTGGAAAGTATAAGAAGGCTATGAATTTCTGGAAGCGTGTGCATGAGCTGGGATTTGTTCCAGATTCGTTCACCTACAACATCATGATCGTAGGATTTTGCAAAATGGGCCTGCTGAATCTTGCAAAAGGTTTCTTCTGTAATAGAAAAGCTCCTGATTTTAGCCCCACGCTGTTTACTTACAATTCGTTAATGGCATCATTGTGCAAGGAGAGTAGCTTGGATCAAGCTAAGTCTTTGTTTCAGAAACTGAGGAATTCAAGTATCACTCCTGATGGTACCTCTTATAATATTATGATCGATGGGACTTTAAAGGCGCGTGATGTTGAATCTTCCAACAAATTGTTGAAAGACATGGTTCAAATGAACTTGACTCCTGATGCTTTCACCTATTCCATATTAATCAATAGGTTGTCAAAACTTGGAGAGCTTCAGCAGGCAAGAAGCACACTCGATAAAATGATTGCATTGGGATTTAGACCGAGCACCCTTGTCTACGATTCATTGCTGAAAGCTCTGACTTTGGAAGGTGAAGCAGAAGAAATCAAGAAGCTGCTTCAACAGATGTCAGATTATGGTGTCGCGCTGGACTCAGAACTGACTAATACGATCTTGGAATGTTTTTGTAGCAGCTCTATGGATCTTCACGAGGATATCGATCGTTGTCTGCCTGATTTTACCAAAGCAGTGCCCCATGAGAAAAGTCAGTCCTGGAAAATGTTGTTCACGAAACTGAAAGAAGCTAACACAAAATTCCAATTAGATGCTGCTTGACATTGCGCATCTCTCAGAAGGAGATCCAAACAGGGCAAGCTCAGAGCGGATCTTCGGGATGTATTCATTGGTAAGTCCTTGTATTTTAATAAGTTCTCCATTGTCCGGTGACGGTAGTTTAATTCTTTTATGTTGCAGCTCACCGATTGTGGCTTCTGAGCTCTTAAATCATTTGAACTCCGGTCAAAGTAATGGTATATCGTGGAAGCTGAATTTGATTTGCGATCAGACCATCAAGATCAAGTTCAACCGGCTATTGCTCAAGGGTCCACCATGGATAATAGGTACCGCACCGCCTAAATGTCGGAGCTACTCAACCTTAATCTAGTTTCAAGAATTTGAAGGCCTCATTTGTATAATACATGGTCCAGTTCCATCAGGGTTGAACTTAGATTTTCAGTGTTTATCAATCTACCAAGTGCCGTCATCCTGATAGAGATGATTTCGTGTTTCCTTTTGTAGACGAGACTTGTGAGAATGCGTCGTATGCCTGGGCGGGCCGGACCGGATTATGCACAGGCCTAGCCTTCTGCAAATCCAGCAGAATCAAGAACAATCCGGGGCGGTGTAGAGGCAATGCCTAGATCATAGTGGTGAGACATTGTGAGCACATCGTCTGTACAATCCCCAATGTTGAATTTTTATGTGGTAGCTTTGAAGGAGGCACAATTTGATTTGTTTGTCTACTAGCCGTATATAGTTTGATGTGGTAGAGAAGTCGATCTCACTTTGATGAAGTTTTCTTAAACAGAATCAGGGTATATTTATATATGAGAAAATTATAATTTTTTATCCGGATACTAATTGAGCGACTATTATAGAGTCGAGCCAAGTAGTACTTTTGAATGGCGACAAAGTTCTTACAAGTATTATTTTTTGATTTATCATGCTCGCCCAATCAAATTTGAGAATTTCTTAAATTTTGGATTGGCCCAGGTTCAATTCCTTTCTCCTCAACTTTATGGAGTTTTCGGAACTCTAATCAAGTTATTTGGTTGCCGATACCACCGAGAATTACTCGGAATGAGCTGATATCATGATATAATATCGACTAATTTAGGTTAAAAATTGAAATGAAATAAACGTGGACGAAGTTCTCATTATCGAATAATAATTTTAGATGATGACATGGAATACGGGGTGGGCTCAATTTTTTTTAATTTTTATCGTGGGCTGATTTTGGTGTTCGCCAGAGAAAATGTCCGAGAGATGCGAGTTGGCCGCAGGGAAGGAAACAATTGTGCAAGGGTTAAACATGACTGACACATCTCTTATAAATCATCTAAATACACATCAACAACATCCGACACAAGGGTTAAACAAAACTCCACACATTTATTCGAAAACTATTGAAATGAGCACAACGAAGAAACAAATTCGTTTCAACAAATATTGACACTGCAATAGCAAACGTCAGAAACACATTGTCCTAATACTGCGACTGCACCCACATATTCAGCCTTGCAATCTAGGTCGCATTTTTTCAGTTGGCATCCACCTTCGTACAATTGGTGATAAGACAAACAACGAATAGTTAGTGATGACCTTGCATAACAATTTGCACAAAATAGGTCATTGATATTCACAATATGCTTTTTTGGGTAAATAGATAAAATTTTATTAAAATATATCCTATTATATATGTACTAGTGTAGAATTCCCTCGTACTAGTAGGAGGTTGTAGGCATAGGTCTCTTAAAAACCTTATGCAGTGAAAATTTAATAAGAAAAATCACAACAGTTCAAGAGAACCCGAGATAGCACTGCCAGAACAATTCTACACTATGGGTCTTGTTGGAATAAATGCAAAATTAATGTATTTGGCCCAAAGTAGAAAGCCCAAGTGGCAGGCCCAAAAGTGAAAATGGAAAGTGTGTCACCACATTGGAAACAACAAGGAAAATTTCCAAGTTTATAAGGAGATGTTCCTTATTAGCTAGAAAATAAGTTGACCACCTGGAAAGCCAACTCGGACTCATGCGACCATCCGAGCACACGCGTGTGAGCATGGCGCATTGGACGTAGGTCGCAATGGGCGCTTGAGGCGCACGTGTGCAACGTCGTGAGGAGTCTTAAATTTTGGCAAATTTCGGACGGGTCCAGAAGGGTCACGAAGAGGCACGAAGGACTAGAACGTCCATGAGACTTCCAGTCGGTTGAAGAGCTGTGAGCAGGGCATCCGAATGGCCACAACCTGGTCTGGGTGCACCTGGAAGGATCCAAAAATCTCCGAAGGGTCACGAGCAATGCCTGAAAGATTTGTGGCTGAGCGAAAGGGCACCTGCGCTCATCCAAAATCATCTGCTGGCCGAAAGGGTGCCCCGCCTCCCAGAAATTAGTAAGGATTTTTCGGAGGTGCCAGGCAGCCTGCGAATTCCACCCTTTCGTCCCCCCTCATTTGCAATCATCCCAACCAGGGGTGGAGCCAAAAAATTTGGAGAGTGGGGGCAATATAATTTTTTGAGCCCGACTAGCATATGATAAGTCAGTAATTGGTCATTCTGGTTTCAATTTTTAGGTTGATTAATTACATATATTAAAAAATATACCTAATTATCAAACATAAAAAAAATTAAGTGGGGGCAATGCAAGATGAATTTAATCCAGATGAATTTAAGTATGGTCTATAGGGTAGGGCCTCATTTGTAAGTGTATGGGTAGGGTTGGGGTCTAGATATATGTGAAAGTGCAGCAATAAATGCAGCAGGGCAATCTTTAACGCATTTGTAATCTTGGCATCCACCTCCATACAATTCTTTATAAGTCAAACAAGGAATTAATCCTGAGCTTGTTTGACAATCTACAGCGGCATCTAGAGCAAAGTAAAAATGGTCATTGATATTTAGTATCTATAAAGATCTCTTTGTTATGAAGAAAATAATTCTCCTAGAAGCTGGAACATTTTTTGCATTCCGAAATTAATATGTAGAATCTCCGGTCGTGGCAATCCATAAGTGGTAAACTCACCCCTCAAATGTTGTCTATGGACTTCATTTGTAAGGGCACCCGGGCAGGTCGTGTCAGAAGATTAATTCACTTTTATATCATGTTATAATTTCGATATTGAATCCAAAATCGGAAATTAACATCATATACATTAAAAAGTAATATAAGTGAATGCTTGAGGGAAATAACCGGACAAAGAAGAATACCAGATGTGAAAAGAAATAGGATTAGGATAATTGAAAAGGCTGTAATAGTTTTCATCGTTGATCCTGTAATTGTCCTAACAACTAAGTTGTATGATTGAAAATGAAAAATATATTTTGAGTACTGGGAATATATTGAGGAAAGTTGGATGGCTCGGCGTTATTTGTTTAGTACCAATCTAGATTTAATTTATAAACCAAAAGAATATTGACTTGATTTATTGTTACCTTATATATGAGAGCAGTTATATTATTATCATAAAATGATTTTCCGGAAACGTCTATATGAAGGTCAAAGAAAATTTATGAGTCGATTTTTAAATAAAATTTTAGGTAAAAGTCCACTTAAATACCCTGTGGTTTCACCCTTTGACACACCACTACCTCGTGGTTTGTAAAAGTCCACTTAAATACCCTGTGGTTTCACCCTTTGACACACCACTACCTCGTGGTTTGTAAAAGTCCACTTAAGTACCCTGTGGTTTCACCCTTTGACACACCACTACCTCATGGTTTTATTTTCTCTGACCAGGTGACAAAAGTTTCCTCTAGTTGACAACCAAGTGACATTTTTTTAACTGTGGTTAGATTAATACCAATTAACCCTAATTTTAGAGACAAAAGGACAAATAAATGAATAAATTAACAAAAGAAACATCAATTTCACAATCGCTGTCATATCCTCCACGTCGTTTATTTGTGATGCCACATCATCCTTTTACATTATTAAAATATATTAAAAAAGATTTTTTTAATACCAATTAATCCCAATTTTAGAGACAAAAGGACAAATAAACGACGTGGAGGATATGACAGCGATTGTGAAATTGATATTTCTTTTGTTAATTTATTCGTTTATTTGTCCTTTTGTCTCTAAAATTAGGGTTAATTGGTATTAATCTAACCACAGTTAAAAAAAAGTCACTTGGTTGTCAACTAGAGGAAACTTTTGTCACCTGGTCAGAGAAAATAAAACCATGAGGTAGTGGTGTGTCAAAGGGTGAAACTACATGGTATTTAAGTAGACTTTTACAAACCACGAGGTAGTGGTGTGTCAAAGGGTGAAACCACAGGGTATTTAAGTGGACTTTTACAAACCACGAGGTAGTGGTGTGTCAAAGGGTGAAACCACAAGGTATTTAAGTGGACTTTTACCAAAATTTTATGAAAAATCGAGTGCTGACGTCAGTCAGGGACCTAAGACCAACATTTCTCTAAAAAGTAGAGACCTGACACACTATTTTCGAAAGCCAGGGACCTCCGAGTGATAAACCTGAGGATAATTTGCCCAAAAATTTATGGTATGATGAATTGGACCGCGACCACTTGCCTAAATAATGTGAAATTTCTACAAATATTTTTTTAGTGTATTCTCAAATTTCAAATTTGAAATCTTGATTAAGGACTTTATTAATAATTGGCCTAAATTGCTACTTATTCAAATTGTGTCAACAGTGCAGTTGCGTTACTAGTTCAAATAATTATTAAATCAGTAATTATTATTTTTATAGTGAAAGACGGGGATAAAGGATCCTGAAGTTGTTTTTGCTAAGTAAGGATCCTAACTTTTTAGTAAATAACAATTAGAACAAGTACATTGCGTAATCTAATTCCTTTCAACAATGATCAACACCACAAAAGCAAGCTTCTTCACCACCTAAATGTTATGGTAATCGATTAACAATAAACCCAAGGATGCCACGAAATCAACAGAATTGGCACAAGGTAACGACGAATTAATTTTGGAAGCATTTACACGGAATTCAACAGTCAACAAAACGGATCCGAACCGCCACCAGCTTCACGTATCACATCCTCTCACTAACTTATAATATGACTAATTATTTAACTACTAATATTTATAGAGATCAAATTATCAATAAATATATTATAATTGATATTAAATTATTTTAACTTTGATGAATGGACGGGGTAAAGGAGAATTTTCAATTTTCAATTCTCCCTTTTTTTTACTTCTTTTCAAATTTGATCCTATTTTTTTTATTATTTAATTTTTTACACAATTCACAAAATTATTCGGCAAACCGAATCATAAATTTGATTCGTCGAAAACTTTGACGAATTGACGAATCTGAGATATATGAATTTGGATTCACTATAAAATCACTTGACATAACCGTCGATTTTGTCTAGAAGTGTATGTGCCTGTATGCCCTTGCTTGGTTATTCATGTAGACGTGCACACTGCAGATACATATATTATTAATAGCTTAGAAATAAGTAACCATTTTTATTTGATTGGCAACTTGGTACTTTGCGTTTACAAGGGCTAAACAAAACCCTAAACATTTATTAAAAAATTATTGAAACGAGTACAACGAAGAGAACAGACTCATCTCAACAAATAAAAATACCGCAAATGCAAGCGTGGGAGGCACATTGTCCTAATATTTTGGTGAGTGCACCAGGACTATGAGCAAATTTAATCCAACAATCTATTTTGCATTTGTCTAGTTGGCATCCACCTTCATACAACTTTTTGTAAGACAAACAACGAGCAGGTGGTGGTGAGTTTACATGACAATCGCAAAAAATAAAAGGGTTAAAAGACACTTTAGTAACCTGTGTTATTTGAAATGGACACTTTGCACCCTGTGTTTTTAAAATAGCCAAAGAACTACCTTGTGTTTCTGAAACTCAACCATTTCTAAACTAAAATATTGCCGGAGATGACATGGCGTAGTGACATGGAATATAAACCATAAAAAGCTGATGTGTATTTTAATAAAAAATAAAATTTTTTAAATAGCTTTGTTCCTCCTCGCGTCCACCTCATCCACAAGATCCTCCATGGCTGCGGCCAACGAGATCTTCCATTGATGCAAGGTCGTTCTACAATGGACGTGGATTGTACTAGGAAGAGTAGTAGATCCCAAGGTTTGGGCTACATTTGACGCTTCGACACAACTTGGGAGTTCTTCCCTAGATCCCGATTTTGACCGTCTCTTTATCAACTGAATTAACGTTTGATTTTGTGTTCGAGACGATTCTTGGATATCGAACCTTCGTTGCACTCTATCTGTTCTCAGTTTTCCAATCCCCAGCATCCCCCTCTCCCTAGCTGGAACTCTCTCTCCCTCGCTTGAGAAAAATCCTCAATTTCTAGGGTTTCGACGATTACACCAACTGGGTCTGTGGTTTCTAGAGCTGGCTTACTCTCCCTTGCCGTTGCTGGTCTCAATTTAAATAGCTTTGTCTACCCAATTAAAAATAGCTTTGTTAATACTCCCCCCAGTTCAATCGGGATCTCGTTCAAGTTCATGTAACCATGGAAGATCTTGGACGCGAGGAGGAAGAACACTATTTTTTAAATCAATTTTTTTATAATAATTCATGTTATTTTTTTAGGTCATATGTTCCATGTCACTGCCACAGTTTTGCCATGTCATCTTCAGCAATATTTTATTTCAGAAATGGTTGTGTTTCATAAACACAAGGTAGTTTTTTGGCTATTTTGAAAACACATGGTGCAAAGTGTCTATTTCAAATAACACAGGGTACTAAAATATCTTTAACCCAAAATAAAAATGATCATTGATATTCACAGTTTGTGTTGATATATATTTCTTTTCGAGTTTGAGACTATATACAAAGATATTTTTTCATGCTGAAAGTAATTTTTTTAGAGTAAATATTTTTGTAAAAATAAAATAAATTTGTACATTCCAGAATTAATATGTTAGTTACTGAGGTTGCAGATAATCTCGATGCTTTTCCTCGAATTACCATATGTTTTTTTATATCTCATCTCTTAGAGAGCATCATATTCCATAATTATCATTTTGGTCAAAAGACTCTCCTAACTTGTCATGGGACAACATAGTATGTTCAAAATATCGTGGAACAATTATGGAATTAAAAAGGCGTTGTATGACTTATGTTTGTTACTTCAAATATTGTCATATAATTATTGTCGGAATCACTAAAAAATTACTTAACATACACGTCGATTTGTTTTAAAGTGTATAATAACTTTAGGAATACGTATCTATTTTATTTGATTAACTTGATTTTTTGTGTTCACAGGGGTTAACCCGAACCTTAAACATTTACTAGAAAATTATTGGAACGAGTACAACGAGGATAACAAACTCATTTTAACAAAGAAAAACACTACAAACGCAAGCGTCAGAGGCACATTGTCCTAATATGGCGAGTGCACCAGCATATGTAGTATTGCAATCTCGATCGCATTTTTTCAGTTGGCATCCACCTTCATACAAATGTTGATAAGACAAACAAGGAAGAGTTTGCGATAATCTTGCATGACAACCTGCATAAAATAAAAATGGTTATTGATATGTTAGAATTTCCTGTTGCAGCGGTCTATACGTGGTAATCTCGACATTCCTCCTCAAATGTAGTCTATGGATTTCATGGGCATATTAGACCACAAGATCAACCTCTTTAACATCATGTTAAAGTCACTATATATTCAAAATCCATACGGCTCAACAACTTGTCACAATCCAAGTGGTACTCTCAGTGCAACATAAAATATTTTATGATGTAACAATTAAGGTAAAACTTGCAACTATTTGCAATAAAATATTCTACTTCCAAATGAACGGAATCTAAGTCGACAAACTATTCCATCAAATCTATCATTCTTTACACAGAGAATATGCAATTGATAAACATTAGAAGCAATTAGCTATGCCAATCAAATTTTATGTTGTTTTATCGGCAGAAAAAAAAGAAGAATCAGTGTAGAGAGGAGCATACCAGAGGTCAACAGTAATAGGATGCAAAAAATGTTAAATGGTGAAACAGTTTTCATCATGGATTATTCTATGATAGTTTCAGAAACTAATCTGTATGATTCAAAATGAAAAAATATATTTTTTGACTAGTTGGATTGTCTTATGAAAACTTGGATGGTT
This sequence comes from Hypericum androsaemum, assembly GCA_963995505.1. Lineage (NCBI taxonomy): Eukaryota > Viridiplantae > Streptophyta > Magnoliopsida > Malpighiales > Hypericaceae > Hypericum > Hypericum androsaemum. The sequence continues at coordinate 787,649 of OZ023187.1, forward strand.
GGGCGCTATTTATTTAGTATCAATATAGAAATTCATTTACCGTTACCATATACATATGAGAGAATTTATATTATTACCATAAAATAATTTTCCACATATGGAAACGTCTATATGAAGGTGCATGTGCACACTTGTATATTACGAGAAATTACAAATTCTATGCAATATTTAAAAAATATGGTCCGATACATGAATATAGGTATATCATACTCATTATCGTTGATACTCTTTATATTTGTTTCCATGTTTTCATTTATATTTTGTCACGAGGGAATCACAATTGGGGGGGGGGGGGGGGGGGGGGGGGGGGTTGTGGGCTTGGGGTTGGGCATTATCAATAATTGGGCATGCCAGTGTCATAATCTGGGCATGCCATTGTCAGAACTAGAGCATGCCATTATCGGTTCTTCAGTCGAAACGGTCCGGAATAGCCCCTTCACTCCGAACCCAATCCACTGCCCAAAATGGGATATATATATCCTTTAAAAAGGTAGCAAAATTGATATCCTATTATGATGATTAAGGATATTAACATTTTTATATAAAATAATTTACGGGTGCGAAGGAAAAATAATAAATAAGTATATTTATTTCCATTTATATAGAGCACCAAACAATTCAATATAGTAATTGGAGTTAAACATTTTTATTCTCGCAGTTGATTGGAAGTAATTAAATAATATTTAATAGATCATTGATCGTAATTTTTTTATTCATTGTTACCATATATTTTTTCTCATATGTCATTTCATACGATCATAATTTGGCCTAACGGCATAAAGACGATTTGACGGAGGTATATAGTTCAAACCCTAACAAGGCATATTATTGGTGTAAAACTTACCTTTCAAAAAAAACTTGTTATGGTACAACATTGTAAGTTGAAAATATCTTGGAACATTATGGAATAAAAAGTTAGTGTATCACCTATGCATCTTGCGATTAAAATCAAGATTATTGTTGATGCTATGCTTGTTACTTCAAATGCTGTCATTCAATTATTGTCGGAATCACTATAAAATCATTTGACATAACCGTCTATTTTATCTAAAAGTGTATGTGCGTGTATGCGCTTGCTTGGTTATTCATGCAGATGTGCAAACTGTACATACATATATTATTAATAACTTTACGGAATAAGTAGCCATCTTTATTTGATTGACAACTTGGTACGTTGTATTTACAAGGGCTAAACAAAACCCTAGACATTTATTCGAAAACTATTGAAACGAGTACAACGAAGAGAACTGGCTCATGTCAACAAATAAAAACACCGCAAATACAAGCGCGGGAGGCACATTGTCCTAATATTTTGGTGACTGCACCAAGACCTCGACCAAATTTAATCCAACAATCTATTTTGCATTTGCCTAGCTGACATCCACCTCCATACAACTTTGTATAAGACAAACAACGAGGAGGTGGTGGTGAGCTTGCATGACAATCTGCACAAAAATAAAAATTGGTCATTGATATTCACAATATGTGTTGATATATTGTTTTCGAGTTTAAGACCATATACAATTTTGTTTTGCGGAAAGTAATTTTTTAGAGTAAATATTTTTGTAGAAAATAAGATAATTTTTTGCATTCCAAAATTAATATGTTAGAATCTGATGTTGCATGTAATCTCGACGCCTTTTCTCAAATGTTGTTTATGAGCATCATGCAAGCACGGACACGTTTGGCCACAAGATCAATCCGTTTTAATATCATGTTAAAGTCTCTATATATCCAAAATTATGATGCATTAACACTCTTGTCACAATCCAAGTGGTAATCTTAATGCAACATAAAATAATTTCTGATGTAAATAATTATAGTTAATCATAGAAATATTTGTTTAGTAAAATATTGTCTTCCCAAACGAACGGAACCTAAGTCTCCCGACTATTCCATCAAATCTACCTTTCTCTACACTTAGAATATGCAATTGATAAACATTAGAAGAAATTAGCTATGCAAATCAGGTTCTATTTTGTTTAATTGGTAGAAAAATGAAGAATCAATGTAGAGAGGAGCATACCGGAGGTCAACAGTAATAGGATGAAAAAAATGTAAACTGGTGAAATAGTTTTCATCATGGATAATCCTCAACAACTAATCTGTATGACTCAAAATGGAATAAAATAATTTTAACTAGTTGGATTGTCTTGTGAAAAGTTGGATGGTTGGGCGCTATTTATTTGTATTAATTACCATATATATGTGAGAGCATTTATATTATTATCATAAAATGATTTTCTACATATGGAAACATATATATCAAGATGCACATGCACACATATATATTAGGAGAAATGTAAAAAAAAATGTGGTCCGATTAGTTGAAATATGATCCCAGAATTACAATGGGTCGATCCAATCTATGAATGACTGAACTTGTATTATTTGGCAATGACAAATAAAGAATGGTATTAATAGTTGACATGATGGTAAAAACTTATTTGAAAATATTTAATGAAATATGGCAATGGTAATTAATGTTTTATTCATTATAGGCTGTTACCTCATTTGGATCGGAGCCCCCACATAAGTTTCAAAATTATTTTAGAAGAATTATCTACAAAATAAAGGAAGACTAATCTATAAAACAAAAACTACTTGAATTTTTTTGAAAGGTAAATATTTTACACCGAATAATTACACTTGTCAAGATTTAAACTATGAATTCTCGTCAAGTCGTCTTACGCTTTGGGCCGCTATGAAAAAAAACTAACTTGTATTAATTTTCTTTTTTTTCCCTCTTACATTGTTCATCCCAATCACTAACCAGGCCTCAGATTTCGTGTCATTGGGATACATTTTTCTCTTATTTTCAAATAGCACATGATACTTATTTTCAATTAATTATAGATTTTTTATATCACTTATTATCCGGATACCTTCTGAACTGACTAACCAAATTTGAGTCGTGTGGAACTTTCGAATAGTAAAAAAACTCTCTCAACAAGTATTTAATACCGCAAACTTTTCAATAACTCAAATGAGATCTCTTTGGTTAAATTAGAACGCAAACATATTGCACAAAAGGACTAAAGAGCCATTCTAAAAGTAAAACTCAGGCAGCTGCTGAAATATTAACATTTTTTTCGTCCCATATCGATGTAGACGTTTCTCATGTTTTATTCATCTAAATTTTATTGATCACAACCCAGTTACAACTAATTTTTTTTGGTGGAATTGGTGAGTGACTTGTACTCATTTATTTATTAAAACATGAACTACATGAATAGTTTTCGAGGTAGTCCTTCCTTTTTAGGGAAGTACAGCTGGGGTGGATTGTCTAATACATGGAAAACTAGAGGAAATTCAAGTGCATGGTTCGAAAGCCAATCTGCTATACCATTACATCAACAACTAATAATACGACAAATGCATGCATCAGAGACGCAAGTTCCTTGTGTGATGTTTGTATCAGAACCAAGTTCAGCCTCGCAATCTGACGAGCAGTTGATGCGATTGCATCCACCTCCATACAACGTTTTGGCAGCCCCACACTCAGCCTCTGATCTAAGCACTGATAATCTTGCTTCACAAACTGCACGAGATAAAATATTGATTATATTCACAAAATATTCTGATAAGGACGAGAGTTGATACCAGTGGTAAGAAATTTGAATTCACATAAATAGATCTTGGTTAAAATCTCACGAATATAAAAAACACCATTGAGATAACAACCTCCCAAAATACATTTTGAAAATACTCGACTTTGGATATCAGAGTTCTAAAAAAATAAGGAAAAAAAACTTACAAGTCTCTATGGTTATATATAATATACTAGGAGGTCCTCTCACAAGCTTTTTAGTCCCTGGGTTTTGATAAATTGAACTAATTAGTCCCTAAGTCTATTTTTGGTAATTATTTTTTATGGAATGTCAAAACTACCCTTCTCTTTCTCCTAACCTTGTTAAGTGCAGTTTTGCAGTTCATTCGTTTATTTCGTTTGACAGATAGATGCTGCTTATTTTCAAAGCTGGACAAGAATTTTAAAAGAAAATAGCAGAGGTATTTTCCAAGCAATATAACTCGAACGCAAAACGTTAACTCGAACTCGAAACACTTGAGCCAAATAGCATACATTATATGCAGGCACCCTCACCCAACGGAGCTTCGTTCATGGATGAAGCATCAACACCTGGATAATTTAGGGCAAATAACCTTCAATTCTTTTCAAGGATTATCCAAGCAAATGTATTCCAAGCTTAGGCGCAAATTTCCCACAAATAAGACCGCGAAACTAACATAGAAGAAGACTATTTCACTTTGTCTGGTTGCAGTTGCACTTCACCATACGAAGTCCATTAAAGCTATTAAACTTGACTTGAACCACCAGATTGAAGATAGTACGATCTTTTAATTTAAAGACAAGAGATCCCAACTGCAACATATCAAAATCCCAGGAGAAAGGAAAATCATTAAAACAAATCGGTTTAAAGCACTCGAATGCAGCCGCGAAACTGCTTCTTGGTTCTCTCCCTGCTGTTTTCTTCATGACGAAGCACCGCTGCGCAGAGCTTGGTTCCTTGATTTCCTAGGCGCTAGCTGTGTCTCGGGCAGCAAAGGAATGCCAGAAGTCATTCTACTACGAATCAACCAAATGCTTGGATGTACCGAACGAACTGCAAAACTACCCTTCTTTTTGGTCAATATTAATGGTTTATTTCTCATTCTGATTCCGGTAAAGCCTCGACAAATGCATCATTTAGGAGAGGATTCGAAGCCGCAACTCTTTGACGGAGCATCTTGGAGTCGCGGACGGAGTGAGCGAAGAAGAAGAGAGAGGAGCAGCTGATTTAGTCCTTTCATTTACTTTGTTAGGAGAAAGAGAAGGGTAGTTTTGGCATTCCATAAAAAATATTGACCAAAAATAGACTTAAAGGCTAATCAGTTCAATTTCTCAAAACTCAAAGACTAAATTTTTTTTAAAAAGACCTCTTAGTACATTATACATAATTATAAAAAACTTATGAGTTTTTTCCCCAAACAATAATTATGTGTTGAGTGAGAGATGAAGGAGCACAAGTTACAATTTTTTGGTTTTTATATTATTTAATAGATATGAAGAATACGTTTGTAATGTAGTTTGGACGTTCAATGCAAAATTAAAAAAAAAATATTTATATGTTTTTACCAGCTACCCATCAAATATGCAACTCTCTCTTGAAAAAAAAATATTTCTAAAATGCAACTCGCTCCGGAAGAAAATCCAAATGTAGACCCTATCATTAAATATATTATTATGAGTATAGAGACTTCGGACTTAAGAATTAAGAAGAATTTAATAATAGGAGAGAATATATTAGGAGGAAAAGACAATGAAAAAGATTGTGTACCCGTTGTCTCTGGCCTTATACAATGGTTAATTATTAAAATCATTTAAAATGTAAATATAAATTTATGTAACAACCATCTAACTTAAAATAAAAAACGGCTACTTGAATTTATTTGAATTAAATAAATTAAATTTCTGAAATAACACAATTTTCTCACAGTGGAAAAAATGGGAAAACAAAAGGACAACTCGCAGAACTCATGACCACTGCAAATAAAAAAAATAGTCCTAAATAGGTTGTGAGGTAACTAAAATATTCAAAAAGATTTAATTGGTAGGGGGGAAAAATGAAGAATCCACTATTTCGAAACAAAAATGTCAGCTTTATAAGAAAATGATATATTGAAAAACAATCGATAGAGAGAGCAGCATACCAGAGATGACGAGTGATAGGACCAGGAAAATGGAAAAGACTGAAATAATTTTCATTATGGAGTATTCTGTAATTAACCCAACAATTAAGTATGATTTTAAATGATAAAATGTATGAATACAGAAATCACTTGAATCTTTTATGGTTGGGCGCTATTTATATAAAAAATATAGAACTCAATGTTTAAATTGTTACCATCTATGAGAAATATAATATCAATTTATTAGGCATTATATCAATTTTCCCATGTTAACCACATAAATATTGATAAAGGAGTTCCCATATAAGACTAATAAATGAGTTTCCATACATGGAGTAATAGATAGTTTCTAATGTCTAACGCCCTAGTCTCAGATTGTAAATAATTTTTTGGTTTGATACCACTTGATATCCGGATATTCACGTGACAGACTACTACAGATTCGAGCCAGATAAAACTTTTGTATGATGAAAAATATTTCACATCAAATATTTAACAATAGCTAGTGGATTATACCCGATCCTAATGTTTTTTTATAAGTAACTAGATCCCAACCCTAATGTAATAATATCAAATACTTGTAAAAATTTTTTTTTCATCATTTAAAAATTCAATCGACTCAAATTTAAATTAGTCGGATTATCCTAGAATGCATGACTAAACCAAATCTCCTTAATAAGTATCCACGAAAAAAAAGTTGGGACATTCAATTATTAAATTAATTTTCACTTTCGTGAATACAGATGCGTTTACGAAAAAGTTCTTAAAGCATCCTTACATTTCTCATTGGCCACTATGGTACTGTTCATTTCACATGTTTTCAATTCAGTACTACGTAATTTAAAACTAAATAAAATGTAGGCGAGAGAAGTTTTCATGTGTAACATTTTAGTGATATCCACTTAACTATCAATTAAGTGTTAAATTTCATCCTTTGACATTTCGTTAACATATGTTCAATTAATTATGAGTATTCTCTCTAAACTTTTTTCTCATTAAAAACTATCTCCTCCAATATAAGTTAGTCCATCACTTGAATAATGTTGATTACAAATATATAGTAATTCGAGTACCATGTTATCTTCCACACTCACATTAGCTAGTTACTGCCAACAAAATTAGTTCTCGTGTTGCTTTCAACCTGAATTATTCGATAGATAAAAAATGTCTGAATACTAAATGATTATTAAAAAAAAGGAAATGGTTAATTCTTCCGAAGAGTGAACCGATCTAATAATTAAGAAACAGAGAGTCAGAGACGTAAACGAGTTCCAATTTTATTGAATAATCATCAGGGGATCTAATGAATCTAAATAGCAACTCCCGCAATAGATACGGCAAGCCCAGCCCCATTAATGTTGAGAAAAGTCGTGTGATTCAAAATGAAAAATATATTTTGAGTGCTTGGAATTTCTTGTGGAAAATTGGATGGCTGGGAGTTATTTATTTAGTATAAATATATTATAGGAGTAAATGGAAAGTTGGATCATTACTATTAATATAAACGTTAATTCATTGTTAACATATATGGAACATTTATATTATTACCAAATTATTTTCCATAGATGGTTGGTCGCATGTGTACCACCACTCATCGCATGTGTATAACTAGTCGTTGCATGTGTACTAGTAATCGATGCATGTTGTGATATTGTTCAAAGCATTTTGTAAAAAATATTTTTGAAAGGTAAATTACACCAAGAATACGCCGATGTCAGGGTTTGAACCTTGGACTTTCGTTAAATTTTATAACGCCTATATCGCTAGGCCAAATCACCTTTGGCATTTTTTTTACAATTATTCAAAGTTTGGTGTACCATTGTTTGGCATGATGTGTCATTGCTTGTGTTTCTTAATGAAAAAATTTGTATAATCTCGCATTTTCAAAATTGCTACTATGTAATGTGTAATATTACAAGTTTATCTTATAGCACGCAGCTCATTTTATGTTGTTCATTTAGCTGCTCGGCTGGGCCCAATCCTATTTGTAGGTTTCAATATAGAGCTTAATATTTATATTATTATCATCTATAAGAAAATTGATATTATGGCTAATAAATGACTTCCCATATATGGAGAAATGGGTAGTTTCTAAGGTGAAACTTCAACTTGCACTTAAGTTATCGGAAAACTAATAACCTAGATAAAGTGATAAAAAAGTAGTTCAACCTTAACTAAAAAGTTTAGATTTTGAAAATTTTAGTACACTATAATATTAAGTGTTTGTTGGGAGAGTTTTATAACCATTCAAAATTTTTACCGACTTGAAATTGGATTAGTCGATCTAATAATTATCTGGAATTAAATAGTATTAAAAAAAACTTATCCTACGACTAAAACCAAATCTCCTTAATAATTATAAAAATGTGACTTTTAATTATTAATTTATTTTTCAATCTTTCGCGAAAACATGTATGTTTACCAAAAAGTTGTCATCACAATTCAGCTGTGATAATCTAACAAGACATTTTCAGGAGCTAATCATCCTTACACTTTTTATTGGCCACTTTGGTACTTTTGGTACTTTTTGATCTCACATGTTGTTTAATAAATTTTTTAAATGATGACAAAGTCTTCGAACAAGTATTAGATGTCTGATGTTTTATTCGTCTAAATTTGATTGATTACCATTATGTTACAACTACATCAACAACTAATAACAAAACAAATGCAAGCATGGGAGCAGCAAATTCCTAGTGTGTAGTTTGTATCGGAACCAAGTGCAGCCTCGCAGTCATACAAGCATCTGGTGGGATCACATCCACCTCCATACAACTTTTTAGCAGGCCCACAATGAGTCTTTGGTTCCCACCTACAATGAGTCTTTCTATCCCACAGTACTGAGCGTGCTTGACAATCTGCACCAGATAAAATGGTGCATTATATTCACAATACATATGTTCTGATAAATCTTTTCTTTTTTGTTCTCATGAACATCTGAATGTGTATATATATATATATATTCCTTAGAGAAATAGTTTTGATAGAATAAAGGGGAAAATATAATTGAGTAGAGATGGCCACAGTCCTGTTCGAACTGCGCAATCGGTGGTTTGAGAGGTGGAATCTGAACCGTGGCCGCGGTTCACAAAACCGTCTCGGTACCTTCTAGCGTGTTAGAGAACTACCTTAGTACTGAAACGTAAAATCAACGGTTTTGGAACAATAAAATCATGGAACCGGGTAAGATTTAGCCTAAAATCATTGAACTTTTTTTTCCCAAAAAATGAACTTGTCGTTCCAATCTAGATTCCATTTACTTGGAACTGTGAAACCGACGTTCCATAATTGTAATATGAGATTACGAAATTGTGGCCACCCCTACAATTGAGTATGTGTAGAGTGAGAGAGATGAAGTGGCCGTAGTTGAATTTTTCTTATTTTTTGTGTTTTAAATTATGTGATAGATATGAAAAATATTTTGGACGTTCAATGCAAAATTGTAAAAAATAATTATTTATATGTTTTTGCCAACTACAAAAGTCAAATGCAACTCGCCATCATTAACATTATGGTACGTCTAAATACTACCATATATTCAGCAGAAGATATTTTTATAACGTATGAATATTTCGTTGACTAAACTACTATTGACAAGTACTATCATCAGCTAGCATATAAATATTACTAGAAATATAAGAGAATGATATACTTAAAAAATTCAATAGCGAGCAACACACACCAGAAATGACAAATAATAGGATGAGGAAAGTGGAAAAGGCCAAGCTAGTTTTCATTTGAAGTGTTCTGTATGGTTTAAAATGATGTATATTTGAGTACAAAACCACTTGGATTTTTTTGAGGGAAGCTAAATGACTGGGTGCTATTTATAGGGAAATAGAATGGGTGTTGTCTCTAATAAGACACGATGAATCATCCAGAACAAAACAAGGACCATTGATCTAGATGCGCGTGTAGATCGAACGACTGGGAAACTTCACCAAGAGGACTAATGGCATTTTTGATATTATTTGCTTTTCATTAATGTCTCTACACGACATTTATTTTTTTTCTTAATGGTGTGTTTATCCAACAAGGAATGTTTTCATTAGATTTCTTTATAATGAAGGAGAATTCTCTTATTTTCAGTAATGAGTATCTATCTAATAAGTAAATATCTTCTGGAATTATGAGACTACTTCAATTAAGATTATATTTTTAATTATATAATAATAGTTCTCAACTGTTAGTTTTAGAGACAAGGTGTACTACTACTTGCAGCATGATGTACCATTATTTGTTGGACACCACGGTTGGTTGCATGTGTACCACTCCCACTGCATGTGTACCACTACTCGTCGCATGTTGTATCATTGTTTGGCATGATGTACCATTGCTCACGTTTTCTATTTAAAATATTTATATAATTTCGCATCTTCAAAATTGCCTTTATATAATCCCTTACATTACAAGTTTACCTTTATAGTGCGTCACTCATTTTGTATTATTGTCTATTTATTATTGTTGGGCTTAATCTTAACATAATATGGGCCCAATATATAGATTTCAATATATAACTTAATATTTATATTGTTGCCATCTATGAGAAATTTGATATTATGGCTAATAAATGACTTCCTATATACAAAGAAATTGTCATTTCTAAGGTGAAACGTTCAAAATGATGAATATTCAAGTACATAAATCGCTTGGGCCCTATTTTGGGAAGCTGAATGGCTAGGTGTTATTTATAGGGGAGTGGATTGGGTGTTTTTTCTAATAAGATGGGCAGTAACATTCGAAGAAAAATGAGGACTATTGATCTAGGCATGCATGCAGATCAAACGGCTCAGGAGCTTCACGCGAAGGATCAAACACATTTTTGATATTGTTTTCTTTTCATTAATGTCTCTGCAATACATAATTTTTTTAATGGTGCCTTTATAAAGAAATAATTTATGGAATTATTAAATTTCTCTATAATCAAAGAGAATTCACTTATTTTTGTTAATGTGTGTCTTTCCAATAAAGAAATATCTTCTGAAAATCCAAAAGAAGAAAAAAGGAACCCAAAAGAACAAAAAGAAACAAGGAACCCAAAAGGATGCACAAAAGGGGAAAGAGTCAGGGAACGACTAGAAAGGAGGGATTCGACTAATTGGAATTAGGGTTTATTTAGAATTAGGGCTAAATTTTGAATTAATATTAAATTTGGTTAATTAGTAATGTTGCATGTCACGTCAGTAAACTTTGAAATGGTTTGCCACGCGCGGGTAAAAGTAATTGCATGTCATGATGATTTAATTAAGTGGAGTTAATAATTTTACTTGGTTGTTTATTAGATAAAATTTTTGTCACCTAGAAAGAGAAATTGAAACCACCAGGATACCGATGTGTCAATTGTCAAAATACCAGGGTACTTAAGTGAACTTTTACCTTTTATCAATGAAATGGCCTATATACTCATAAAAAAATTGAACTCAGCCACATACCGCCAGAGAAGACGACTGAAGGGGCAACAAAAATATTCCCAGGACTCGCCGACATCAGCAGCCTCTCTTTTTCCCCAAAAACTTCTCCGACATCAGAGACCCCAACCCTCTATCTATGGCCACCTCGACTGTGCATGGTCGACCAAACTCTGACAAACTTCCCTTAGAGACCTGCTCCTCCATAGCCATCATCGACGTCACATATTCTTCAACCGAATCAAATTTCCCAAAGCAAAAATTCCACTAAAAAGAACCGATGACGTCACAGACCCCTGCAATTCCATGAGTGCTGGGGAATCGATTATGGCAATTACTTCAATCGATAAAGGCAATCATTTTAATTTTTTCAATTACATTTTTAAGGCTATTGCCCAGAAATTATCCATCTTCTTTTGGGGGCCGCTGGTAGCAAGAAATTTTTTTATCAGCTGCGAGAATCTTCGTCGTGACCCTCATGTCGGGAAATCACCGGTTGTTAAGACCGTCCACTGCCCGGAGTGTCTTGTAGCCAAACTTCGCGCGTCGTCATTTTAGTAATGAACTGAACTTTTTTCAAAATCGTTCTTTGACTGGTCGTGGTGGTGTCCTCCATTCGTCGCTCTCCATTGAGCAAGATAGTCTCCTGATGTTTGTGGTCGCTTGCTTTGAGAGAAAATAAAACGATCATTACTTTTGGACTTCTTGGTTGCATGGTTTTTGGGGTTTTTGGTTAATTTTGTGTTCTTGGTGTTGTGTTATTAGTGTTCTTATTGAGGTTGAAATTTTTTTTTGATTTTTTAAAAAGAATAAAGGTCATTTTCTATGACAAGACTTCAGCTAGAGACCTGAAACTAGCATTTAAACAAAAAGCGAGTTTTAGAGACAATGTGTACCATTATTCGTAGCATGGACCAAAATCTTTAATTATGACATAAACAAATGATCTGAGGGTAATTTTTTCATATTTCTAATTACATAATTGTGGTTCTCAACAGCTAGTTTTAGAGAGAATGTGTACCATTATTCGTATCATGATGTATCATTGTTCGTCACATATGTATCTTAGTTGGTCGCATGTGTACCACCACTCTCTCCATGTGTTCCATAGTTCGTTGCATGTGTTCTACAGTTCGCCACATGTGTACCATTACTCACTGCTTGTTATACCATTGTTCATAGCATAGTGTATCGTCGTTTGGCATGATATACTATTGCTCTTGTTTTCTATTTAAAATATTTATATAATCTTGCATTTCCAAAATTGCTTTTATGTAATATATGGTATTACAAATTTGCCTTTATAGCACTCGTTGTGTATTGTCTGTTTGATTCTGCTGGACTTACTATAGGTTTCAATATAGAGCTCAATGCTTATATTTTTACCATCTATGAGAAAATTGATGTTATAGCTAATAATTGACTTCCCAAATATGGAAAAATTGGTAGGTTCTAAGGTCAAACGTCAACTTGGCATTAAGTTATCGGAATACCAATAACCTAGATAAAATGATAAAAGGTTATTTTACGTTAATTAAAAAGTCTAAAACTTTAGTACACAATAATACTAAATACTTATTGAAAAGCCCGGATAGGGTGCTACCGAAGATTCAATAGCATGATCCAGAGAACGAAAAATGGCTCGTGCATCAATGACAATATTGTAACATCAATCTTTCCCGAATACAAGTATGTTTACGAAAAAGTTCTCATGGCGATTTAGCTATGATAATCTAACAAGCAAAACACATTTTCAGGAGCTAATCATCCTTGCACTTTCTATTGTCCAGTTTCTAGTTCATTAAGATTTCTGAATAGTGATATGTTGGGTATGGAGCATGAGTGCGAGTGAAGTATTCAGTTGGTTCGAGTGAAGAACCGTGAGGATGGTCCGAGAGTTGATCGATTGGGTTCGGAGTCCAGAGACGCTCGGAGAATCAATCGAGTCAAGAGTCGAGTGAAGACGTTGAGGACATCCGAGGAGTCGTGTGGCTCGAGTGAAGAGCCTTGAGGGTGATCGAAATCAATCGGGTCAAGCGTCGAGTGAAGACGAAGCAAAATGCCGAGGTCGTGACGGGCCTAACGGCCGCTAGGTGAGTAGCGGCCGCTAGGGGTGCCAGTGGGCGCTAGCAAGGTGGCCCTCGCTGGGGGTCTCAGGCAGTAGGGTGAAAAGCTGACGACCTAGCGACCGCTAAGAGGCCAGCGGCCGTTGGGAGTGCCCGAGAAAAGTAATTTTCTTGGACCATTTTACTCCTCCCGACTCCAAATAGTTACCTAGGTTGTGGGCACTATAAATACCCATTGTTAGCCTTCAATAAGGGTTGGCAAAAGAGTTTCACACTTCTCCAAAGAGAAAGAGAGAAAAGGAAGGAAGGAGAAAGACTCTCCAAGTGAAGGAGAGGCCAAGTGCCTACTCCTCCAAGTGAAGGAGGAGAAGAAGAAGAACAACAAGTGTGTCCCAAAGGTACTCAACCCAAGCAAAGGGTTGTCTCTGAGTGAAGGAGAAGATGGATGTAATATCCTACTTCGTTAATCATATGTTTTCGACTTAAGTGAAGTATACTTAGTCGTATTGAGCTATTAGATTAGTATTTGGAATTATATTGCTATGTAAATAGAATGCCAAAGATAGATGGAAGGAATACATTTTGGTATATCGGATTACCTCGGGGGTTCCGAATATGTGTGAGAAGTTAATCACAAGTTATTTATCCGGGATCCAAATAAAATGACTCAAAATGGTGTGAAAAGGTAAGAAATAAATTTATAAGCTTTGGAAGACATGAATCTATCATGCTAGCAATTTGGACCAAGCCTAGCAAGTGGTTAAAAAATACACTTGTGTTGTCAATTTTTAAAGTGCTTCGGTTGGACTTCTCGGTCTTTAATTTAACAAAGATTTATATTTTTACATCTTTATGAAGTGTGTATAGACATAATTTGGTGTTATAAGGATTCTAGATCAAACTCAACAAAGCCTACTCAATTAATTCACAAGTGTTATGAAGATAGTTGGGTAAATTCGGATAGAAGTAGCACTACTTGGTAATTTAGGCACAACTTTCTCAATTTTGCTCTAAATAGTACAAATAAATATGATTTGAAAACTAGACACACATAACTACAATTTATCTGTTGACAAAATATTTCAAAAAGCAACGAAAGTTTGTGTAAAATGGAACTTAAGTTGCTAAATTCTGATTGGGCCACATGGAAAGTTGAACCAATCATAAATTAACAATTGCCAAACATCTAATGAGACACAAGAAAAAAATATTTGAGGCTTCTTATCCCTTCCAAAGACCTTTTAAGTTTGGAAAGTGTACAGAAAAAGAAAGAAAACAAAAGAAAAAGAGTTAGAAACCGAAATTGAAGAAAGAGAAGATGAAAGAGAAAGAAGTGTACGAAGAAAGATTGGTTCGGTAAGTCAGTTTTCTCTTCGATTAGGACTTTTATATCTTCATAAAAGTTGTAGAGAACTTAAGGATCTTTCTAATGGTATATTATATATTCTATTTGGATCAAGGAATCAATAGAAAATTAGTTTTGAACTACAGATAGATTATAGTAGTATTTAATTAAGTGGGTGGCCGAAGAAGTACTTAATAAGTCTACTTAGACTCCGAATTAGACTTTGATTTATTCTTATAAGTTGTAGAAGACTCAATAACCTTTCTAATGACATATTATACACCCTATTTGAATGAAGGAATCATCCTAAAAGCTCTATTAAAAATGGAACTGACTGGCTGGGTTCAGAATTGAGGTAGTTGCAGAAGATGTGATCAGTAAGCGTATTTCAGCTTGGAAATAGAATTTTTATAAAACATAAAAGTTGTAGAGTACTTAAAGACATTTCTAAAACTATAGTATTGTCCAATTCTGACAAAAGAATCAGCTCAAAATCGTGGTTGTAAAATGGACTAACTGCTGAGTTTCAGAAATAAGGCAGTGCATGAATAACGAATTGGTAAATAGTTCTTTGGACTTGTATGTTTATTTATGGACTTGGTATGATCGTCTAAGAACAGGGCAGTAGTGTATTGATAAATATATGGACTTAATTTTATGTGATATTGAGTTATATGGGTTGCTTGCTGAAAAAGAAGTGATTAGGATTGCCTTGTGTTCGGTATTTAACTTGGTTGGCAAAGCAAATCAATAAATAAAATTTTGGTCATAAAAGAGTGTTGTACATGTGAATAACTTAATTCTGGATCAATGAGTAAAAGAAATTGAGTTACTATGATGGTTTTGAGTCATTTCTGACATTGGTTCTCGATTGTGCCGTAGTTGGCTATTTTCAAGCATCGGAAGCAACGTGCTTTGGGAAGTGAGGAACTGGCCGCATTTTATAAATTAAAATTATTATACAGAGAATGTGAGGCTTCCTTATGGTGGTTGGTGAAGGAAACGGTCTTGTAAAGAATAGTTGGACGAAGGTCCAAAGTGAAAGGAGAATCGAATCGGGAATCGTCAAGTGGTCTACAATTGTATAAGCATATAGATTATGACAACTTTGGTTTGTTGGTGCATGTGCATATTTCAGACCTTGATTATGTGTGTCTCATGCATATGAGTTGTCTGTGAAGTGGTTATATATGATTAATTTTTGTCTATACAGAATTTGATGATGTTTGTGGTTTGTTGGTCTATTTGAGGTTGTTTTGCCCAATTCGTGATATGGAAATATTTTGGTATAAATTTGGTTATGTGGCCAATATATTTTGGTCAATGTATATTATGTGTGCGTGGAATATTTGGTATGTCATTTGTGAGATGACGGATGATGAGGTCTACCCGTGACCAACCGGTGATGTTGGCATATGTGCACATATACTGAGGATACAAGGATTCTGATATAATATGTTTGGCCGGCGGGTTAGTTTCTGATGGCGCCTTTAAGATATGGTATCCTCGTGTCGGTGTGGGAGTGACACTATCTAGACCTATCTGAAGTTCATCCGATTTGTGTTATATGTTTGTGAAGGTCTATCTGAAATTCTGGTTATGTTTGATATGTGCTTACTTTGATGACATTATTTGCGAGATGGTCTTTGTTGTCTTAGCTTTTTGTGTTTGTATTGGTTGAGTTTGATGTGGGACTTAGTTAAGTTCTGTCTCTCCCACATGTATCTGACAAAACTAATATGTTATGTTCTATGTGCTTACGGAGTGTTCCAAAATACTCACCCCCCTCTCTCCAGTTTTGCAGGTTCTTTGTCTTACAGCTCCGTAGCCACCGTGTTCAATTTGATCCTGGGATAAATGTAAAGAATAATTGTATTTGAATGAGACTTTGTAAAGTCTAATATGTTTTGAGGCTGGTTAGACTCATTTGATTTTGTAAATGGGTTAGGGTCTAGCGCCGGTCACTGACCCCGAATTTGGGTCGCGACAATGGAAGACTCGAGTGAAAGGGTTGCCTCCAAGTGAAGGAGGAGAAGGAAGAAGACTCAAGTGAAGGGTTGCCTCCGAGTGAAGGAGGTGGTGCTCTCCGAGTGAAGGAGAGTTGTCCGACGTTTGGGTAGAGTCTGAGTGAGGGCCTTGCCAAGAAGAAGGGTTAGCCACTCTGAATGAAGGAGGTGGTGCTTTCTGAGTGAAGGAGAATTTGCCCGAAGATTGGGTAGAGCCCAAGCCTAGGATTTTGCCAAGAGTGAGAGCTCCCAAGAGTGTGGGTAGCCTATAATGAGAAGAGGAGGAGAGAGTGAGCTGAGTGAAGGTATCTATTGTTGTGAGAGCGAGTGAAGCTCGAGCGGGAAAATAGTAGAATTTCTCCTGGCTTGGAAGCCCCCGGATGTAGATCATTATGAATCGAACCGGGTAACCAAATTTTTGTGTCCCTCCTTATACTTTCTCTGTGCTTTGTGCGTTGTACTTTTCGTAATTATCGTAGTTTGCTCGTATGTATTTTCTGTTGCGTTGCTTGGGTCCACGGAAAGTGGATAATTTTCCTAACATGATAAACTCTTAGAACAAATATTAAATGTCTCTTATGTTTTATTCATCTGATCGATCACCACTCTGTTACAACTACATCAACAGCTAACAACAAAGCAAATGCAAGCTTCAGAGATGCAAGTTCCCAGTGTGAAGTTTGTTTCAGAACCAAGTGCTGCCTCGCAATCAAACGAGCACTTTTTTGGTAGGCATCCATCATCATACAACTTTTTGTCAATCTCACAATGAGCCATTGGTTTCCCCGTCAATGATCGTGCTTGACAATCTGCACCAGATAAAATGATGCATTATATTCACAATATGTTGTGATAAATATTTTCTTTTTTGTTCTCATGAGCATCTGACCATATTTAAATATTCTTTAGAAAAATATTTTTTAAATAGAATAAAGGTGAAAATACAAATGACTGCTTTTTCTGATTTTTAGGATTTTTTAATAGATATTTGTGTAATGTAACTTTGACGTTCTATGCAAAATAGGAAAAGAATCTAATTCTACGTTTTTTTTGCCAACTACAGAATTAAAATGCAACCTGCTGTTATTGACAGTATTACCATTTTATAACGAAATAGCATCTTTTTTTTCATAATTCAACGGAAAATATTTTCTAACGTATGAATATTTCGTAGATTACAATATTATTGATAAAAAAATAGAAGCAATCATCTATGCAAACCAAATTCTATATTGCTTTAATATTGGTAGGATAGAAAAAAAAATGAAGAAACCACTGTTTCAAAAACAATTTGTAAACATAGAAATAACTAGTAATATAAGAGAATGATATATTGAGAAAAAAATAATTCGATAGAGAGAGTAACATACCGGAGGTGACAACTAATAGGATGAGAAAAATGGAAAAGGTTGCAATAGTTTTCATTTTGGTATAGTCTGTAATTGACCCAACAACTAGGTTGTATGGTTCAAAATTATCAATAAATTAGTACAGAAATCACTGAATGGTTGGGTGTTATTTATAGGTTTCAATATGAAGTCAATATTTATATCGTTACTATCTACGAGGAAATTGATTTTTTGGCTAATAAATGATTTTCCATATGAACTTGTGAGCATTACAATGGACTTTGGTTTTCTTAAAAGGAGCAATAAACATTTTACTTATAAAAGAAATGACTTTCCATATGAACTTGTAAGAGATACAATGGACTTTGTTTTTTGTAGAAGAAGCAATAAACTGTAACGTTCTTGATCAAGAAAGATCAATAAAGGTTGAATTTTGTAGAACAGAATTAGGCAGAATTAGAAAAGGGGAAGAGGTAGAATAGAAGAGGGAGAAGATAGAGAAAAACGTAATTTGTTCTTATTGAGTAATTTAGTAAAGTTTCAGAATGATCTCTACACTTCTCACCATTCTATTTAGGGAAAATTACGCTCAGATCTTTGTAGTTTGGCGTCTCTTCTTCTGGGGTCCCTGCATTTTTGAATCGTTCCTGACGTCCCCGAAGTTTGGTTTTAGAAGACTCTCGGGTCCCTGACGGCTCTTTTTTTTTATTTTTGGTCATGAAAATGACCAAAATACTCTTAAACAAAAATTAAAAAATTTACCTTCTCCAATCTTTGAACAAAAACACCAAAAATTAAAAACTAACCCAAAAATAATATCAAACTAACCAAAATCAAGAACACAACCAAGAACATTAAGGAAAAAAATTTAGATCGAAACAATAGACCATTTCAGATCGAAATAATAGACCATTTCAGATCGAAACAACCTAAAATTTGGATCTAATTCAGATCAAAATAATAGACCATTTCAAACGAACTGATCTCTCCACTTTCCTCCACCTGTACAGCGTCGTTTAGATGAGAAGTCCATCGACGACGAGATTCTGAATCTGCTGGTGGAGAGACGATGATGGAGGCAGCGACGGGGCGGGTTCTGTACAGGAACCTGAGGAAGGAGATAGAGCTGGAGATGAAAGTACTCATCGAGCTCCACTCCCAATCTCTAATTACATCTGTGAACAAACACCCACTCAATTGAACATGTTCCCTTTCTCCTCCCAAAGGCCGAGATTCTGCTGCCGTATCATCTTGGCGGTTTCTGGGCTTAGGTTTTGATCCTGCTTTAGGTTCAGGGTTAGACTTTCATCATTGGTGCAGCTTCCAGGCCCTCGTCGTCTCCATCGTCCTCGATCTACCGTTGTCCTAGCGTCATCTCCATCGTCGGTGTGGCTTTCAAGCCCTCGTCAGACATGCCGTTAATTTTTATGGATAGGTCGACAAAAAAAGACAGATTTAATGTTGGAAGAAAATATTATTGGTGTTGTTTTATTGATGTTGTATGCTGGGTTGTGTTGGTGTTAATTAAAATTTTCTTTTTCTTTTTTTGTTCTCGATGTTCTTGGTTGTGTTCTTGTTTTTTGTTAGTTTGATCTTATTTTTGGGTTAGTTTTTGGTCGTTGGTGTTTTTGGCCAAAGGTTGAAGAAGGTTATTTTTTATTTTTTGTTAAAGGGTATTTTGGTCATTTTCATGACCAAAAATAAAAAAAGAGCCGTTAGGGACCTGAGAGTTGATAAAACCAAACTTCGGGACATCAGGAACGATTTCGGAAATATAGGGACCCCAAAAAGAGGGATGCCAAACTACAGAGACCTGAGCATAATTTTCCCTTCCATTTATACATCCCTGGCCCAGGTACAGCTTAAGCCCATGGACCTATCCACACTGGTCACTACAACCCAGCTACTCTAAACCGCCTCAACTCATATTTTCTGCGTAAACCTCATTTCCCAATCAAAACTGGCCACGTCATCGATCCGATGTGCTTCCCGCCATTCCATCGATGCCGTACATTACATAAACATTTTACTTTATAAAACAATACTTCCCATATGCGGAGAAATGGGTAGTTTCAAAAGTGAAACGTCAACTTGGAATTAATTTATCCAACAACAAGAGAGTTGTTCTAATTTTATATGATTTTAAACATTTTAGTACATATTAATATCAAATATTTGTTTTGAGAATTTTTTCATCATCTTACTATAATAAAGAGAACTTTCTTTTTTAATTTGATCCAACAATATAAAAATGTCTAAACTACTCCTTCAATAAAAAACCAAAGGTGGGTGGGCTGACGATCTCTCTCTCTCTCAATTTTCCGTCAAGTTCAAAATTGTGGGCACTTGCTGGCCTCTGTTGCCGTGTGGTGGGTCATGTGATGAGTGTTGGGTCACGTGACGAGTGTTGGGTAGTAGATGAGCCCAATTAATTACGAGAAGCCCAGTGAAGATTGGGCCGTTAACATTTCAATTGAAAATATGAGAAGACGCTCTTTGGGCCGATAAAATGATGCTACAAACACCTTTTGTTTTGTTTTGGGTCGGTACGTTTTAAACAACCTTAACTAAACCCGGACCATTCTTCCAAAACCAAGCCACCAAACTAGATGGTTGCGTGTTATAATGTATTTTTTTGGTAAGTAAATTTTTACATTTAGAATTTTTTTGCGAGGTTGTTATCGTTGGCCTCACTAAAATCTTAACGCTGTAAATTCTGTGAGAAAAAATCATGATAGAGAAATAGTAGATACCTATTAATAAAAATTTACAAATATAAAACAAACTATTAAAGAACCTCCTATTTAGGTGATTTGGTACACCGTGAAAATGTTAAAACTACTCTTTTAGTTAATTCGTGATGTTATTGGCCTGGTCGAGGAGGAAAACGAGAATGGCATTGTTGAGGGACGGGCGGATCCTGGCGGACAGGACGGGGACGAATGGGGAGGAATATTCTGGCACGACAAATGGGACAGTTGGCGTGAGATTGGAGCCAGATGTCGATGCAGTCCACGTGGAAAGGGTGGGAGCAGGCCGAGAGAGCCCACACGTAGTCGTTCTCTTCGAACTCTACCAAGCACATGGTGTAGTCTCGCAGAACGGTGTCGTTCGACGACGGATTGTAGAGAGAGAGAGAGGGATCGTCTTGATGATCGAGTCATCGAGCCCATAAGGGGAGTACACGTGGAAGCCAGCGGCCCCGTCGAGGGAGGAATAGTCGAACAGGAGGGGAGGCGAGTACAGGTTAGAGAACATGGTGGAATAGGACAGCAGCTAGAACCTGCGGCACCGTGGCACCGGCGGAACCGACGGATGAGGAGGATGAGATGACGGGAGCAGGTGAGAGAGTATTCATCCATAGGATGTCATTGAACCCACCATAGAATATTGAGATGTCGTATAAGATGATACGCAAGCAATTTCTGGTATTTATCTGCCTGAGTATGTCTTCAGTCATGGACAGTTGTACGTTGCCTTTTCAAGAGGTGTTTCAAGCAAGAATACTAAGGTATTAGTCAAGAGAGGTGATGTTACTGATAAAGTTAGAATATTTACAAAAAATATTGTGTATAAAGAAGTTCTTATGACATCTTAGGTAAATCAAAAAAGAAAATAGTATAATTAAATATGTGAGAGAGCATCTTATTTATGTACAACTTAAAAAAAAATTAATAAATGATATATTTTGCAGGTTTTGTCATTTTGAAATGGAACAGTACTCGCATCGCGCGTGCGTCTTTACTAGTTCAAAAATTATGTCAACTCGAGTCTAGAATTGTTGAATTAGTGAATGTCCACATCATATAATATCAACCACAAAAACTTATCCCACGGCTAAAATCAAATCTCCTTAATAAGTATCAACACAAAAAGATGTGACTTTCAATTATTAAATTATTTATCTGTTGGCCACTTTGGTATTTTTGATTTGACATGTTTTCAATTCAGTATCGTTTATTTTTGAAAAATAAATGTTGGGATGGCGAGAAATAGGAAAGACTTATTTCCTATTCTTATTCCTATTCTTACTAGGTTTTGGACTCCTAATCTGACCTAGATAGGTTATTTGTACACCAAGGGTTTGTCTCTATATAAAGACATGTTACCCTAGGTTTTTTGTATGGCTTTGTGGCTCGAAAACTCATCAATAAAATTTCTCCTCTCTCTTTCTTTGGACGTAGGCACTAGGCCGAACCACGCTATCTATTGTGTTCGTATTCTTTACGCATTTTGGTTCCCTAGTTGCTGAATTTCTAACAAGTGGTATCAAGAGCTAAGGTTGGAGGATGTCGAATCACGGCGCAAAATTTGCTCTTGTGAAGTTCGATAGTTCATTGAATTTTGGGTTATGGCAAAGGCGTGTCAGGGATCTCCTCGTGCAGCAAGGGATGGTTATCGCGCTCTCGGAGAACAAGTCTGAGAAGATGGAGGAACAAGAGTGGGAAGAGTTAGAGGTCAAGGCAGTAGCGAAGATTTGCTTGTGCTTGGCAGATGATGAGGAGCCACTAGCTGGGTTGTTGAAGAGGATCCACGTCGGAGTCAAAGAAGTTCAATGGAAGTGGCTTCAAGTGTTGAGAAGGGCGCATGAAGGGGACTAACCAGGACGAACTGGGGATCAAGACAACGAGGAGAGATCTACATCCACAACCATGGCCACATGTTCAGACGGGTCGGATAGTGACTGGCTTTCTGTCTCATCAAATCCAATGCATCCTGGTAATCTCTTTTTGTTAGGGACCTTGAATTATAATAATGATAATTATAAAGGTATGCTAATGAAGGTGGAGAAGGATGCGATAGTAGGGATGAAGGGTGAAAGGAAATACCTACAGGTTAGTAGAGAATATTATTATAGGTGAAGTCACATCAATAGGTCTGATGAAGTGGGAAAAAGCTCAGGTCATATGAGGTTGGTTCGTATGAGGGAGCAAAGGCTTGATATGGATGGTTTGAGTGTAGTTGAGATTCGCAAAGACATGGATAGCAAGCTATAGTTGTTTCGTGGAGGCATAGTTGGCAAGAAACCATGGTTGTCTCAGAGAAGTATTGTTAGCTGGGCCCTGCTATGGTTGTCTAAAGGGACGTGCACGTCAAAGGTGTTGGGTAGGTTTTGCATGGAGAATGCGAAGCCGTTAGTAGCACCACGAACAAATCGGGTATCTCACTCAAGGCCGAACAGTGGAGTTCGTGGCATGTCGAGGGTTCTACTTGGTAGAACAAAAGATTGCCCTTTGTATGCTATGGCGAGTAGCATTGGTTTGAGGCAAAAAAGGTCCAACAGAAGAGCGATTCGAGGTTGCAGAGCATAAGACTGATCGAAAAATAGAGGGTACATCTATTGGTCGCAAAATTGCTTCAGAAAGTGGACTCGCTAGTTGGGATTCGATGAAGGTTAGAGAGAATAGGCCAAGCAAGCTCAGAAGCTCGAGTTTGGGGGCTGGCTCAAAGTGATTGAACAAAAGGTGAAGAGAAAGTTGAGATGGTCTTATTGATGCAGTTATCTATGGTCCGAGATGGAGTCGGTAGAGTCGCATTAGTTTTGCAAGATCTCATAGTTCTTCATGGGGTGGTGTTTTGTCAAGGTGGAGTTTGTTGAAGTTCGGGTGGAGCTTCATGGTTCTTCCACGAGATAATTTCTCGCCAAGATGGAGATTGTTGGGATGGCGAGGAATAGGAAAGACTTATTTTCTATTCCTATTCTGACTAGGTTTTGGACTCCTAATCTGACCTAGATAGGTTACTTGTACACCAAGAGTTTGTCTCTATATAAAGACATGTTACCCTAGGTTTTTTGTATGGCTTTGTGGCTCGGAAACTCATCAATAAAATTTCTCCTCTCTCTCTGTAGACGTACGCACTAGGCCGAACTACGCTATCTCTTGTGTCCGTGTTCTTTGCGCGTTTTGTTCTCTAGTTGCTAAATTCATAACAATAAATATTTACACTAATATTACACTTACCAAAGTTTGAAAACCTTAGATTTTTGTTAAGTTATTTTACGTCATATGTCATTAGGTCAAATATCATTTAACGTGATTTGAAACTAAAAAACAATACAAATAGTTGGTGAAACATTTTTAAAACTTCCCTTATCCATGTAGATGTCCCTCATGTTTTATTCATCTAAATTTGGTTGATCACAATTCAGTTACAACTATATCATCGATAAGTCTCAATAGCTTTGTGTAGTTCCAATTTTATCATATATCTCTGAAGGATTACATCAACACCTAATAACACAGCAAATGCAAGCATCAGAGACACAGGTTCCTTGTGTTAAATTTGTATCAGAGCCAAGTGCAGCTTCGCAATCTAACAAACAGCTGCTCCATAGGCATCCACCTCCATACAACTTCTTGGCTGGCCCACAATGAGTCTTTGGTTTCCACATTGATGATCTTGCTCTACAATCTGCACCACATAAAAATGGTCCATAATATTCACAATATATTCTGATAATTTTGACTTTTCGCCAAGCGATTGGAAGAAGAAATGGTTTGTTTGAGGGTATAAATATCATTTCATATCAGAAAAAAATAAATAATGACATGAGCGAGGTACCTAAGAGTAACATTTAACCAAGGAAGAGAAATGACAAAATAGTTTTTGAAACAACAGGAATCTCATCAATAATTTTAATATACACCAAAGACCCAACGACATTTTGCCCTTTTTTGTTCTTTTGGTCATCTTAATATATGTATAACAAGGCTTCATTTTTATGCGGAAAATAATTTCTTAGTGAAAATTTTATGCGGAAAAATGAAGAATCCACTATTTTGAAAAAAAAGTCAGCTAGATATAAATAACTTGTAACATAAGATAATGATGTATATAAAAAATTCGATGGAGAGAGTAGCACACCGGAGGTGACGAATAATAGGACGAGGAAAATGGAAAAGGCTACAATAGTTTTCATTTTCGAATATTTTGCAATTGACCCTACAACTAAAAATTTGAGTACAAAAATTACTTGGGTTGCCTTCTAGGAAAGCTGAATGGCTTGGTGCTATTGGTGGGTTCCATTATAGTACTCGATATTTATTTTGTTACCATCTATGAGAAATTTGATATTATGAGTAATAAATGAGTTGTCAAAAGATATTTGATCTAGTCGCACAAGTGTATGACGATTTGACGGAGTTTAGGATTCAAATTCTCTCAAGTCTCAAATTATAATTTTTTGTGTAAAAAATTATCTTTAAGAAATAATAAATGAGTTCCCATTCATGGAGAAATTGATAGTTTCTGAGGTAGGTTACAGATAAAAATTTGAGTACAAAAATTAGTTGGAATGCGTTTTGGGAAAGCTGAACGACTTAGTGCTATTTATGGGTTCCATTGAACTCGATGTTTATTTTGTTACCATCTTTGAGAAATTTGATATTATGTCTAATAAATGAGTTGCCAATTATATTTGGCCTAACAAAATAGACAATTTTATGAAGACTCGTTATTCATACCCTGGTAAATATAATTTTCAGTGTAAATAATTTATCTTAAAAAAAGTTATAAATGAGTTCCCACAAATAGTAATAGTAAAAAATAATTATTATTTTTTATAGATATTTAATTTGGTCCATTGAGTCGGGTAAAATATTTTAAAGATGATAAGTACTCTAAACAAATATTTAACATGTTGGTGCGTTTCCAAGAACTAGAACTCAAGATCTAGTTAAGCTAGAACACTCCCTTGCGACTTAATCTAAGTACTTATTGGTATTAATTCTTTTGTTTTGAACTAATCTATTTGTTTTGGTATAACTAGAAAGTATGGAACACTTTAGTACACAACAATAGTATTGAAGGAGCACTATTTAAAGATTTTTCCGACTCGAATTTGGATTAATTGACATAGTAATTATTTGGAGACGTTATAAAAAAACGTCTCCTTTGACTAAAACCGAATCTCCTTAATAATTATCGACACAAAATAGTTGTGAATTTCAATTATTAAATTAATTTTCAATCTTTCGTGAACACATATGTTTACGAAAACTGTGCTTATCGAAATTTAGTTATGATATTCTAACGAGAAGAACACTTCTTCAGGAGTTAGTCATCCTTACATTTTCTATTGGTCACTTTTTGATTTGACATATTTTCAGTTTAGTACCAATGAACACTTACTCTAATGATATAAGGAAGATGAGACGGGGAAGGATGAGAGATTTTCAAATGCAACACTTTACTGATATCCACTTTGTTGGACCTTGGACCCATTAGGCAATTATTATTGTGCCTGATTGGGCACAGACCCATCATGCCCATAAGTTGGGTTGGAAAGGCCGGTCAACTCGCGTTGACCGGCCCGATGCCACGTAGGCGCCACGTCAGCGTGACGTGGTGCTGACGCAGTTGCCACCAAAGGTGGCGGCCCACGTAGCGCGCTGACGTGGCGGACATGCAGTCCGAAGTGCCACATGGCGGACATGCGTTCTGAAGTGCCACGTGGCACGCTATGTGGCAGACATGCGTCCCAGTAGTGCCACGTGTCGCCACGTGGCACATTTTTGTAAGTTTTCCAATAACCACTCAATAAGAAAGGAAAAATTCTGAATTAGTTCCTGAATTTTGATCAGATTTTCTATAGAGAAAATCTCGTGAAAATTAATTACGAATCCGTTTAAACGTGATCGTAATTCGACTAGCACGAAGACATTGTGAACCCGAACCTGTGGACCTCTTGCTTCAACAAGTAAGTAATTTATTATTAACGAATTAGTTTATTAATTATCTAGCTTTAACACGTAATTATTCGTTAACTATGCATTGAAACCTTCAATCGGTATCAGAGCATGGTTGAAACCATGTTTTGATGATGATATGATGTTTTAATTCAAATAATTATGTGATTTTTTGGGTTACAAATCGTATTAATTATGATTTTATTAAAAATCATAATCTCTTGGACTTTAATATAATTAATTTAGAACCAGCGGGATTAAATTAAATTTTGCCTAACCGCGTAGGCAAATTTGTGCACGCGCGAAACCTTAAGGTACCAATCAGAAATTTGACCGCTTAAGTGGCACCTGCGTGTCATGGACTTCGGTGCAATTTTTAAAAAACTTGGGAATTAATTAGAAATTTGCCCAAAAATCCCCAAATCAACAGAAGCCTAATCGGGCGATTTGGGGGCGTTTTTTCCCAAATCGAATTCCGTCGATTTCGTCAGAAATTTGACGATTTCGACGCCGTAAATCGACGATAGTCGATTCTCTGGCTTCCCCTCGACGTACCGATACCACATTTGTGGATCGACGTCACCGGAATCGCGAGATTGAAGCTGACGACGGCGGAGAGGCGCGGAACGGAGAAGACGATCGCGATGGAGAACGGCCGCACGTCAGCCCGCGAGGCTGCTCAGGACGTGCTCTCGAGGCCGCGACGAGTGAAACGTGACCGGTCTCGACCGTTGGTTCGCCGCCGTTACACGGCGGTCGTAGGGGGAGCGGTGGTCGATTTTTCCGCCGATCGCGGGAGAAGAGAGAGAAAGTGAAGGGAAAATATGCGAGGGGCAAAATCATAATTTCATAATTTTTTCTGAAAATATTTATACCCAGGTCAAGAAAATCAAAAAACTGGACGGATTGGCCTGGTTTCTTAGTTCGACCCAACCCGATTTACGGTCAATTTTGACTTAAGTCAAAATTGGACTTAAATTATTGGATAAAATCAGTTTTTATTCAATTAAAATCCAATAAATTGATAAAAATTTTGAGAAATTTTTGTCAATTAGGTTTATTAAAATTATAACGATATTTTTAATAAACTTAAATAGAAAATATTTTGGAACGAGTTCCGAGATATGTTAAATTTAACTAAAATCACATGAATTGATCCATAATATGAGAATTAACCCGAAATTGAATTGCAATTGTTGCAAGATTTGATGGCTACTGGAGGAACGTATATGAACTTCTGTGCAACAGAACTTCGACAAAAGGTTCTGAAGCGCCGTTTACCGCTGCGTGTGCCTAAGGATGACATGTATGTTATCGTTGAGCACATCGAGGCTGTTCACCGGGAGATGCAAGACTGCATCTGGGCCGGAGGGTATGATCATGGAGAGGACTGGCCCTCCATGTTTCAAGACCTCCTGGTCACGCTGAAAATCCGTGAAGATATGTGTGTCTTCTCGGAGCCTGAGTTCAATACCCATAGAGATGCCCTCTATGGTTTGATCCACTATCTCGGGGAGAGGGGTCTTCGTAGAGAAATGATACCTTCTCCTGTTCTGGAGCTGCGAAGCGGTTTGATTTTGAACCGCTACCTTTCTAAGGAATACTATTATAGTTTTCCTCCGCTTCTGATCATCTGGATTATGGAATCGATCCCGGTTTCGGCGGTGAACTTGAAACTTTCCACCGGACCGTCCTCGCACCCGGTCCCCACAGGATCATCCTCGAATCCGGATTCAGATATGTATCTGGATTCTCCTACCGGATCGCCTGGACATCCGATCCCTGTGTGATTACATGTTATCTTTAACTGTCCCCATGTACATATGTTATTTTTGGGGGGCTTTTGTACAATAGGTTGAGATCTTGTCTGAGTTTTTGTGCATGTACGAGCACACTCAGAGTGTACAAATGTAAGTGTCAAATATGTAATTAAATAAAGATATTTGTTTAATTGCTTCCACTTGAGTTTACTATCGATGAACTTTAAACGGTTGAAGTTTAAAATTAATACTTGAATAGTGAGGGGAAGCATGCCCGCGACCCACTTCGATTTTGAGATTAATTAAGGACTTCATATCGTTAAAAGTTATGAGTGAATAGTAAATTGTATCATATTGCCAAATCAAAATTCTAATATGTTCTCATATTAAAAAAATTCCTATAGAGATGTCAGTTGCTTCTAGATCCATCATAGCTGAGCTAAACCGTGAGTTAAAACTCAATGGTAAAAACTATGAGAATTGGAGCATGAAAATCCAATATGTGCTTAAGGAACAAGAGGTTCTGGAGCACATACATGTAATAATGGATGAGCCTGAAGAAGGCACAACTGCTCAACATAGGCGAGACAAAGAAGCTTATATTATTTGGAAGAGAAAGAATACTACTGCTCGATTAATTTTACTACGTTCAATGATGGATGATATCACCCGATAATTTCGCGTGCATGACAACGCGAAAGAGTTATGGGATGCTCTCAAACAAAAATTTGGAAAGCTTTCAGTGTCAAAGCTGCGTGCTTTGACCATAAGGTTTGATACTTTTAAAAAGCGTCCGGAGGTTCCCATGAGGAAATACTTAAGAGTGATGTCCAATATGATTAGTGAACTAGCAGAGGCTGGTCACATACTTAGCAACGAGCAGCAGATTCAAGCTGTCATCCATTCTCTACCACCAAGTTGGGAACAGATGAAGATGAATCTTACCCATTCCGATCATTTGGTAACATTTGATGATGTTGCCAGACACCTTGAGCTGGAGTAAGATCGCCTCCTAACTATGAAATCCCACCCTGAAGCCCATTCGATTTGTTCGACTGGGAGTGGTAGGAAAAAGAAGAAAGGTAAAGGGAAGGGTAAGTGTAAACAAACTCCAAAGGTTGAAAACCATGGAACCAAGTTGGATGGCTCCAAGGCTAAAAAGAACAAGCGGTTTAACATTTCAAAAGTGAAATATTTTAACTGTCAACAGAAAGGATATTTTGCAAAAGATTGCAAGATGCCCAAGCAGGTACATCTAAACTCAAGTGTGAGTAAGTTGTATGTATCCTCTTGTACCCTTCTAACTAAGTCACATTCTATGTGAGTGATTGATTCAGGAGCAACAGACCACATAGCTAGAGACCATTGTTCGTTCGTTGAATACAGGCGGTTGCCGGCTGGAGCAAAAACTATTTTTGTTGGTAACAACTCGTGCGTGGATGTGAAAGGCCTGGGCACTTGTAGATTATACCTTTGTGGTGGTCGTGCCCTTCTTTTACACGACGTGTTGTTTGCTCCAGACATTCGAAGGAACCTGATCTCAGTTTCAGCCTTAATGTCTTTAGGTTTTCGGTTGTCGTTTGAGGACGATACCGTTAGATAATTTTTGGATGATACATATTTTGGCCTTGGATATATATCGGAAAGTTTTTTGATTCTGGATATTGATCCTTGTGAAAGTTTTTCCTTTGTCACTAGTTCAAACTCATCAGAGGATGATATTAAACTATGGCATTCTAGACTTGGCCACATCGGTCAGGATCGTTTAAACCGTCTAGCTAAGGCAGGACTGTTGAAAAATATAGAGAAATCTATATTACCCAGATGCGTATCCTGTCTAGAAGGAAAAAGTACTAAGAAATTTTTCGGTACTGGGGCTAGAGCCAAATTTCCACTACAATTAGTCCATTCTAACATATGTGGTCCAATGAACGTGAGGGCAAGGCATGGAGCATATTACTTCATCACCTTCATTAACGACTATACTAGATATGGTCTGATATACCTGATTTCTCACAAGTCTGAAGCCTTAAACTACTTCATGACATACATGAGTTTTGTTGAGAATCAGAAGGATAGAAAGATAAAGGCCTTACGAACTGATCGTGGCCGTGAATATCTTTCTGATGAGTTCAAAGCTCTATGCATTGAAAAAGGAATTGAACACCAGTTGTCCATTCTTTATACACCACAGCAAAACAGAGTTGCTGAAAGAAGGAATAGAACCCTTCTTGATATGGTTAGATCGATGATGGCAGAGGCAAGTTTGACTATATCATTCTATGGAGATGCGCTCCTGACTGCCGCATACGTTCTAAACTGTATTCCCTCTAAGTCTGTTACAGCTACTCCTTACGAAATGTGGACAGATCGAAAGCCCGATTTATCCTATTTTAAGCCATGGGGGTGTACGTCCTATGTCCATTCCACCTCAAGTACTTTCGGTAGACTAGGACCGAGGGGTAGAAAAAGTATCTTTATAAGATACCCAGAGGTATCTAAAGGGTACGTGTTCATGGGTGAACTGGACAATGGACATGTAACAGAATTTGAATCGCGCGATGTCACGTTTTTGGAAAATGAATTTCTAAAGTTGGGAGAGGTTAGTGATGACCTTACCCTATATGAGATAAATGAACCAGAGTCATCTGGATCACTTCTTCCGAGTGGAAGAATTGAAGAGGAAGATAGAGATTTTCCAACTCAAAATGACCCGGAAGGTCGTGATCTGAGTCCTGAAAGGGAGGTAATTCCTTATTCCAGTAGGAGTACGGTATTTTTACCCAGTGGGAGTGCGATTCTTGAATATGATGAATATATGAGAGATGTTTATCAAAACCAGGAATACCGTAGGTCTAGCAGAACTAGCATACCACGCCGACGATTTGACATCGAAGGCGAGACTAATGCATTCTTGGTATCACTAAAAAAATTTGGTGGTTCAAGTGAAATTCTTCTGGCCATCCTGCAGGATGAAGATGAACCAAAGAATGTATCTGGAGTTTTGTCATCTCTAAAACGAAATGAATGGATGAATGCAATGGAAGAAGAAATATCTTATATGATAAAAAACCAGGTTTGAGATCTGGTTGACCTACCTAAAGGGCGTAAGACAATTGGGAATAAGTAAATTCTCAAAATCAAGTGAAATGCAGATGGCAGTATCAAAAGATACAAAGCGCGTTTAGTTGCCCAAGGGTTTACACAACAGGCTGGGATAGATTACGAGGAAAATTTTGCACCTGTTGTTAGATTTACGTCAATTAGGGTCATTTTAGCTATGGTTGCTAACATGAATCTAGAATTACATCAAATGGATGTAAAGACTGCTTTTCTCCATGAAAAATTGGATGAAAAAATCTATATGATTCAGCCTGAGGGCTACGTTCAAAAAGGCTACGAACACAAAGTTTATAAATTGAATAGATTAATTTATGGCCTTAAGCAATCATCTAGACAGTGGTATATTCGCTTTCATAATACGATCATGCAGCATGATTTTATAATGATAGACGAAGATCACTGCATGTATGTTAAGCGATCAGGAAAGAAGTTTGTTATCATCATTTTGTATGTTGATGACATACTTTTAGCTGGAAATGACATGGAATTTCTGATCGAAATCAAAG
This sequence comes from Hypericum androsaemum, assembly GCA_963995505.1. NCBI lineage: Eukaryota > Viridiplantae > Streptophyta > Magnoliopsida > Malpighiales > Hypericaceae > Hypericum > Hypericum androsaemum. The sequence continues at coordinate 819,593 of OZ023187.1, forward strand.
ATTGGTTATCTTCCAACTTTAAAATGAAAGACATGGGTGAAGCGGATTACATACTCGGAGTTAAGATTTCGAGGAATCGTTCGAAAAGAATAGTGTCTCTTTTACAAGAGATATATATTTGCAAAGTAGTAGAACGTTTCAATTGTGATCACAGTAACCCAAAATACGTCCCATTGGTAAAAGGTCATAATTTGGGTAAGGACATGTGCCCAAAAAATAGCTAAACAATGTGGGGACATGGAGAAGATTCCTTATGCCAATGCAGTTGGATGCGTGATGTACGCAATATTGTGTACTAGACCTGATATTTGCTATGTTGTTGGGATAGCAAGCAGATATCTGTCTGATCCAGGCAATGCTCACTGGAAGGCTGTCAAAGGGATTTTGAAATATTTGAACACTACTGCAGAATACTCCTTGTGCTATCAAGGCCATGACCTGATATTGAGTGGCTATACTAATGCTGATTGGGGAGGAGATGTGGATAAGAAAAAGTCTACATCTGGATTCATTTTCTTGTTGAACGGGGGTGCTATCTCATGGAGTAGTAAGAAGCAAACATGTGTATCTCTGTCAACAATGGAAGCAGAATATGTAGCTTCAGCTCATGCTTCACAAGAAGCGGTATGGTTGAAGAAATTCTTAAGGCATCTCTCCCTGATCAACTCGACGGAGTCCGTGAGTTTATTCTGTGACAACCAGACAGCTATAGCATATGCTAAGGATCCTAGATTCCATAGCAGGGCTAAGCATATAGATATTAAATTTTACTTTGTTAGAAATTTAATAAAATATAAAGAACTGTGTATGAAACACATATCTACACGAGATATGGTCGCAGATTCAATAACTAAAGCATTACCTCGAGAAGTGTTCGAGAAATATGTTAAGTCATTGGGTTTACGATGGTTTCATTTGTAATCCAATTAGTTGGAATAAAGGAGTTTTATTTGGCAATATGAGTTATTTATGAAATATGTCGGACAGAGAAGTAGCCCACTCACACGGGTGTTTACCTCAGTGAGAGTCAAGAAGTTGATTCCTAGATGAGATGAAGCAGTTATTGGACATTCATAAGTGCATGTCCTATGACGGAATACCGTCTTGCTCAAGAGCAAGTTTCCTTATGGGATGCAGGAATAAGTTACTGCATTTGGATTTTCTATAATCCATATGATAAGATATAAGTGGAACTTATCATACTGTCTGTCCTATTAGCTTAGAGTTAAGCTAAGGCTGATACTCTAGTATGGTGTTAAATGATATGTGTCCCTTTAAAAAAGAATATACACCGTAACATGTAATCAGTATCATGTGTGCTACTCGACCACTGGATGGGATGAAAATATTGAGTAATTTTACAATCCCTGGTGTGAGACCAATTTTTGAGAACTGTGATTCCCAAAACCTACCCTTAAGATCCTAAACGTATTCTGGAAGTATGATCCAGTGCTGCTAGCTTGGAAAGTTCATGAAAAGGTTATGGCATAGCGATTCGACCTGGTAGAGCTCACCAGAAAAGTAGCCTGTATCATTATGAAAAGAATATAGTTAAGGGAGAAGGAATTCTGTTCATCACATTCTGAGTTTCGTGGTTCAGGTGTACCAATTGTATTAAAAAGTACAATAGTGAACCCGAATATAATTGTTTGAAAATACTGATGTGAACAATGGAATGTGACATGAGTCCTGGGGTAATAGCATACATTATACAAAAAGGTTGTCGAGATGCTACTATTCAAGTAACCTGAGTGTCCGTGCTCTTGAATTTGGCTTAACATACTCGACGTGTGCTGGTCGCACGAAATCTTTTAAAGAAATCTGATAACTGTTGATCAAGGTCAATCAGGCAATTATTATTGTGCCTGATTGGGCCCAGGCCCATAAGTTGGGTTGGATGGGCCGGTCAACCTGCGTTGACCAGCCCGATGCTACGTAGGTGCCACGGCAGCGTGACGTGGCACTGATGTAGTTACCACCAAAGGTGGCGGCCCACGTGGTGCGTTGACGTGGCGCCACGTGGGAGACATGCAGTCCAAAGTGCCACGTGGTACGCCACGTGGCAGACATGCGGTTCGAAGTGCTGCGTGGTATGCTACGTGGCAGACATGCGGTTCGAAGTACCATGTGGCACGCTGCGTGGCGGACATGCGATCCGAAGTGCCACGTGGCACGCCATGTGGCAGACATGCGTCCTAGTAGTGCCACGTGGTGCATTCTGGTGTGCCGGATTTCCCTATAAAAGGGAAAATCCAGCTGGACCAAATTGTAAGTTTTCCAATAACCACTCAATAAGAAAGAAAAAATTCTGGATTAGTTCCTGAATTTTGATCAGATTTTCTCGTAAAAATTAATTACGAATCTGTTTAAACGTGATCGTAATTCGACTAGCACGAAGACATTGTGGACCCGAACCTGTGGACCTCTTGCTTCAACAAGTAAGTGATTTATTATTAACTAATTAGTTTGTTAATTATCTGACTTTAACACGTAATTACTCGTTAATTACGCGTTAAAACCTTCACACTTAACATTAACCACACAATAATTGCATTAAGATAGTAATTAAGATTCCCTTTTACAAATTGGGTGGACGAGGTTGATTTGCGGTCGAATTTGGAGGATTTCCACCTACCGTCTGCCAAGAACACTAACTTTCAAGCGAGGAAGAAGGCTGATATTACCTACACCAGTGAGGATCTACGTTGGTCGGAGTACGATGTGGATTTTTGATGCGCCTCAGCTAATTTGTATCACCCTTGACTACCCGACTTGTGGGTTTGCCTGGGTGAGTCACTAGATATGACATTGGATTTGTCAATATAGTTACTCGTTTAGGTCTTGGCTTTATTTTTAGTCTTTTTTTTTCCTTTTTTTCCTTTCTCACTTCATTCTGCTATTTTTTTTCTAATTAATAAAGGTTTGTAATTATAAAAAAAGATAGTAAATTTTTTTTTAGTTTAACTAATTGGTATCCGGTCCATTGGACCGACTAATCTAATTTCGAGCTGGATAGGACCTTTAAAAGGTGGCAAATATCTCCCAACAAATATTTAACATCAAAGAAATAGTAAATATATTTGGTATCAAATGACTGGCCCATTCTTCAAATTAGCCGATCTAATAATTAAGAAATAGAGACGGAAACGAATTTCAATTTTATTTAATAATCATCGGGTTGGTGCATTGATTACATAAATTTCCGCCATCTAGGGATCTAATGAAACTAAGTATCAATTCCCGCAATAGATACGGCAAACACAAGTATCGCTAGGCTTCTTGAAGAAGAAACAAATCCCCTCAGTGTCTGAACCGAACTTGGCCACGCAGTCTTTCTTGCACTTGGCGTCTTGGCAACCTCCACCGTATAACGCCTTGGTGCCACAAAGAACAATTGCCGAGCTCATCTGGCAATCTGCATTCATCAAACAAGTTTCTCATCCTATCTCTCATATGATTGGACTACTATTATTTGTTATAGATGTTTCTATGTTTCGTTTTCGCCATCCTAACAAAGCAGATAAACCATTCTATAAGTTTATTTCAAATGATACATAATAGGGCCAAAGGATATTTAACGAAATGACACAAGACATCGTTAAATTTAAAAAGGTTCAGGTTCAGGTTCAAATCCTTTCAAATGTATATATGATGAAAAAATTTACCAATCCAAAAAATATGCATAATAGGGTGAAGATTTGATTTCATATTTTATTACTGGAGTTCAAATCTATTTGTTAAGAGATAAAAGAATATGTAAATAAAGAATCTTGGTATAAAATAGCAGCATACCAGAGGAGACAAGCAGAAGGATGAGGAAAATGGTAATAGTTGAGACACTTTTCATGGTGGTTTTGTAATAGTAGCTAAAGCAACTAGTATATATCTGATTAATTCTCTAGAACTCACTTGATATTTTCGTTTTGTGGGAAGTTGAACGGCGATGTGCTATTTATAGGCATCAAAAAAAATTTTTGAAAAGTTATAGGCATCAATTTAGGATCAAATTTCATAGTTACCATATACGTAACATTTGTGAATTTGTTATATTCCAGAGTCGATCATTATTTAACTTTATTTTAGGATGCGATTCTCGCAATGATGACTTTTATATTCGTAAAATTTGAACCAAATTTTCTTTAAATGAAATTCTAAATTTTTTTATCACTTGAACAAGTTTTAAGATTTGAAACATTAATGGGACTCTTGCGGCAATAAGTGATTTTCCATATATAGGAAAGTAGATATCTTCTTGTTTCCATAATTGGACTTTAACATCTTTTGCAAATAAGCCTACTTAACTAAGATTGAGTTTTTAAAATCTTATAGTGTGTTTTTCATATTCACAATAACGACTACTCTATAATTGAATAGTATCAAATTTTTTTAGGATAATTTTTTTAATAGTATCGGCCACTTCTTGTGATGTATTTTCGAATTATGGTACCTAGTTGTTTCCTTTGTGTCAAAGGACATTTAGCCTTACGGCATAGTAGTAGGACGATGTAATTCTTTGAGTAAATAATTTATCTTAAAAAAATTGCTTCCCTTGTACATTAAATGATTTTTCCATACATAGGAAAGTTGATATCTTATTTGTAAGGAAACCATAATAACATTAAATGATTTTCCATATATTGATATCTTATTTTTTATGGAATCCATACTAACATTAAATGATTTTCTGATATCTACTTTTTATGGGATCCATTTTTTTATGGTCACTCACATATATAAATGAATCTTTCTAATTTATTTTATTTTATTTACTAAATTGCTGATGTCATCATGATATTATTAGAAAATCAAATTTCAATTTTTCAAAAAAAAAAATTCACTTTACAACTTTTAACATTTTTTTACAAACATTGACAATATGCTCTTGTAGTTTATCATGCTATACTATTTAGATGAGTTTTTTCTACTATGAGTCGAGAATCAATGCTATAGAAGTATCTCTTCCAATATTATTTTTACATTGCTGAGATTTTAACGTATGAAATCTAAATCCCGTGAAAACGAATTAAATATCCCAGGCCCATCTTGCCAAAGCCCAAATGAGAACCAAAATGCATTTTACTTGCAAAAAGATCTTGGTCCAAAATTGTGTGATCTCACATTTCGAAGATATTTTAGGAAAAATATTTGGAGATACTTTATGTTTAGTAAAATGTACAAACTATGATATTACATGTAATAGTTCTGTAAGGTTGTTTAACAAAACTGAACTCGTTAATTCGAGATACTTTATATGTTTGTGTCTGTAAATATATATTATAATATAAAGTTTTCAGATATTCGATGTAACAATTATAGAAGGGATATCGAAGAAACCCCCTCGTCGTTTCGTTCCCCCTCTCCCCCTCCCGCGCGGCCCAAACAACTCTCTCTCTCTCTCTCTCTCTCTCTCCCCCCTAAGACTTCGTCGCAAATTAAACAAATCAAAACAGAGGATGACGTCATGCTACAGCCGGCGGCTAGCTCCACCGCAACGACCTGCCGCCGCCACCCAGGCAGACACTCTCAAACTCGTTCCACCGCCAGAGATCCTCTCACTGCCGCTCCAACGAAGCCGCCGCCGGTGGAAGATCGCGGCCGCCTCGTTGAGATCTGACTTCTCTGGTTGTAACCGCCGCGGAGCCGTGTACGGAAAACGGAGCCGTCTGGCGGTCGGCGAGGGAGGAGCGGTGGGTGATCAGGAGGGGAAGGAGGTTGATCGGAGGGCGGAGGTGGCGGTGGCAGTGGGGGCGACGGTGGTGCTGGGGGTAGGGAATCGGGTGCTCCACAAGCTGGCGCTGATCCCTCTGAAGCGTCACCCTTTCTTCCTCGCCCAGCTCGCCACTTTCGGGTACTCTCTCTACTCTTCTCCTTCTTCGCCTTCTTCTTCTTCTTCTTTAATTTCTATTATTGTTAATATCTGTTTTTCTAGTCTTTTTGCTTCGATATAAAATGCTTTATTAGTAATAGATGGAGTAGAAGGAAAAGGTCAAGCGGTATTGAAATTAAAAACGAAATTAGCTACCACGAATAGTGATTACCGACATAGTGAGTTTAAGTTCCGTTGTTAAATAATTGTTAAGATACTCGAATTTGGATTACGAATACTTGTGAACCAAAAAATAATCACAATGTATTAAGTGATTTGGATTTCTTGATTTAACACAATTGCAATAAACGTAGTAAATAACATTTTATTTTGTATTACAAAATATGTTTTGGTTGGTAGGTGGGAGGCTGCATTTATTTGTTTTTGGTTTCTAATAATTTTATATCGTTCTCTTATTCGAAAACGTGGGCCTTGATGGTCTATTTGGGTTGGACTCCCTACCATGATTTTTTAGGGTAGAGTCCCTACCATTTATTTATTATTTATTTTTTTTGTTGAGGAAAGGTACTAAGGTAGAGTCTCTACCATGATTGCTATATACTTTATTCTATTAATGATTTACTTTATTTAATATAAAATAGAAACAAGGAGGAATTTTGAGTATTTGACCATATTTAATGTTAAGGGATTCAAAACCAGAAAATAGGCCAAATCCTATTGAATTGTTAAATTATTTACCTGAAATGAAGTTTGTTTAATCCAAACTTCCCTTTGTAAGAAAAATTGTGCATTTTTTTCTGTTCTCGAAAATCTTAATGCCCTTTTGTTACAATAAATATACAAACTTCTATTAAAGAGAGTAATTAAATTTGGCTGCTCCTGTCATGTGGCGACCACCCGAAGCTCTAAAAACTATTTCTTGCATGTGACCGGTCGTCTTTTACTGCCACTGACCATCCGGCAATTCTCCGCCTCAGGACTTCCTTTCCTGGCCCATTGGCTATGGTTTTTTGTTGTGCCTCGAATACCTGAATCGTGCAATTCTTGTACCCTTTGAAATTTTGAAATAATTGTGGAAAATTATATCAAGGACTGACCCAGGCGATGTAATTATTTGATAAATTAGTTATGAAACTGATCTACAAAAGAGCCTTTTGGGACCATCAGAATATTCTTTTTCCTAGTACTGAATCGGTGGTGCACTTAATCATTGGAATTAGAATATTAAATAATTCAATTTGGTGCTGACTCTTGTGATGGCTATGAGTTTGCTTTACGGAAGAATATTGTTGCCGTCTTACTTTTTATCGTACTAAAATAATATTATTTTGTAATTATGGGTCTCAGGTAAAGTGTTATTCTAGTTTAACTAAAAATTATCCTTTCAAATTTGCGTGTCGATGAAAAAAACTAAAGATGAGAAAGATGAATGGACTTCTTCATCTTTCTGGGTGGGTCCAATCTGCATCTACACCGCCCAAAGATGGAAAGTCCATGGTGTCAAAAACGTTCGAGCATCGCCACATCACAAACTCGGCCCTTTCTGGCTTTCTCTATTTCTCCAATCACACAAAAAGTTTGGTGGGTCAAAATGTGGGACACTTTCACCATTACACAATTCCCTCGAATCATTTTCAAGTATCCAACTTGTGTTTTATGCCATATATGCTTGGTCCAGTTCTTGAATGGCCTTTGATTACCCGGATTACTTACTTAACACTTGTTCGTCTTGTGTTTTGCTTAATCAATCAATCCTAACAAATTGTTTTCCTGAAAATATTATAAAAAATTACAAGCCTAAAGTCCACATATGTTAATTATATTCTTTGTGGATCACTGACAATCAAAACCTTGTCCTAGCTCTGCACTTGCCTGGAAGCCTTTATGCACCAGGGACATCCTTCATTGAGAATGAAAGCGTGATGACACTATGTCACTTTCTGCATTTGACTTGAGCAGAGCTGGGATCCCCTAGTGATCGTACTAACTTTTACTTCAGAATTTTGGCCAAAATCATTGGCTCATTCCAAATTTTACATGTTCGTACTTTCTGCTGTAAGGGCATGCGACTAAATGCTACAATTCTAATTTCCAGTTGTTTGATCTTTGCCTTTTCCAATTTGTACAGATATGTTATCGTATACTTCACCATCTTGTACATCCGGCACCATGCTGGCATTGTTACTCATCAAATGCTTTCCATGCCAAAAGCTCCTTTTCTTCTTGTCGGCTTCTTTGAGGCTGTTGCAGCTGCAACCGGGATGGCAGCTGCAGGTAGTAATGATATCCTCAATCCTCCCAACAGCATTCTCTTCTTTTTACCGTCCAAATTCTTTCAAAATTTGGGACCTGCACTTGGCGTAAATTTTGCTTCTTTTCTGTACAACTATTTGAATTAGGTGCCAACTAGATGCATGGATTTCTCATTGCCTCTTTTAGAACCATAAACGAGTAGTCTTAAATGCTCCACAGTAGAATGATATAAGGCTATGAGTAGGCAGCAGAAGGATTTGGCTATAGAAGGTTGCTGATCTTATGCATGTATTAGTTGATTATAAATTATTTTCTTGTGTGGTGATGCCAATTTTCATGTAGAACAGAAATGGTTTTGTTAGTTCTAGTAGCAGTGGGCATCATACTAATTTCATGCTGTTGAAGTGATTAACTTTTCTCCAAGAAATCTCAAACTTCTTTTGGTCCTTTATTGTGAGGTATCAGCGATGCTTCCCGGAGCCTCAATTCCAATTTTGTCTCAGGTATGGAGCATTCTTCCTGTTCAGCAGAAGTTCTATGTGATCAGATTATTATAGTTCTAATGTCTTTGACAGAAAAAAAAGTTGAATAGGTAGTGATTCGGACGCTATAGAAAACCTTCAGTTATTACTCACAGGCCGCAAACGGGTATGCTTATGTTGGAAAATATGGACCTTTTCAGGATTTAAAGTGCATTGATAAGTTAAAAGCTAAATTTCTGTCAAGGGCTTACTTCGTCTGACAAGTACCTTCTCACAATTATGACGTTTATTACTTTCTTTGCAGACCTTTCTCGTGTGGCAGATTCTCCTGTCAACCATTTTTCTTGGCAGGAGATATAGACTTAGCCAATTGCTTGGATGCTTGCTTGTCACGGTTGGTGTTATTATAACTGTGGCAAGGTAACCTGTTCAATATCTTTGTTCAACTCACTACTTATTCAGTTTATATTTTCATGTCTTGGCTGGAATCTCTTTTCCCAACAAAAACTTTAGCAAGACAAAGCTTGCTCTTCCTAGCTGACTTTTTTTTTTATCATATCAATCGGTTTGCTCTTGCTCTCTTGCAGTGGATCTTCTCCGGGTCATTCATTGAAAGATGCTGGTATATTTTGGACTCTTATGATGATATTCTCATTTTTCCTACAAGCCGCTGACACAGTGCTAAAGGTTTCTACTGATCCCTTGGTGTCAGGAGTCGTCTGCTGAACTGCCACTGCCTGATGGTGTCTTTTTGTTCATTTGTAGGAAACAATATTCCTAGATTCTTGTCAGAAGTTGGAGGTGAGTTAATATAATGTTATCAGGTTCCCCTTATGATAAATTAAGCAATATAGGGCATCCTTGCTCCGGAAGCACTCCCTGGCTACCACTTAAGTAGCAGGAGGCCTTACTCTATTGAGGAATATGAAGGAATTATCATTTAACTCTTGTTTCTATATAAAATAGCGGTAGTTTTAGAATGGTGTTCAGTTAGGAGAATGGATCTTGAGAAAGGATAGGCATCGATTAATTTCGTCACAATTGCAGCGACTTTACGGACATGGTGTCATTTAGTCTTGGCACCGGAAGATATCATACAATCGTCAAATGTGATTATCACACACTATTTTGATGGTAGAATACTTAACGGGTCTTCGAGAAAGTGTATCCTGGGATTAGTTGGGAAAATGACAATACTGCTATTTCATCAACTGCAGGGATGCTCGGTCGACCTGTTTGTTGTGAATTCTTACGGTTCTGCATTCCAAGTAGGTACCTCTTACCACGAGTTGAGATTCTTAATTCATAATTGATATTAACTATGTTTGAATAAAGAGATAAATGAACTGTGTGTGTATTTTTGCAGGCACTATTCATTTGCCTCCTTTCACCTTTTATGTCGAAATTATGGGGCGTGCCATTTAGTCAGCTTCCAAACTATCTTAGAGATGGGGCAGCCTGCTTTCTGAACATTGGTGGCTCAGTGAGTGGTAAGCAAGGGTTAGATGCACTTCTAACTTCTCGAGACAGCCAGAGTGCGAGCCTCTTCAGGTTCAAACAATCTTCTTGATCAAGTTTTTAACTGAATTATCTCATCGCAGGATGCGATGGTGCACCCCTACTACCTCTGCTCTTCGTGATCGTCAACATGGGTTTCAACATTTCATTGTTGCATCTAATCAAGATCTCTTCTGCCGTTGTATCCTGCCTCGCTTCGACATTTTCAGGTGAGCAAATGTTCTGCGGTTTTCATTTCAGTTCTATCCCCGACCAATAACGAATGACAGCACATTTTCTCACATGCTGATGATGCACCATCTTCTTCGTTTTCTGCTCGTGGCAGTGCCACTTGCCGTGTTCATGTTCACATTGCCGCTGCCATATCTTGGCGTCGCATCTGCGCTTCCCGCTGGATTTGTAGCCGGAGCCATCATCCTTGTCTTGGGCTTGCTCGTATATGCTTGGACGCCGAATAATAGCCAAAATACTACCCGTTTGACATCATCCAGTTAGAACAAGCTTCTGGTTTCCTCACCAATCGCTTTGGCCGTTTTCTACCTCGGAAAATGATTAAGCCAAGCAGATTACGAGATGTAATTGTAAGGTTTTTTGAGTGATAGTTCGTGTGGGATAATTCCCGATTGTGATTGTGGGGGACATTTTCAAAAAGTATAATTCGTTTTGTAATGAGTTCAATGTTGGCTCGACCTTAAATAAATATCGGTAGAAGCCTATCGAATGCCATTGGGCCAAACAATATGGCCTATAATACCGTATGTCTATTTGGCCCAAATGGATAAGAAAAATGGGCCATCACGTACCTTAAATTGGGCAATCGTGGAATATCGGTAAGATAAGAAAAAAATTTGGGAAAATTACTCGTATCTCGGGTTTGCTTAAATATACTCAAAAGTCCCTTCCTGAATGTAAAATACATGCCAACGTTCCTCTTGTTTGATTTTATTATACTTTTAGGTCCTTAAATGAGTTTTTTCCATTTTTTGTCATTGAAATGACAAAAATACCCTTAAAACAAAAAAAAAGAAAACTGCTGACATCATCTCTTGTTCTCCGATGGTTCGACAAATCAGACGACGGTTAAATAATCACAATTAGAAACCTAGGAGCGACAGAGAGACGGCAATAGAGGAGAGCGTGAGGCCAATTAGCAGGGAGGAGAAGCAGCGAAAGGAGGCGGCAGAGGTAGGGGAGATCGTGGAGGGAGGAGTAGGAGAATTGAGCAGCGGTTCAACGATGGGGGAGGAGGAGGAGAATCGAGCGGCGGTTCGACGACAGGGGAGGAGGAGGAGAATCGAGCTCCATGCGCCCTGTCTTCACCTTCTCCTTTGTAGTTTGTTGTTGGGTGCGACGATCTGAGGTTGTTGCGGCCCACGGTGTCCTCCAAGGTCTGGAGGAGGAGCGCCTTCTCGACGAGCTCCGCGTTGGTGTAGTAGGAGTCGAGGAGGGTGACAAGGTCTGGAGGAGGAGCGCCTTCTCTGACGAGCACCTCCCGGACTTCTGTTTTCTGCTAAGCTCTTTTGCTTCCCCGACCTCAGGCCTTCGCTGAAGAAGCACGACGGCAACTCCAGGTCACGGTAGGGTTGGTGGTGGCGGGTTTCAGAGGAGTAGTCGAAGCGGGAGATGGTGAGGTGTGTGAGGGTGAGGGAGAAGAGGGCAGGGGAGGAGAGGAGGCGGCGGTGGCCAGACTCAATGGACGACGTCGTCTCGGCATTGAATTGGATTGAAATGGAATTGAATTGGATTGACATGGGGTTTCCATGGCCACCGGACTTGGCGGACGACGTCATCTTGGCGCCGGCAAGATGAGAAAGACGAAGGAGGAAGAAGGAGAAGAGAGATGATGTCAGTGATGTTTTTTATTTTTTGTTCTAGGGGTATTTTGGTCATTTCATTGACAAAAATGAAAAGGAGCTGCTAACGTGCGCTTGGGACCCGAAAGTATAATAAAATCAAACACGAGGAACGTCGGCGTGTATTTTGCAAACAGGGAGGACTTTTGAATATATTTAAGCAAATTCGAGGGACTTGAGAGTAATTTTTCCAAAAAAATTTCATACCCTACCTTGCGAGTCTAGAATAATGTAAGAGTATGACTCGACTTTTTAGTCTCGATCAATAGTAAGTGCAATGTTGGCACAATATGTAATGAGTGTAATGTTCGCTCAACCTTTAGATTGGGTAGTTCGACTGCGACTTAATATTGCAATGTTAATCATAAGTGCTTAATATCTAAAATCAATCAATAATAAGTGCAATGCTGGCATAATATGTAATGAGCATCAATAATAAGCATCTAGATGAATTGATAATAAGCCCATTCTACCTTAATTTGAGGTTTTAAGTTTTTAGAATCTTTGGAATGTAGCCAAAAAGGCTTGTAGGTCAACGACACAGGGTGTTGTAAGTATCTAGAGACCCTAGCGTTGTTATGATGTAAAATTTACTTTTAAAAAAATCTTTGGAATGTAGTAGTGCATGAGAATTTTGACATTATTCAAGAATAGTACTACTCAATGTTTTAAAAGTCGGAGCGTTGCTCCCGGGTCCTTTTTTGCAAAAAGACCAGAGAACGGTTCGACCATCTAAAATTCAGCCACACACATTCGACCGACTCAGGTCACCCAGAACAATAAAATGAAATCTTTGACACCCATCTAATTTCGCAACCTAGTGACCAGCAGATCAAATTTCTGATGACAAGTGACCAAATGGTAAAATAACAAGTGACTAAAATAACAAAAATGCCAAAATGACCTAATCTACCCAGAAAATCCCCATCTTGCAGCCCTAAATTGATCGGGAAATGGTACCGTTTCTGCCACTAAATTGATGAGTGTGTAAACGCTCATATTTTGTCATATGTTTCGTGCGTGTTTAGTCAAGTTTTGAGTTATATTCATCATGTCATGTCAAGTCTTATGATCGTTTTAGTATATTTATGTTCGGGAATGGATTTCTACCCATTGTCATATTTTGTAGGAAATTGGGGCTCAATGAAGGTCGTTGGAGGGTGAGTTCGAGAGACCATATTACAAGAGTCATAACTTTCTGCTCGAGTGTCCGATTGTATCAAATGAGACACCGTTGGAAATCTTGAAGAGAGATCTATATTTCGTCTTTTATAGTCAAAGCCAAATTCGAAGCGAAAGAAGGTTAAAACTACAAAATACGAAGATACGACGAAGCAGATAGAGTGGAAAGCTGGGCAACTCCCCGTCGCAAGTCAACTAGCGACCGCTAGTTAGGGGACACAGAATGTTGATTGAAGACCCAACTAGCGGCCGCAAGTCAACTAGCGGCCGCAAGTTGCCCGATGTCAGCTTATTTCAGACTTCGTATTTAGTTAGAAATTCGACTCGTTTAAGAAGTATTCGACTCTTGGCCTCTTGTTTTGGCCCTAGGACCATAATTATATTATTACTTGGCTAGAAAGACTTCTAGTTGAGGTTAAACCTCCTCTAGGTTTTCCTATTTTCGTGTTAGACTTTTGGCTATATATAGGCCTTAGTCTCTTAAGTTTTAGGAGGAGGACGTTACTACTGCAATATTGAGACAGCCTTTGGAGTTTAATAAAGCCGCAATTTCAGTTAGCACGAGGAAAGAAATGGCAAAGCTTGATCATCACGACTAAGCTTTCTCTTCCTCTATCTTTATGTTAATTACTATCATGTTCTTCGTTCATCTATTGTGCTTTGTTAACATGCTTAGCGAGTAGTTTTCTTGTGAGTGCGATGCCCTAATTATGTGATTACTCGTCTATGTTAGCTATGGTTTGATTATCTTTCGTAGTAGTTGTTAATTGATGATCTTAATGCTTAATCTAACTTGATCACTTAAATTATGACATTTAGTTGATAATAATAGACCTGAAGGCATTAGAATCAACGGAAGAGTTAATTGACATGTCTTAAAGTATTAATGAGAAATCTTGATACTAAGGGATAACCCGATAGGAGTTAACTTCATAATTGAGTTTAGTTTAGTTCTTGGTCTAATTAATGAGCGGAAGTGTTGGTTAGTAATTATGATCTACTCTAGCTTAGTTTTGTCATCCTAATGAGCGGAAGCGTTAGGGAGATGCACTAGAACACTCCGGGTACTAGTTAGAACTTCATAGAAACTATAGTCTCGACATAGATGGGTAGTCCATAAGGGTATCGTGCTCGTTTATCTCCATTGATTTACAACTCATCTTTTATTTGCGTTTTTGATTTTGTTTGTTTGCTTGCAATCCTTACAATCTTTTAATTCTCTCGCTTCACATAATTATTTGCGTTGATTTCGTGTTCAACCCTCAGTTCGAAACCCTACTTATTCACTATACTATTTGCTTGTGTGTTTAATTGTTCACAATTTTGCGTACATCAAATTGGCGCCGTCGACACGGAACTGAGATTTTAGGACATAAACTCAATAGCACTTGGTTTTGTGTGGCAAACTTGCTGATTTCGTGTGATTTCTTTTTCAGGATTCTCTAGTGCATGCCAAGAACCCGGAGTGAAGGACTAGACCTTGACACAGACACTGTGCTTGAGGTTGACATCAGAGTACTCGAAAGGGTAATTAGGCGTGAAAAGAGAGACCAAGCAAGATCAATGGCACAAAATCAGGAAGACGGAGTGCTCCAAGCTATAGGGGACGCTCCATGAAGAAGGACGCTGTTGGAATCATCTGTTCCTACATGGAATAGGAACCCTAATGGTCTACAACAACCACCTGTAGGTCCCCACTCTTTCCAGATTCTAGCAGCGATTGTCGGACTACTGCAAAACTCGGTCCAATTTGGCGGCTTACCAAGCGAAGATCCTCGAGACCATCTATCTCAATTTGAAGATATCTGCAACATCATGAAATTCCAAAATGTCGATGATGATGTCTTGAAGCTGCGCCTCTTTCACTTTTCTTTGAAAGATAGAGCTCGTGTTTGGTACAACAAGTTGAAAGGAGAGACGATTCAGAGTTGGAATGATCTGGCCCATGCTTTCCTCCGAAAGTTCTTTTCTATAGTCAAGTCAGCCAAACTCTTGCAAGAAATCAACACGTTTATCCAAGGAGATGGGGAGAGCATCTATGAAGCCTGGGAACGGTTCACGGATCTCCAAAGTACCTTTCCTCAACATAGTATAACTCAAGACAACCTCATGAAAATCTTCTACAATGGGTTAGATGGCCCATCCCATGATCATATTGATGCCTCCTCTCAAGGGGTGTTCTTGAGGAAGACTGCTGATGAAGCTACTCGCTTAATGGAGGAAAAGGCTGAAGTCAATGGTATGTGGCTAAAAGAACGTGCTAGGCAACCACGTAAGGAAGCAGGCCGAGGTGTACTCGAAGTAAATGCCAACATGAAGCTCGAAGCTCAAATATAAGTACTTACCAAAAGACTTGACAAGTTGACCAAAGACACGGAACAGGCAGCTGTGGTGCAAGATACTTGTCAGCTTTATAAAGGGGCACATCCCACAACTGACTGTCCAATGTTGGAAGAGATCCAGGCCATTGCTAATAGAACACCACCAGGAATGGGCTACTCACAACAAGCTAATGCTCAGCCAAATTTCTCTCGATTTGGTCAGCAAGCACACAACACTAGTGCCCAGCAAGACTCCAAGAAACTATATTTGGGCGAGCAAGTCAAGGAAATGGGTGACAAGATCGATAAGTTAGTGGGGGTAGTCCAGCAGTCCATCCAGCAATAAAGTATAACTGTGCAGCGGATGGATCGTTGTGAAGCACGTCAACAAGAGTTTGAGACATACCTAAAGGGGCAAGCCATGTAACTCAAGAAGATGGAAATCGAACTCGAAAATTTGGCTGCAGCAAACACTCAAAAGGAAATAGGTATTCTACCCAGCAACACCGAGTCGAACCCACGAGGACAAGTGATGGCCATCACAGTGAGGAGTGTGGACGAGGATGATGAACCATATATTCCTCCACCACCTTATGTCCCTCCACCTCTATTCCCGCAAAGACTCCAGAGAAAGCCACCACTTGAGAACAAGTCCTCTCCAAAAGAGCATGCCGAACCGATCAAGCCAGCCATAGAGGAGGAGGTAGTTATTGAACAGAAGGAGCAATCAGCTTATATCAGTACAAAAAAGGATTCTTATGTTCCTTCACCATCACCCCAACAAGTCAAGAAAATAGCAGGGATCGATGAGAAGGCCCTTGAATTCATAGAGACAAAGGAAGAAATTCAAAGCCATGTCTCTTTCTTGGAGATGTTAGATAAAATGCCACAATATGCAGAGTTTCTGAAGAAAATCATCGCCAGGAAGAAGAGGCGGAATGATGGCAAGACGACCCCTTTGGTAAAAAATGACATACCGCCAAAACTAAAAGATCCAGGGAGTTTTACGATTTCTTGCACTATTGATGGTGTTCAGTTTCCACATTGTTTATGTGATTTGGGTGCCAATTGTAATCTTATGCCTTTGGCTACTTTCAGGAAACTCAATTTAGGAGATATCAAACCTACATCTATAATGATAGAGCTTGCAGATCACACTAAAAAGAAACCACATGGAATTGTGGAAGATGTGCTAATCAAAGTCGACAAGTCTCTTATACCCGTAGACTTTGTAATGCTAGACTACGTTGTAGATGCAAGTTGTCCATTAATTCTAGGACGTCCATTCCTCAACACTTGTCATGCAATGGTAGATGTTCACAATGGCAAGCTACTTCTTCGCATAGGCCTAGATGAAATAGAGTTTCAAGTAACCGATAAGCGTCTTCGTCCACCATAGTGCCAAAGGGAGTAACAAAGTCAAGCTAACGACTCTAAATTAACACGTTTAGTATTTACGTTTTCTTTATTTTTGTATTTGCTTCAGTAACGTTATTTTGATTTAGTGTTTTAATGATCTCAGCAGGAGGTTTAGATAAGAGCAAACTAGATTTCAACGGAGCTCGCCAGTCTATATATAAACTTTGTAGCACGTCAAAGGCAATTAGAGCGAAACACCACCAACCTTCCCTACCGCCTCCTACCGATTGACAGGGCGGTACCAGTCCTTTCCTCTATTCCTCTATGTTATGTCTCTGTTTTGTGCCTCGTGATGTTCATGTTCATGTTTGTGATGTTGTTGGTGTCTTGGCCCTACATTGAGGACAATGTGTTCAATAAGTGTGGGGGGGTCAATGTGCAGTTTCGTTTCGGTTTGGCATATGTGATTGAGTCCAGATCTGAATTTAGGATTCTGTTTGTGTGTGTTTGTGAATGAAGTGTTGTCAAAGCAGATGACGAATCTCCCCCCTCGAATTTTGAACTTTTGTTAAAAGTTAAATCCCATACCTTGTTAGGAATCAAGTTTGAACACGATGAGTAAAGACGTGTAGGAACAACACCCTTGATTATTTAGGTTAGTGGTTGCACTTGGTAGATTATACTAGCGGCATTGATGAGTGACCTTGTGAGATTTTAGAGCCGAAGGAGGAGACAACCGTCTTCGTATAGCATGAGGTGCCTACATTGCTCCGGTCATCGGCTTTCATGCCATTACTTGGTATCATTTTGATGGTGTGGGTGTAAGTGAGAGGATGGGGGCCATATTTGATTTTGAGCCTAGAGCCTTAGAGCTGAAAACCATGTATATCCCTTGTTTAAACACGTTGAGCTTAAGCCTTTTTCCTTGAAATATTATATGTAAGCCAATATAAGCCCTATATCTACAATCTTACCCACCTTTGATCACTTGGGTCCGAGGATGCATTAGGTTTTTATCTTTGGGGTATAATTGTAAGGGTTCATTTGGTAGAATAGCTCGGGAATGAACAATGGAGAAAATGGGTAGAATTGAGGCCAACAAAGAAGCCGAGACCAGTTGCCTTTGATGCGTAATGTGATGAATGGATGTGATTGAGGAAGGTTGTGAGAAAAAAAGAGAAGTGAAGGAAAAAAAAGAAAGGAGAAAAAAAGTGAAAAAGTGATGAAAAGGGAATGGAAAAGTTAGAAATAGAACAAACGTTGAATGAGGGAAAGTGGAAAGTTGGGAAAGTGGTTGGAAAGTGAATAAATGGCACGGTTCGAGCTAAGTGGTCAATAGAATTTGGGTGTAATCTTGGGGTGAGTGCATATTAGATATAGTGTGAGGTATTTAGAGTAGACGAGAGCTAGAACATTTTTGTGAGCTCCTCGGCCGGGTGGTTTAGCTACTTCCCACATATTTTATCCTCACCCGACCCTGACCCCATTACAACCTAATGAAAAGTCTCCTTGATCATGAGCCTCGCATTTATCGAGGCACCACTGAGTGAGACGTATGAAACTTTGAGATCCTGGACGTGTACGCGAGTGATAGGTAGTTGACTACTCATATATGTGAGCTTAAATTTCTGAACCTCTGAGTGGTCAACCTTCTAGTGTAATCTACTAAGTGCGAAAACTGGGTTAAACCATCAAGGATGCAGTGTCTACACGTTCTTACTCCTTCTGTTCAGGTAAGTACACTACTCCGTCGTGGGGTGGTCTTTTAATAAGATTATAAAATTGTAGGGTGTGTCTGATGCGCCTTACTTGAGGACAAGCAAGGAAATAAGTGTGGGGGTGTGATGAGTGTGTAAACGCTCATATTTTGTCATATGTTTCGTGCGTATTTAGTCAAGTTTTGAGTTATATTCATCATATCATTTCAAGTCTTATGATCATTTTAGTATATTTATGTTCGGGAATGGATTTCTACCCATTGTCATATTTTGTAGGAAATTGGGGCTCAATGAAGGTCGTTGGAGGGGTGAGTTCGAGAGACCATATTGCAAGAGTCATAACTTTCTGCTCGAGTGTCCGATTGTATCAAATGAGACACCGTTGGAAAGCTTGAAGAGAGATCTATATTTTGTCTTTATAGTCAAAGCCAAATTCGAAGTAGAAGAGGGTCAAAACTGCAAAATATGAAGATATGATGAAGCAGATAGAGCGGAAAGCTGGGCAACTCCCCGTCGCAAGTCAACTAGCGACCGCTAGTTAGGGGACACATAATGTTGATTGAAGACCCAACTAGCGGCCGCAAGTCAACTAGCAGCCGCAAGTCAACTAGCGGCCGCAAGTCAACTAGCGGCCGCAAGTTGCCCGATGTCAGCTTATTTCGGACTTCGTATTTAGTTAGAAATTCGACTCGTTTAAGAAGTATTCGACTCTTGGCCTCTTGTTTTGGCCCTAGGACCATAATTATATTATTACTTGGCTAGCAAGACTTCTAGTTGAGGTTAAACCTCCTCTAGGTTTTCCTATTTTCGTGTTAGACTTTTGGCTATATATAGGCCTTAGTCTCTTAAGTTTTAGGAGGAGGACGTTACTACTGCAATATTGAGACAGCTTTTGGAGTTTAATAAAGCCGCAATTTCAGTTAGCACGGGGAAAGAATTGGCAAAGCTTGATCATCATGACTAAGCTTTCTCTTCCTCTATCTTTATGTTAATTACTATCATGTTCTTTATTAATCTATTGTGCTTTGTTAACATGCTTAGCGAGTAGTTTTCTTGTGAGTGCGATGCCCTAATTATGTGATTACTCGTCTATGTTAGCTATGGTTTGATTATCTTTCGTAGTAGTTGTTAATTGATGATCTTAATATTTAATCTAACTTGATCACTTAGATTATGACGTTTAGTTGATAATAATGGACCGGAAGGCATTAGAATCAACGGAATAGTCAATTGACATGTCTTAAAGTATTAATGAGGAATCTTGATACTAATGGATAACTCGATAGGAGTTAACTTCATAATTGAATTTAGTTTAGTTCTTGGTCTAATTAATGAGCGGAAGCGTTGGTTAGTAATCATGATCTACTCTATCTTAGTTTTGTCATCCTAATGAGCGGAAGCGTTAGGGAGATGCACTAGAACACTCCGGGTACTAGTTAGAACTTCATAAAAACCATAGTCTCGACATAGATGGGTAGTCCATAAGGGTATCGTGCTCGTTTATCTCCATTGATTTACAACTCATCTTTTATTTGCGTTTTTGATTTTGTTTGTTTGCTTGCAATCTTTACAATCTTTTAATTCTCTCGCTTCACATAATTATTTGCTTTGATTTCATGTTCAACCCTCAGTTCGAAACCCTACTTATTCACTATACTATTTACTTGTGTGTTTAATAGTTCACAATTTTGCGTACATCATAAATCCACTCACTTGCCACATTTTTGCAACGTATGCTAAAAAATAGTACATGTCCTTATCAAATTTCGTAAACCACTGGGACTAAATTACCAATTTTAAAATATAGGGTCTGAAAGCAAAAAATATGAAACTACAAGGTACTAAAGTATATTTTTCCCAAATTTATAATTACAAATACCCAAACATCTTCCAAACTAACAAAACAAAAACATTTTTTTATAAAAAAATTAATTTGATCTTTCAAACTAACATAGCAAAATTAAAAAAAGGATTAATTTGATCTAGACCTGTCAATTCAAAGGCAATGACCAATAGTCCAATCATACTTCAAATTTAGGAGTTTGATCGACTTACTGTAATTCTTGGATCATAATTTAACTGATGGGATCACAAACATTAAAAAGTTATAATTTCTCCATATACATACATGGAAGAATACCCTTGATATAGAGGTTTCCATACGTGAAAAATCATTTTATGGTAATAATATATATGCTCTCAAATACTAATATGGTACCAATAATTTAAGTTACATATTGATAAAAAAAATAATTTTATGGTAATAATATAAATCCTCTCACATTTTAGATTTCTATCTATGGAAAATCATTATATGTTAATAATATAAATTTCCTCGCATATTAATATGGTAACAATAAATTACGTTATATATTGATACTAAATAAATAGTGCCTAGCCATTCAACTTTTCACAAGATAATCCAATTACTCAAAACAAAATTCATTTTGAATTATACAACTCAGTTGTTGAGACTGTTACAGAAATTTATGATGAGAACTATTTCAGCATTTTATTCTTTTCTCATTCTATTACTTTTCACCTTAGGTATGCTCCTCTCTGCACTCATTCTTCATTTTTTTCTACCTATTATCACATGAATTGTGACAAGATATAGAGCCTTGTGTATAAGTATAAAAAATTAATAGCCAACCCATTGCATCGAGATTTTGGATTCGAGTAGTGTCTTTAACATGTTATTAAAGCTGAATGATCTTGTGCTCTAATGTGCGTGCACTTGTGATAAGTCAATTTACAATATTTAAGGAGGAGTGTCGAGATTACCACATATGATTGCTGTAACTTGAGAATCTAACACATTAATTCTTGAATACATGAAGTATTTTATTTTATAGGAAAAAAATTATTTTCTGCAGAACAAACATGTCCTTATATATAGTCTAAAACTCGAAAATAATATAAATTGACACATAAGAATATCAATGACCATTTTAATTTTGGTGCAGATTGTAATGCAAGCTTAGCAAAACATCCTAGTTGTTTTTCTCCTCAACAGTTGTATGGAGGTGGATGCGAACTACGCAAATGTCTTGAAGATTGCGAGGTTGCATTTGCTAGTGCAATTACCGTATTTGCAGACTGTGAATCTGACGCTTGTATTTGCACCGTTTTTGTTTGTTGAAACAAGATTATTTTCTTCGTTGTACTCGTTTGGAAAACTTTTAAATAAATGTTTGGGGTTCTGGTTAACCCTTCGTTGTGAATGCAAAATGTTAAATTGGTTCATTCTTCGGACACCTAGCACAACATATACCAAGTGGTCAATCTAATATAGTTGAATAATTATCTCTAAAAGTTATTAATAATATATGTGTGCACATCTACATGAATAACCATGCAAGTATATCACTACACTAAGTTCGACCATGTCAAACGCTCATCAAGCTCATAGGACAAGATGAGCACCCAACTTGATCAAACCTAGAACAGTTAAAGGCACGAATATCTTACTCTCAAGCACTATGCATTCCTTTTAGGCATCAAAAGATCCTTGATTTGGTTGTTGGAGATTAATCACCAGAGAACAACAGAGCGGCAAGACGTTGTTGGATAGGAACGAGTCATGGCGCAAGGGCAGCACAAACACCTTCAAACAAATAGACATTATTTTGTATTGATTTCAACGACAATTGAATGACTATATTTGAAGTGACGAACGTAGGTAGTATCAACAATATTCTAATTTTTAATTGCTAGATGCGTAAGTCATACCACAAAATTTTATGACCCTAATTATTCCAATAATTTTTCAACTTATAATGTTGTACCATACATAACAGGTTTTTTTAAGACTACTCTCGCATTCTAAAGAATCGAACTCGAGACCTCTTAATTAAGCTTAAAAGTTGATATAAACTTATAAGTTGATAGAAGTGTTTGTTGGTTGTATCATAACAAATTAGGAGAGTTTTTTCCCTCAAAATGGTAAGCATGAAAAGTATGCACTAAAAAATAACAATAACGAACAATCATCGAGAATAAAAATGTTTAGCTCCAATTACTAAACTAAATTGATTGGTGCTCTTTAACCATGGTAATTGGATGTCAATTTACTTATAAAAAAATAGGATGTGATTTTGCTAGGATATCACTCTATCCGTTCAAAACCACACAACTTGCCTGATACGCTTTTTTTTAGGGATAAACCTGCCTGATACGCTAGGATTTAAAACTTATCAGTTACACAGGCGCCTAGATTCTTAACCAATATACCTTTCAAAAAAAAACTTAACGATATGTCAAATTTTTAAAGATAAATTACCCATAAGTCCCTGAGATATAGTTAAATAGACGATGAGGTCCATGTATTTCCGAAATAGATGCAGCCATCTCTATAGTTTAGTTTTATTATACTCTTAGGTCTCTTACTGACGTCATCGATCAATTTTTTCAATGACTTGTATACCTTGCAAAAAATTAATTAAAAAATTCCTTTCTCCGCTGGAACCATCCGGTTCCCAAACCTCGTTCTTAGACGTCGGAGCACGACTTCGTCCGCCCGAGATCGGGGAAGAACGACGATCACTCTAGCCATCCTTGATGCTCGACCCCTCTTGGCACACATTTTTGCAAGGATGGCCGCGATGCCGAAGGAACTGCCCGCTGGCCCTAATGCTTCATCGCCGGGGGAGCACTAGGCAAATCCCTCGAAGCATCCAATCTGAGGGTGCGAACCAGTGTTTGGGAGCGAGGCTAACCTACAAATCCCTAAACAATTTATACTTTAGGGTCATGAGATCTCGGACCTCCCTAAGCCAGTGTTGTCCCTGGCGTGGCGTTGAAGGAGTGGTTCTCCTCCTCCACGTCGTCGGTGTTGTCCCTGTCGTTGCTCGTTGGGTTAGAACTCAGGTTGAACTCACAGTTCTGTTAGAACTCAGGTTGAAATCGATCGCTTGCGATTTTAGGTGATGGGTTAGTTGTTTGTCTGATTTGGAGTTTGGGATGTTGGATTGGTTAGTTTCACGTTGAAACTGATCGCTCGTTTCAGTCCTCCTTAGTTTTTTAGATGGATTGGATTGGTCGGCGGGATGGCAAGAAGATTTTAAGGCCCGGTTGGCGAGGTTGGTCGGAGGCGAGGAGGAAAACAACCGACATGAGTTTGATTTTAATTCCAATGGTATAATAGTCATTTCAGTATTAAAAACTATATAAATAGATCAATGACGTCAGCGAGAGACCCGATATTATAATTTAACTAAACTACGAGAACAACTGCATCTATTTCAAAAATACGAAAACTCTATGGTCTATTTAACCATGCCCTAGAGACTTAAGGGTAATTTACCCAATTTTTAATCTCCCATTTGCGAATATACCAAATCGTATATATCCACGGTTTTGTCGTTCGATCAAGAGGATGACTTACCCGGCAAAAGATTCCGATTACCTTAGAACCAAACTCCAAAAAAAACTCTCATTATGCCCATGAAAATTAACCTCCAAAAACTAAACCACTTGTCCTTCCAATTCCAAGGGACGACGAGACCATTGAGACATCACCGCCGCCACAGACAAGCAACGATGTTTCTGAGAGCTTCTAACATCCGTACAACTTCGGTACAATCGCTGCCACCCTCTTCTTCTTCATCCTTCCCTTCCTCTCTCTCTCTTTCCTCTTATAAAGCCTCTCTTTTTCTTCACTTTACACCCAAATCCTTCCAACCCAGTTCGCCTCCTCCTCCATTGAAGCGGCTCCCTAAAGGTAACACCCCAGCGCTGACTTTGACTTCGGTCAAAATCCCATCTTTATACTAAAGATTGGACCTTTCGTTCTTTGCTTGATCTGGGTACTCTTGCTTGTTGGTATATGTGGTTTGTGTTGCTTTGTAGCTGAACTTGGTGTGAGGAAGTATTGGATTTCTTTTGTGTTATTTGCAGCTTCCGTGAGCACAGAGAGTGGCTCCGGAGAAGCAGCTCCCGAGGGGTCGGAAAGTGGCTCGAAGGAAGTTGTAACTGAACGATTGGTTGAGCATGTACTCGTCAAAGAAACCGACGTTCGCCTTGTTCCCGAGCTTCTGCAAAAGCTTGCAAAAGGTTGTTATATGTTAGTATTGCTTGTCATGTCCAATTCACATTTGAAGATGAAGTTTTGTTAAATTGTTTACCACATTGCTTCTGTATTCACTCGGCATTTTGTTTATGGGGTGAAGGGAAGGAGTTGTCCGAGTTGGCTGCGGAGTACTCAATTTGTCGTTCTAAGGACGAGGGAGGAATGCTTGGCTGGATCGGAAGGGGTCGAATGGTATGTTAGCTTAATCAGGATTTCTTTTGATGTCTTTGAGTTAGTTGCTAATAGCTGACACTTTATACTTTCTTAATCAGTGGGGGTGTCTTTTATGTTCAGCTTACTTGTAGAGTAGAATTGTTTATTTCTCACTTTACTTGATTCATGCTTCTGTACGCAACAAAAGAGTGAACGGAATGAGTCAACGGGAAATCTGGGGAGACAATATTTACCATTTTTAACTCCCTTGCAAATTTTACTCTCAGATCTACTTTTACACTGGTCACCACCATCTTAACTTCGTGTCTGGTGTTAGATTACATGGCCAGTATGGATTTGCTAATACCTGTTGGTACATCTTTATTGCAGAATAAGTTCTCAGATTTACATGTTTTGCTTATTTCGTGTTTGCCCCAGTTACCGGAATTTGAGGAAGCTGTATTTAAGGCTCCATTGAATCAGATAGTCAAGTGCAAGACTAAATTGGGGTGGCATTTGTTGCAAGTTCTTGGAGAGAGGTACGAAATGAATACGCAAACAGACTCTGGAAAACGATTTGAAATTATCCCCGATATTTACAGAACCAGAGAATGAAAACATGTGTTTGCCTACATTTCATTTTTGTTGTGATTTTCCCTGTTCATCTCTAAGTATCAAGCTTGTGAACAGGGAGGCATGCTTGCTTCAAAATATAATGCCAGCTGAGCTCCATATCAAATTGCAAGATCCCCAATTTGTTGAAGAGGCTCAATTGATTGACGTTCGAGAACCCAATGAACTGTAAGCTCCTTTACTTTTCTATATATCCTACTTGTGCGTGCTTGTCCCAGTGTCTTTCTTTCTTCTTATGTTTCTTTCAGGAAAGACAATGGTCCCAGTTTCTTCTTATAGCTCAATTGGCTACTATGCATGTCATGTTTGAAACAAAAGATTTGTCCGGGAAGATAACAGAGCTATACTAAGATGAGAACGATCGATTGCAAGCTATTACTGTGCAATTTAATTACTTTTTGTAACTTATGTTATAATAGGTAGCTTGTTAAAACCTTGTCTCGTGATTAATTTACAAATCATCCTCACTAGTTGTGTTTTTACAACAGCGAACAATCACCTGCTTTGCCAGGTTTTGAAGTTCTTCCACTCAGCCTATTTGGGACCTGGGGGCCAGATATACATTCCAAGTTGGACACAGAGAGGGAAGTATATGTCATGGCAAGTTCTGTCTGTCTTCCTAGCATTTCAGCTATAAACAATGGTTCTGGAATGGAGTTCTGTAGTTTATGCGGCCGTGGATTCAATCTTCATGGCAAAAAGTGTGAGAACAAAATAATACTCAACGAGCTAGAAACACCTAAGTGACGGAACGAGACTCCGCCAATCAGTATTGCGGCCATCATTTTCTCTTTTTATTTTGGTTGAAAACAACTGAAGATTGTGGATATCCGATTTCTGATTTTCCATCCATCCATCCCCATCCTGTTCATTCTCTTTTCTTTGAAATTCTAAAGCTAGGGTCAGTTTTGGTGGAGATTAATAAGTCTTATTTCACTTAATTCCGTTTCTGTGATCTTAACATTATTTTCTGCTCCACAGTGTCATCATGGCGTTCGGTCGTTGTACGCTGCTAAGTATCTTTATGGAGTGGTAAGAAGATTTCTTTTACTATATTCTGCTGCATAAACCACAGTAGGATTCTTTTCCTCAATTCCGGTTTCAAATGCATATGGGAGGAATCAAACTTAGTCTCGAGTTGCTCTATCTTATCCATCTTGTTTGCAACGCTCGTGTTGCTAGCCATGTGCGAGCACTGGGCAAAGGTGCAGGTG
This sequence comes from Hypericum androsaemum, assembly GCA_963995505.1. Taxonomy (NCBI): domain Eukaryota; kingdom Viridiplantae; phylum Streptophyta; class Magnoliopsida; order Malpighiales; family Hypericaceae; genus Hypericum; species Hypericum androsaemum. The sequence continues at coordinate 846,176 of OZ023187.1, forward strand.
CTTCTGCATGTTGACATTGATTGTCACTGTCCAGGGTTTCAAGAGAGTGTTCAATATTAAAGGCGGACTCCATGCGTATGCTGTCGATGCTGATCCGTCGGTTCCTACTTACTGATGAGGCTCGTCTCTCCTTCTGGGTGCTTTGCGGCCAACCACTGACCATATCCAAATTCGAGCTGCACCGGCTTCTTGGTGCAAGTTACGAGCAGGATTGAGTTCATAACATCGACGGCGTTCGGGTTTGTGAACTAGAGAATGAAAAAGATGAAGTGACAGTGATCTTTCCTCTCTGCGGGGATGCAATGCATAGAAAATTTCGTGATACATAGTCCCATTTTGTACCAATTAGTAATTTTGACCTTAAGTTGGCCGTAGTCTATTATTCTCATCTGCTAAGCAACATTTGGTTTTCTACTGCAGAACCAAAAATGTAAAAACTAGCATAATGTTCTCTTCCCAGAAAGCTACTTACTGTTGGAGAACTTTTCACTAGTATGGTTTTATTTCATATGATCCATGTTATATATTACATTTCTTTTTGAATGCCTAGAACATTCTTAATTCTTAATGAGGCAGTCAGATCGAGAAACAGAGGAAATTTGGGTCGTCGTCTGGTCATTCCAATAGTTAATCAATAGCCTCGTATAAATTATCGAGTTCGGACTCTTGACAATATAACTAAATCAAATTTGTATTAGTCGTTCCAGGAATTTCGCAAGGTCCCGATAGATGTCGTCATAGAGTCAACTGAAAAGAATATTCGTGGTGTCAAAATTCTTGGTTGGTCGTCTCTGACGTCCGACAACATAAGACGCTACGTGGAAACGCCTAACCTACCAATTGAGATTCTGTTTGGATGACACAGCCCCACCCCCGCCTTATCCAAACCAACACGTAAAATAAATAAATAATCAATTCACATTCTTCGTCTCCTTCACACAAAAAAAAATCATTAAAAAAAATCATATAATATTACTAATTCAATTTTTCTCCTTCCTTCCATCCGCTCCGTACACCCGGAAGCTTCCGCGCCTCACAAACCAAAACCATATTCGGGTACGTACCTAGCCTCCATTCTCCATCTCCTTCCTTTTAATTTCCCATTTTTTAAAATTATTTTCCTGCTCCCTCCCAATTTACCATGGCCACCCTTTTGGTTATTAGAACCGAAAGGTTGAATCTTTGGGTTCTTGAGCCGCTTCCTGGAATTGGGTTTGCGGTTTTTTTTTTTGGGTTTGGTTTGTGTTCCTTGGAAAAGGATGAGGTGGGGATTCGGGATTGAATTCCGTTCGAACCCTCAAATTGAAATTGGGGTAGAACATCTGCTGATAGAGCAAAAGGCTTATATGATTCTGCAACCTGCTGGTTTTAATATCAACGAGCACTTAGATCAACCGGTGACTGCGTTGTTTTAGCGGGTCTCGAGTTTGAGTACATAAGAATGCAACGCAACAGTGTTAAGAGTTTTGGCACCTTTCAAAGTTCCCGTCGGACTCAAACTTGGATTAGTTGGGCCAGTGGGTCCGTGATAGTAATTGTTAATGGATAGTTTTTGTTAGTATGTTTAGTGTTCTTTCTTGTGTTCCTCTCCGGTGAAATGAGAATTTCCATTCTGGATAAGAATCTAACGGCTGGTTGCGAGCGCAGGTTGTTTGTCAACAATGGGGTCGACGATGGATCAACCGAAGCAAAAGGCTGGGTTTGATATCAAAATCTGGGGTTGGTCCATCCTCTCGATCATCCCTTGGGCGATCAATGCAAGTGATAAAGTCGGGATGTCGAGCACTACTGATAAAGGGCTCCAAAGACGTGCGCAGTCGAGGACTATTCTTGAGTATGGTGGTGGTCGAGCTAATCCTGTTCGGTTTAGACCGTATGTGTCTAAGTTCCCATGGCACACTGGGCCTAGAGCCTTCCTTTCTATGCTGTTTCCCCGTTATGGGCACTATTGTGGACCCAATTGGTCCAGCGGGAAAAATGGGGGATCGCTTTTGTGGGACAAGCGGCCGATTGATTGGTTGGATTACTGCTGCTACTGCCACGATATGGGTTATGACAGTCACGATCAAGCGAAGCTGTTGGAGGCTGACTTGGCTTTTCTCGACTGCTTGGAGAAGCCTCATATGGTGACAAAGGGCGATGCTAATGTTGCTCGCGTCTATAAGACAATGTGCATTACAGGTAAATCTTTCAACTGAAAAATAGCACATAGAGTTCCCGTGTGTTTCCATGGTTCTCTTCGCTAATCGTTTTAGATGACTTGCATCTCAATGCATAACAGGTTTGAGGAACATACTGATACCGTATAGAATGCAACTTGTGAAGCTACAGCCTGGCCAGTCTTTGATCAATTTTGGGTGGTTGGGCAATATGAAATGGAGCAGTATGATGGGTTTCAAGCCCCCTGAATCAGTGAAGCGGCACTGACAACAATTCCGAACTGTTCTATCGAGATGGTATCTACGCTCGTGAAAATCAGCAGAACTCTGTACCTCTTTTCCCGGACAACGTTTATGTGCTACGAAGCTGCCTTAACATGCGAAGAAACCCTGGATCCTTTTGGTAAATCTTATTCTCTCAGGGGATTCACATAATTTTTGGTAGTAAATACGGTTTGCATATCGTTGCCTAGTGGGATTGTAAAGTTACAGGGAGTTGGCTATCTAATCCATAGTACCATCTCTAGTATATGATGCTCTGTAGATAAATAATCAGAACCTCATATGAATCACTGATTATGAATCGGAATCAAATGCAAGTTATTCCCCTTAGGTGTGCATATGATGAGTACATGAAAGGCCAACAAGCCGAGGAGCTCTAGGCTTGCTCGGATTTTACCGTGTCATCCGGATTTCTTGCATTTATTCATCTTCGCAGCTGCGTTTATTTATCTTCTGAAAAAGGGCGGAGGACTAGTCGTCCGTCGCCCATCAACCATAATAAGCAGCTTTTGCCAGGCGAGGTGTGACTTTAGCGGCAAGCGGAATCTTCTTCTGCAAAGTAAGCCCGAACACCTCGTCCATGTCCAGCTCATGCACGTCCGCTGGGAGCTCCCAGTCGAATGCGTGGACCAACGTCCCTAGTATGTACTCCACGATCGTGATCCCCATTCGAGTCCCGGCACAGATCCTGCGCCCGGCCCCGAATGGGATCAGCTCGAAGTCATTCCCCCTCGGGTCGATCTTGGCCAGCCTCTCGTCCCTGATGAACCGGTCCGGGTCGAAGGCCTCGGACTGTTCCCACACGTCGGGGTCCCGCCCGATGGCCCATATGTTGACGCTGAGCCGGGTGTTGGCCGGGATGTAGTACCCGCCCACCACGCATGGCTCGGTGGAGACACGTGGCAGGTTGAGAGGGGTGGAGGGGTGCTTCCGGAAGGTCTCCTTGCAGATGGCCTGGAGGAAGGGTAGTCTGGGCAAGTCGGATTCTTGGAGGCGCCGGTCCCGACCGATTACCGTGTCCATCTCCTGGTGGGCCCGGGCTAGGATGGACTTGTTCTTGATCATTTCCGAAAGTGCCCATTCGATGATGCTCGAGGATGTGTCCGTACCTGCGGCGAACAAGTCCTTATGTAGGGAAAAGACAAAAAAAAAATGAACAAGGCATTAGTTAATCTTTATCTTCAGATTAATTACAATTATAAACACAATTTATTATGGTTTTTTTCTTTATTGTTGGATTAATATTTGCAAAAATACAAAATTTTGTGTGTATAACTTATAATTTGAGTGGAGTAAAATAAAAAATGTAACAATTTTTATATGACTATTTTAAGATTGAATGGGGGCAGATTATGGCTCCACCACCAATTGAAATCTTTTACAAATTAGAAATGAGAACTTTTGTATCGAGACAAAATTTACCAAACCTAACCTTACACTCTCTACCTAAACGAATTTTTTTTCCTATACAAGAGGATCTTTACCAAGTTGTCGGACTTTTATAGTTTTATTTCGATCTAAAAAGTCAAATACCGTTAACATTTAGTTTTTATCGAATTGAAAAACACACGTATACGTACCAATATGAGAGCCTTGACATTGATGAGACTGAGCCGCTCCCCATCAGAATTAGACATCACGACGTCGACAAAGTCGGCCTTCTCTTTCCTCTCGTGGGCAGTCCTATTATGTTCCTCGATCATCCTAGTGATTAGGGCATCCCATTTCTTGTGGAGCTTCTTCATCCCACGTTCGATTCCTTGCAGGTCCATCCACGCGATGGATGGGATGAAATCCCCGATGTTGAAGGTCCCCGAGGTGATCATGAGCTCAACCACCATGTCCTTGAACTCGTTCGACTCGCTCCCCTTTGTCTCGAACACTCTCTGACTCAGCATCATCTGCCCGATGATGTTCGCCATGGCATAGTTGAGCATGTCGGGGATTACAATGGGCTCGTTCTTCGAACTCGAGTCAAACATGGCACAGATCATGTGCCCTAGCTCGGTGGTCCGGACCCAGGCCCAGTCGTCGGTGGCCTTCCCTCCGAGCATGTGGATGTTGCTCAGCTTTCTGAGCAGCTTCCACCTCGACCCGTAATCAGCAAAGACCATGTTCTGCATGCACAGTTTTGGCAAGTGTATTTTTTGATAATATCAAAAGGGATACAGTGACAATGTCAAGAATTTTGTGTCGCACGTAGCTATATAAAAACTAAAAAGTAAAAGGTATAATCCAAATATCGAACATATTACAGTGTACAAAAACATAAGTCAATGTTCATAAATAGACAAAAAAGAAAATGTTGTTCAATAACCAATTTAGTATTAGAGGCAAATTTCAAAATTTGAAGGAATAAATACAAAATATCTATATTAAACTTGTAATTCCTATATACTTCTAGTTAGGGTCAGGATTAATCTGTCAACCGGATATCAACGTTATAAAAAAACTAGCCAATTGGCTACGCGACTAGGCAATCCACTCCTCCTCGAGTGGAGCAAAAAGGCTAAACTCCAACAACATTTTTTTTCAGAATAGTAATAAAAGCTAAAACTGATGAACCTGGGAGTCGTAGGCCAAGTGGGTGGCTCCGGCGTTGGGTGGCCGGTTGGAGAAATTCAGGTCAAGGGTCTTAAGGAAGGCCTTGGCGGAGTCCGGCGTGGAGGCGACGACCATACCACAGGTGCCCATTTTGAGGTAAAACACAGGGCCATACTGCTTGGCCATCCTGGCCAAGGCCACATGAGGCTTGGTGCCCAGCAGCGGAATGGCGCCGATGACCGGCCAGCCCTTGGGCCCCGGCGGGAGCGGATACTTGGACGGCCAGTGCAACCTCTTGAGGACGTTCTTGATGAAGAAGTGGGTGATCAGGAAGAGGACCGCCGCGACGGCCAGCTCCCGACCGAGGAGGAAAGTGTTCGGTTGTAGCGTTTGCATAACGTTGTACCTATGGCATGCCCCAAAAAAATCATACACACATACAAAGGTTTACGTGCAATTTAAATAGGGTTTAACCTCCGGTGTTAGGTGATGTGTAAGCACGTGAGTGAGGTTCCGGTTCAAACTAACACATTTATATATTCTCACCAAAACTAATACATTTATATATATATACACACATGATATGGCATGCCCCAAAAAAACCATACACATAGAAGAATGGTTTTCATGGGAAAAAGGGAGATAAAAAGGGTCAAGATCAAGAGCTAAGTTACTTGAATTTATTTAATTTTTTTTATTCAAATGTTACGAATGTAAAAGACGTTGAGAGAATTGCTTTCTAAAGAGGCGTGATAGTTCACAAAAAGGTAAGAAGAATATGAGAAAGAGGATATTTTGGTTATTTCAGATATTTATATGGTTAATTAAAATCTTGGAGTCGAATATCATCTTTGAATGTGACAAGTAATAACAACAAGTATTTACTATTGTATGTTTTCAATAGTTCGAACTCGAAAACTCTTAGTTATGCTCGAATAATTTAGTCGGTCCTAAAAGATATATACATGCAGCAAATTGTGAATTTTCACAATGAGGAGTTTTGTGTATCGTATGGTTCTCAATGTTGTTCTTAAATTGGGAGACGTACAGCTTCATCAACCGGTTTTATTGAATTTGTGAGGCTACAGAGCTCCAATTAATTTTCCGGCCATTTTTGGAAAGTGCATTCCCGGATTAGTCTTGGTTTCTCCTACAAGGCCAAGTACTTTCTTTTCGTTCTTCAAGAAAAAATTTCCATTTACCTCTTTCTAATTAAACAGGGGAAAAAAGGATCCATATTCTCCTCTTTCCCACAACGAGAATTTTTTCCAACCATTGTTGAATTATTTGGGACGTGTCTTATTCTTAGGAGTGAATATCACCTAGTAATAAATACTTGTACCTCGGAGAGTAAAGATAAGTTTCATAAAATAAAGGATGGCTTACTAAAGTAAAATTGAGAGTGATTTTTTTATTTTTTTTGTTAACAATACATTATTTCTACATGCTAACTCTAGAGTTGAGTTGCCACCATCAAATTTGAAATAGCAAGTTAAACACCGATGATAAACTGGAGTAAGGTAAAAATAAGCCAATAATAAACCAGAGTAAAATAAAGATAGCGTCAAGTCATGGCCATGGTGGACTCGAACATTTCGAGATATCGATAACTAGGGGCTTGACTTGTATTAGAACTCTTTGAAAGTCAGGTAATTCTAGGGGATTGTCCCAGGTTTTAGGATAGGAAAAATTATACATAGCGAGTTTATTTGCTATTAGTTTTTGTTGCGTGATTGATTTGTATCCAATATTATCGAAGTAACTTTTTTCCCAATTACCTTTTTTCACTACGTTTTGCAGTATTGGGTCTAGTGAAGTTCTCAATTACAAACCTCCTACGATTGTAGGGAGAGCCACCACACGGGAGTAATCCATTGTAGATACCAAAAAAAATAATGGTACCATCTCTAGAATATAATGCTCTGTAAATAAATACATATCACTGATTATGAATTGGAATCAAATGTAAGTTATTCCTCTAAGGTGTGTAGTCTGTATGAATGTTTTATAATCTCGACCGGTCAATCAAATCGAATTTAAGCGCCATCATCGGTAACAAGAGAGTACCGGTGGAGTATCAACACCGTCTCCGCGTCATTCCAAGCTGCTCTAAGCTTTGCGAATATGAATGTCCCCATTTGGCTGCACATAATAAAGATTTTATTTGATTTATTAGCTTGACTGATGTGTTTGATTATCATAAAATAATTATACTAAATTTTGGTAGGTTGAATTTTGCCGTGTGCTATTTGTGATATTACTGACCAGCACGAACTCTCTATTAATTGACTCAATGATCAATTCAACGAGTATTCAAATCGCATCTAGTTTTAACTAGAAAAAGGAACATTCAAAGATGTAAATATCCGGGAAATTTAGTGCTGAATACATGTGATCAAAAGCCCCAAAAGAAATACTAACACAGATCTTCGTTGATACTTTTATTTATCTTCTGAAAAAGAGCAGATGACCAGTCGTCCGGTACCCATCAACCATAATAAGCAGATGTCGCCAAGCGAGGTGTGACTTTCGCGGCTAGCGGGATCTTCTTCTGCAAGGCAAGCCCGAACACCTCGTCCATGTCCAGCTCATCCACGCCGGCTGGGAGCTCCCAGTCGAACGCGTGGATCAACGTCCCCAGTATGTACTCCACGAGCGTGATCCCCATCCGGGTCCCGGCGCAGATCCGGCGCCCGGCCCCGAACGGGATCATCTCGAAGTCGTTCCCCCTAGGGTCGATCTTGGCCAGCCTCTTGTCCCTGATGAACCGGTCTGGGTCAAACCACTCGGGGTGGTCCCACACTTCGGGGTCCCGACCAATGCCCCATATGTTGACGCTGAGCCGGGTGTTGGCCGGGATGTAGTATCCGCCCACCACGCATGGCTCGGCGGAGACACGTGGCAGGTTGAGAGGGGTGGAGGGATGCATCCGGAAGGTCTCCTTGCAGATGGCCTGGAGGAAGGGTAGTTTGGGCAAGTCGGATTCTTGGAGGCGGCGGTCCCGACCAATTACCATGTCCATCTCCTGGTGGGCCCGGGCTAGGATGGACTTGTTCTTGATCATTTCCGAAAGTGCCCATTCGATGATGCTCGAGGATGTGTCCGTACCTGCGGAGAACAAGTTCTTTTGTAGGGGAAAACAAAAAAAAAGAAGAAGGCATCAGTTAATCTTCATCTTCCGAAATATTTTTTTTGCAAATTTATAAATATTGTGGGTGAATTTGTAATATGAATGGAGTCGAATTAAAAACCAAACAATTTTTTATGACTATTTTGAAATTGAGTAGAGGCAAAATTTTATTCGGCTTGTATTTGAAAATTTTTACCATTTAGAAATGTGAATTTTGGACGGAGACAAAATTTACTACACCTAACATTCCACTCTCCCTTAACACCTAAGCGTGTTTTCTTTTATCTAGGTAGGGCGCGCTAACAGAACCGTCCCAGTTGGTACCTATTCCGAAAATTTAGGCCCCGCTATTAGATATTTTTGGATAATTTTTTACTTTGTTCTAAAATACAACATATAAAATAGTATTGAATTGATATCTTGAAGATATATGGTGCCCAATTGGGAAGACGCTAAACAATATATAACAAACATATATTTTCCATAAATTTTTATATGCAAAAGTCAACAATGTACTGTCACCCCTTTTTATGAAAAAATAATAACAATGCATCGTCACCATCGTGTACGACTTAATGAAATTTCGGGAATATAAAGCCGCAAAATCAGAAATGACATGCAGAAGATCCTTGGTCCCATTTTTCTATTTTTAGCTGATTTATCTCAAACGTTTTTTTTAGGAACGATTTATCTCAAACTGATCACCACATGTGTATAGATATAGAAACATTGTTTAGAAAACTAATTAATTCCATGTGACCTAGGGGATTGTTTCCGGAATTTCTTTAATCGAATTGGACCCACTCCTAATGATTTTTTTTTGTTGAAATAGCAGAATTTTATTAATGTTAATATTTGTACACGTAGATGTGTGAAGTTTTGAGTTCTATGTATATAGTTGCAGTCACGAATTTTATTAAAAATCTATCGTGGTAAATTTTTGTGAGGAAATGCACGACGAGAAAAATATACTCGAGATTACTGCTAAAGCTTTTACAGATAATTAGTATTGTGATATTATTATATATACTAAATTAATGATAACTGGTTCGAATGGTAGATAGTAAGTTGTTTGAATTACGCTAAGAAGGTCTTAGATTAAGTCTGATAAATGATTATCGGAAGAAATACCTCTAAAATAAAGTACAATAATTTTAGAGTTTAGTCATTCCAATAACATAATTACCTAGATTTATGTATCGCATTAGATTCATATGCCACATTAATCGAAATATCAACATCGCATTTTAATTTTCGGTGCCAGATATAAGTGGTATAGCCAAAAAATCTAATATAAAAGATCCAATAAAAATCTGAGAGACCTGGCACCGAAAATTAATAAATAAAAAGCGATATTGTATTAATAGAGTCTGAACTGACGTAGACATAATACCGAAAATGCTCGAAATAATCTTGCTATAAAAAGTGATAGATAAATATGGATAATACGTACCAATATGAGAGCCTTGACATTAATGAGACTGAGCCTCTCCCCATCAGAATTAACGGCGTCGCGATTGGACATCACGACGTCGACAAAGTCGGGCTTCCCTTTCCTCTGGTGGGCCGTCCTATCATGTTCCTCGATCATCCTTGTGATTAGGGCATCCCATTTCTTGTGGAGCTTCTTCATCCCGCGTTCGATCCCCTGCAGGTCCATCCATGCGATTGACGGGATGAAGTCCCCGATGTTGAAGTACCCTGCAGTGGTCATGAGCTCGACCACCATGTCCTTGAACTCGTTTGCCTCGGTCCCCGTTGTCTCGAACACCCTCCGGCTGAGCATCACCTGCCCGATGATGTTTGCCATGGCGTAGTTGAGCATTTCGGGGATGACGACCAGCTCGTTCTTCGAGCTCGCATCGGACATGGCGCGGATCATGTGTCCGAGCTCGGAGGTCCGGACCTTGGCCCAGTCGTCGATGGCCTTCCCTCCGAGCATATGGAGGTTGCTCAGCTTTCTTAGCAGCTTCCACCTCAACCCGTAGTCAGCAAAGACCATGTCCTGCATGCACATTATTTGATAAGTTTACTTCGTTGAATACACCAAAATGAATATAGCGACAATGTCAAGAATTTTTGTAACATGTGGCCACATAAATGTAAAATTAAAATATCGAACATGTTAGGGCAGAGGAAGCCCAATATACAGTAGCCAACTTCAATATGTTTCACAATAGAAATTAGAGTTCTATCCTAGTTAAAATTTTGAGAAAAATCCTAACAGAACATATTATAACGTACTTAAACTTAAGTTAATGTTCATAATTTAACCAAAAAAGGAAAATTGTGTAACCAATTTATTACTAGAGGCAAATTTCAAAATTTGAAGGTACAATTACAAAATGACTAAATTAAATTTGTAATTGATATAGGCTGTCATGACTAACCAAGTGGTTATGCCACTAGACACAATCCACTCCTCCTCAAGTGGAGCAAAATGCTAAACTGAGTAAACTCCAACAACTAATTGGTAATAGGAAAAAAAAAGTTATAAAGCTTAAACTTTAATCGGTTGGTATAGTAGGTATTTCAATGTTGTGTAAACAAAAACATGGTAATAAAAAAAAGCTAAAACTAACGCCAAAACCACTCCAAAAATAACAAAGACAATCTATAGAATTGACCTGGGAGTCGTAGGCCAGGTGGGTGGCGCCGGCGTTGGGTGGACGGTTGGCGAAATTCAGGTCAAGTGTCTTAAGGAAGGCCTTAGCGGAGTCCGGCGTGGAGGCCACGACCATATCACAGGTGCCCATTTTGAGGTACAAGACAGGGCCATATTGCTTGGCCATTCTGGCCAGAGCCACATGAGGCATTGTGCCCAGCAGCGGAATGGCGCCGATGACCGGCCATCCCTTGGGCCCCGGCGGGAGCGGGTACTTCGACGGCCGGTGCGAGCTCTTGAGGACGTTCTTGACGAAGAAGTGGGTGATCAGGAAGAGGACCGCCGCGACGGCCAGCTCCCGGCCGAGGAAGAAAGTATCCGGTTGTAACATTTGCATAACGATGTAGCTAAGTATCTAGGGCATAATGCATGCAATAAGGTTTACGTCGAATTTAAATAGGGTTTCACCTCCGGTGTTAGGTGGTGTATTGGCACGCGTTTCTGTTCAACTAATACATTATACATTTATATATACATGATATAGCATGACCGAAAACAATATTATACACATAAAAGAACGATTTTAAAGAGGGAGAAAAAATATGGATGAGTTTATCTGAATTGCAAAATTTGAATTTATTTTAAGGAAGTTTTGTGAGAGGGACATTGTAGTCAATAAATTCAAATTGTTCCGTAACCGTTGATTACAAGATTCTGAAAAGGTGGAACCGTATTCAGAATTTTGAAATAAGGTTCCGGACCGATTCTCAGAACCTATAGTTTTGGGGACATCCGTTTTCAAGGTTCTGCTTTTTATTTTTTTGAATTATTTTGGAGAACAAATAAATTACGTATCATTAGCTCCAAAGAAATTAAAGCCCATTTATTTCTCTTACTTTTGTAAAATGAAAATATTTATAGAGAACTTTTAATCAATAGAGATTAAGAGAGAATTGAGAATAGATAGTATAAATTTTGAAGAATGAAAAGGGTCATTACGATTATGGTTTTGGAAAAATTACAAATCGGAATCTCTTTAAAAAATTTTGAAATGATTTTTGGAACGTTGACAACAATTTCGAATTTGGTTATCGAAACCTCCGAGTCGAATAGAACCATGATCACGCCTTATTTTAGATAGTACTGTTTAGTGCTTTATTCACGACTACCAGATATTCGAGAAAAAGGCTAGAAGAAGATGATAAAGAGGGTATTTTAGAATTCTATATGGTTATGGTAAAAGTAAAATGGTCATGAAGGACGTGCGATTGCAACTTTTCAAATTACAGAAACGTAAATTTTTTAAAGCGTAAAGATAAAAGTGTATATTTCATGATACATACCTCACATAAGAGAGAATTTTACCTTAAAGGATATTATTGGTCGAAAAATACATGGTGTTCGACTAATTACACCGATTAATATACATTCGAATTAGATAGGATATTTGAAAAGTGACAAAAATCTTTCAACAAATACTTAACACCTATGTATTTTCAAAGAATCAAATTGAGTTACCTTAATTAAATTAAAACAATTATGTTATTAGTTAATCTAAGTGATGATTTTATTATGTATAAAGATATGTACACGGTGAGGAATTAGGTGTATTTTTTGGTATAAGGAGTTTGGGTGTATTTTATGGTTCTCAATGTTAATTTTTTATTATAAAAAAGATTGGTATATATTAACTCCATAATTATACCATTTACAACTATTGGTAGTCTCTATCTAGAGTGCCAACACAAATAGCAGTAACTAATTACAAGATGGAGCCTCTCAAGTCTCATCTAAATGAGTCCATGTACAAAAAAATCTTGATGGCCAAATTCCTAGATGGAGTTTGACCATCGCAACAATTCGTGAGCTCGAAAGAGAATTGAAAAAGAATTGAATGAGTAAGAAGTTCACTGTTATTCTTCGCCCCTTAAAAAAATTACTCAATTTTGTGTTGAGATATAAATTGCAAATCAAATCTTTTTAATCATATAGCCCAATAAATCTTCTCAATGTTAATCTTAAATTGGGAGACGTCTACCCTCATCAACCAGATTTTAATGCACTGGTGGGGCTACAAAGCTCCAATTGATTTGTCGGCCATTTGTGGAAAGGGTTTTCCCGGATTAGGTTTCTCCTACAGGGAAGGAAATTTCTTTTCGTTCTTCAAGAAAGAATTCCCTTTTTACATCTTTCTAATTAAAAGGGGGAAAAAGATCCATATTCTTCTTTTTCCCAAAACGAGAATATTTTCCAATCTATGTTGAATGATTTGGGACGTACCTTATTCTTATGAGTGTATATCACCTAGTTGCTTGTGAGGCTTAAAAAATTAATATGTTTCTAAAGAAAATAAGTTATTATATGTAATGTTAACATTATAAGAGTAATATGTTCATGGTGATTTAACGTCTCTGACCACCAATGGCAATATGAGAGTTCATACTGTTCTAATCCGATCTCGGGGGAGGCTTCGATGGTCTAATTCTGTCGAGGAACTTTGCTATCAAGATCTTATTTTATACTTAGACTCACTAAGCTAGCTTATTTTACATATATTATGTTTTTGTTTTCTTAGATTAGGGTGTGGATTGCGGAGACATTAAGTGAGCACTCTTTTTCCCTGTCGAAGTTTTTCTCAGAATTTTACTACGATATTTTTAGCGAGGCTCTCTAGGAGATATCCACACCGAAATTGTAATTTGTAACTACTATAATAGCGCAACATATAGATCTACTTATTAAAAAAACTACCACTATGGGAGTGAGATTTGAATGATTGCTTTAACTGTAATAGTGATAATTTCATACTAACAAACAAAGGGAGAATTGTTTTAGCTAAAATATGAATTTTCAAGTTAAACTCTTGAAAACACAGTATTTAACAGGTATTTAAAAAAATTATTTGACTCAAACATTTAGCAGGTATTCAAATGCCATTGTCATAACGATGATAATTTTTTGTTTAAATTCTAATATTTAAAGTCTATTACTGAGGGATCCAATTTTAAAAAGTACTTTTATCGATAATATTTTTACATTTACTCGGCTTAAACCTATGTACTTATCTAGTGAATTCAATTTTTTTTTTTACCATTAGAAATTCGACTCATGTTTAGCTATTCAACTTTCCATACCAGTACACAAGGATAAACGTTAGATACCTATAAAATAGTAACATTTTTAGACCGCATTTCGAAAAGATAAAGGGAAAAGGATTTCAACATCCGACATTATGTGCTCTAGAAGGGGCTCGCCATTTTAAAAAGATGAGTGGTAAAGTACAATATAGGACAATTGTAAAAAAGAGAGTGCAATATAGGACAATCAGGACCAAAAAAATCTCTCCGTTTTGTATGGCTCATACAATATCATAGCGGAATTCTTTATAAACGGCAATTTAACATCATAGCGGACCTCGTTAATATCATAGTGGTTAGTGGATTTTTAAGGTAAATTTACACCAATAATTATAACTGTCAGAGATTGAATACTCGATTTTTGCCAATTCATTCTATATTATTCCAGTTAGGTCAAATGTTCTTTTGAATAAATAGTGGACCTAAACAGCAAATTAGGTAAATGCAAGTTCCGCGCAGCCGGTGCTTGTTTTCTTGCTTTGGCCTTTAGGGTGTTAGCAAGGGATATAGATCTAAGTTCAAAGTTCAAATTGTACGAATGTAAAAATATAATTAGAAGAACCATTCTCAAAAATAATGTTCGAATTTTTTGATTCTGGATATCAGAGATTTTTTAAAAAAAGTTATACACTTTTTGCGGATTCATTTGCCAAGGGAAATTAGGTATATTTTTTACATCGAGGCCAAGTTAAAGTCTTCGAAGATGATAAAAAAGTTGAATTCTGAATATAAGATAAAAATTCAAACTCTAGATGTGCAAAAAAAATTACTTACAAATATTTATGTTTTAATTAAAATCTTCTGTGATCAATTTTTTCGTGAAATACTATTCTAAAAATGAACACCTCATTAAAAGAAGGGAAAAGTTCATTTTTAGTACATGTAGTTTTGTGGTTTTTGCATTAACGTAGAAACATCGTCGTTTTGCTACTGAGTTGGCAAGCCACGTTGGAAATTTTTGTCCCGTTGTTATGCTGAGTTGGCACGAAATAAAATATCAATTACGACCACTTATTTCTTTATAATTTTTCAAAAACACCCCTCTCTTCTTCTTTTTCCCTCTCTCCTCCCACTTGCCCCCAAAACGACCTCGTCCCACCCACACCAATCCCTCTCCCGTCTTTATCGCCGCCCTGAAGAAACCCGTCCTCTCCGTTGTCCTCGTTGCGCACTCATAAACTTATAAATTTAAAAAAATGGGGAGACGGCAAAATCCTGCAAATCAAACACAAAAAAGAAAAACCTCAGTATCGTATCACATAGGAAGTCCAAAGGGGGGGGGGGGGGGGGGGGGGGGGGGGGGGGGCAAATCACATTGGAAATTCGGGGGGAAGTTCCTTGTTTTTAATTTTCGTAGTTTGAGTTCCCTCTTGTGTTAATTTCCTCAAGGTGCCGGCCAGACCCTCTCGAAGACAATGGTTTTGCATGCCAATCTATGGTCGTTTTATCGATCCCAATTTATGGGGACGCCATCTAGTACGCCCACCACGTGTTTGATGAAATTCTCGAACCAGATATTTCCAAGTGGAACACCATGATCAGAGGGTCCAGACATTTAAGGGCGTCGGTAGTAGCTTGTTGTCCTTCTGTAAGAGTTGAAGAAGGGCATCAGTATTTCGATCTTCTGACTAATATGTATGAGACGGAACCAAATGTCAGACACTATTGGTGGATTTGTTAGATCTTTTCGTTTATTTTTTTCTTCCTTTTTTGGTCTGATTTTAGGGTTGGAGATGTTTCATTTTTTGTTCTTGGTTATGGGAGCTATGGTTCTAATGTATGCATCCAAGAAGAGAGGAGAGAGAGGGAGGAAGAAGAAGAAGAAGAAGAAGAAGAGAGGGGTGTTTTTGAAAAATTATAAAGAAGTAAGTGATTGAAATAGATATTTTATTTAGTGCTAATTCAGCATACCAACCGGGCAAAATTTTCCAACCTTGCTTGCCAACTCAATAGCGAAACGACGATGTTTCTAGGTTCAGAGTTATTTTTGGATCGGGACTCTTCCGAGCCTTTGACAAAAAAAATGTGAAACCACAATTATCAAAAAAATCGTTTCAAGACCTGAAAATCACATCATAAAAAATTGTAAAACTACAGATACCAAAGATGGACTTTTCCCTAACAAAACATGATTTCAACTTTCTATCTCGTAATGAAATTTCCAAATGTACAAAACAACCAACGATAAATATGCTTCAACAACTCTATGAACTAGTATCTAAATAACCGAAAATTATTGACTTTCCAATAAAATGAATAAGTCTTTCGAGATTTTTTTATAGAAAAGTTCACTTTAGTATCTTGGGGGATAACGAATAATCATTTTAGTACCTCGTAGTATAAAATCCATCAATTGAATCAAACTTATTCCAATTAAAATCAATTAGGTCCACGGGCCACTACCCAGACCCTACCCGGCCAGCTAGACAAAAAGTTCTTGGCTTAATGTGCCGGGTAGGGTCCGAGAAACTACCCTTGGACCTAATTAATTTTAATTAGAATACGTTTGACTTAATTAATTGATTTTATATCACAGTGTACTAAAGTAATTTTTTGATGTATCATAGAATACTAAAATAGACTTTTTCTAGTATTTTTTGTCAAGAACCTTAATATAGAACTGTTCCGGAATACCAATGGGAGTTCGTTTGAGTGTTAAACGATTTTGATTTATTTGAGAAGTTTTTGGCTTACGAATATAAAAAAATATTAAAGAAAGCTACCTTCTAAACTAATAAAACTTGATAATATTCGACTATTAATATAGAAATTTTATTTAAAAAATGTTTCGGATTGTGTTGGCAGGTCAGAGCACGTGATGTATGTACAGTAGCAGCTCGATCCAACCTAACATTCATTCGGCTAGCCACGATAATAAATTGGGTGTCCCTTGTAAAATCAAAATCGTTTTTTAGAAGGAATATCCCCGTCAAAAATTAATCTTTCGATTTCCGCAAATTCATTTACTATTTCTACTCGGAGTACCGATCTGAATGGAATAGATTGTGTGCTCCTTCTGTTGAAACTTGAGTCAATTTTACACTCTTTCTTCTTGTTTCTTATTGGGCGACTCACGAAGACAAGTCAATCACTTGTTTCTTACAAGTATGTTAATTTCGAGATCTGGGTCGTTAGTTGAGTATATACATTTGGAACATTCAAAAAAGTGCATGGCCGGAATAATTTAACATTTCTTTTTCTGATAGACAACAATTGTTTTAAGATAATTTTTTACACTTAGAATTTGAACCATGTACTTCGATAAAATTTATAACGCGTTATGCCGTTAGGCTACATGTCCGTTGAGAACAAGAATTAAACATTTCTAACTTCGCTTAATCCTGATTTACGTCAACGTACATTCACCATGTTAAAGGACAATATTCTCCACAAGCCAAGCATGTTCTCATAGTTCTACGTATCCGGTAGTCTGCTTCACATCCTCTTACTGAGAGGGCATGTCTAACCCCTATTTCAAAACATTAGGCCGGGTTTGCATCATGTGCTAGATAAATAGGGTTTGAAACATGGTTTGTTCATAGTTCGAAACTCCGCATTCAACCCAAATTCTTAAAACGAACTTAATGTCCACAACTGTTCCATTATCAGAGCTCTGTACTTCAATATGCAATTAATCCGAGGCAGTCGGCAACAGTTGAAATGTAGATACAGGTGAGCAACTAACTATAAAATCCAGCCACCACCAATAAAATGGAAGGAAGCTGAGTTGTGGTCCATTCTTTACTACTAGCAGTCTATCGCCTGAAGCGTGGTCCTAGAAATTTTTTGAAACTGATCCATACTTATTAGTGTCATTCTGAACATCATCGCACATCAAACGACCCCTCGAAGAAAGCAAAGGACTTTGAGTTGGCATTGTGGGATCTTGCCAAGAGATTGGGTGTTATATGGAAAGAAGACGTCACAACCGTCCTCAAAACAATGCAAGAAGTAGCCACATAAATTAGTTTTCAAAATTTAACGTCTTAGATAATACCTATCTAATTGCTATGGCTATTGTTATTTGTCGGAGGTGGTGTATTTGATTAGGATCTTAGTCGAGGCAAGAGTTTGACTCTTTCTCCGTAAGACGAGATTGCCCCATGTTCAGTACTTACGGGCTACTGCAATCGTCTCCAAGATACAACGACTACTTGCTTCCAATATCGTAGCACAACGATTCTCGAAGCTTCGGCGAACTGCTAGATACTCGGAACTTTCTTGAGAGAGAGAGAGAGAGGAGAGGAGAACAACTATTGCTAATGAATGCTTATGCAATGAGTGTTCGGGACAAGTTTGGAAGTGAGGGGGAGAGGCCTATTTATAGGCGCTGGATGGGAGGAAGGCAGACACTTCGAAGGGGCACGAGACACTTCCGAGGAGACGCGTCCGTTCGGCCAGCAGGCAGGCTGCCTCCTTCAGGCACCTTTTCGGCCAGCCAGAGGCATCCCTTCGCCTACCAGATTCGACCAGGCTTGCTCGTGACCCTTCGGTGCTCGTAGGGACCCCTTCGGCAGGCGGCAGGCAGCACGCTCGTGTCCCTTCGGTGGGTTCTCTGGATAGGCCATCCCTTCCGCCTCTTCGCATCTGAGTACTCTGGAGTCTTCTGGAATCAGCCAAAAATTTAGGCTCCTCGCGACGATGCGTAGTGCCACGTGCGCCACAAAGCGCCCATTGCGACCTGCGTCCAATACGACACGAGCACACGCACGTGCGCGTGCTCGTGCTTTCAGGTGGTTAACTTATTTCCTAGCTAACAAGGAGTATCTCCTTATAAACAAGGTAAACTTTGTTGCATTTTCTGATGTGGTAATGCCCTTTCTCATTCCCATCTTGAGGCTTCTTACTCTGGACTTTTGCATTGAATCTTTATTCAATTCCAACAGCTATTTGAATATATGTTTATCTTTGGATAAATAGGAGCTTAGTGCTAATTTCAAATTAGGTTTAGGAGATTGGCACTTTAGTGCCCCTCTGGGGCTTGGCATCTTTAAAATAATACAATTTTTAGCTATAAAAAACATATTAGTGTGACTCGTTTCCTTATTGTTTTCTTTTTTTTTTGGACAAATTTTTATTATTGTTTTCTTGCATACGTTGTAATTTGATGCCAATGCTTTACTCGTGAGGGTACTATACCGAAGTATAATATTTTCCGGAACAAGATCTGCGGTTCATTTCAATTGATTTTCAAGAAAAAATAAGAAGATATATGATTCATGGACTGCTGAATCAATGTGCACTTGGATGGTTCTTCCTTCCAACTTCCTTGGTGCATAATGTGCATGGCCCGAGAACGGATTCACAGCTCAGGGAATGAACTTGTAACTATGGATTCGACTCGATGTTGCGGGTGGCAACGAGTAACTGTATTGAATATTTCTGAACTGAAATGACATGATGTACTTCTCCTGAAGCTGCCTTTTGCACGTCGCATCCTGTGACATAATCACATTCAATCTCAAGAAGAATCTATGGAGATGGAGTTTGACGTTTGTGGTACAAGGTTGAAGGTGAGGGTATATTAATCTTTCACATAGCAAATTTTTATTAGAGTTTTTAATATCAATGACACATCATCTATTTATACCATGTTGACAAATATAAAACATGTCATTATTGTCACATCAACAAAATTTAAAGTTGGGTACTAAAGTGTCTTTGAACAATAACACAAGATATTAAAAGAAAATATTTTCATAATTGAGGGTGCAAAGTATCTATTTCATATAATACTTCTTTATCCCTATACTTTATTACTGTATTAACCTACCTAATAAATTAGGGATAATTATCCTAAGCTTCCTGGTATTCGAGCAAATCCCTCTTTTAGTCCTTACTGTTTTCAATAACTTTTATGGATCCTCCTAGTTTAAAATAATGCACCTCTCAGATTCCTTGCAGACCCACAGTTGACATTAGCAGTCAACATAATTTTTTAATGGCCATTTTACCCTTCCTAAAAAGAAAAAAAAATCTCTCTCGTCATCTCCGCTCAACTGCTTCTTCTCCAGCTAAAAATCCTCAACGACGGCGTTTCACTTTCGACAGTCGTTTCAAAATTAATGGGCTTTCACCACAATCACGAGAAGACTCGATGCACTCCTCTTCACCACAATCGCCTTCACCGCTCTTCCATGGTACCCAGACCCTCAATTAGTTGAGGACGATGCTTTCTCGACGGTGGATGGTCAATAGGCAACCCGGAACGACGAAGACCCACCAGAGGGTTGGTTGGGGATGGTCTGAGCGTCGGGACCAATTGTTCGAGTCCAGCGTCGGGCTTAGCCGAAGAAAGGACCCATCTTCGCATCGCCGGCGGAGTCGAGGAAGGACTGCCCGTTGCGGAGGCCGTAGGTGAACTGCTTCATGTGGTGGCTCGCCGCCCGCTCGGCGTCTTTCACGTTTAATTAATTTGGGGATTGACTTGGGATAAATTGGTTAATGGAAAACTATGCTTAATTTTCCTCTCTGCATCTTTCACATTTAATTATTGAATATCACGTTTGTCGCGGAGATTGAAGATTTTCAGCGGTATTAAAAACAGAATCATGTTAAGAACAGAACCCAGTTTCTCGAACCCAGACCGCTGCTAAATTTTTGATTTGATTTGACGAATTCACCGCTTTCAATTTGGGTACCAGAACTTGATTTTAAGTTTTGATTTCAGAAAGGCTTTGAAAGGGTATAAGTGTTTTTTTTAATTTAGCTTCCTCGATCTTGAGGAAGAAGACGACCTCGGTTGACCGTTCCTCGATTTTGTTTTGCTTTTTTTTTTATTGGAAGGATATAAAGGACCGAGAAAGGTTATTGAAAACAGTAAGGACTAAAAGAAGGGTTTGCTCAAATACCAGGGACCTTAGGGTAATTATCCCAATAAATTATTGTATTTCTTTTTGCATGAAATTTTTTTTTATTATGCTTCTTCTATTTTAGTATATTCATCGTACATTCTTTCTTTTGTATGAACAAATTTGATATGTTATGTACTAGTATTACCAAAACTATAATTCGAAAAACTAAAATATATTGTTCAGTCCTGTTACAAGTTATTAATGACTGGACGAAACCAAAAAATAACGTATCACGTACGAAATTATAGAAAATTATCTTTTAGATCAAACAATTTTATCAAATAGAGTATGATTCTACGTGTTACACATCCACTATATCAGGGATATCAATAAACCTGATTATTGAAATTGTTCAAATCAATGTCGTGTTTTCCTAAGCATGTCAAAAGGGAGTGGATTAAGCCGCTTCTAATAGGAAGGACATCACCATCCAAAAATATGGTATCACCACTATGCACCACTACTCGCAGGGTTCAGATTCAGTGGGGATGGACACAATTTTTAATGACTGTTAGATCTCTAGATACAATTTTTAATGAAATCAGATAATTTAAATGAAATTTTCTCCGTGTGGATAACTTTTATGTTGTCCCTACTCAATCTAAAATATTATGTGGAACATGGTACCACTACTCGTACTTTATATTGTCCGTTTAGAACTATTGGGCTTATTCCGGATCCAGACACCTTATAATAAGCACCAAACTCACGGTGACATACCAATGTTTGGTCTATTTTTTAGGAGTCGATGTATCAATTCTTGTTTCCCGTGAAAAAATCATCTAAGCACGACCGTACTAAATTAAACCGACCTAGTTTTCTTCTTTCTCAAGTCTTCGAAGCATAATTACTCCCTCCCTCCCTCCCTCCCTCCCTGACTCCCCACCGGACCGGAGGTAAACACACAAAAGCCACACCACCACCACCACCGCCGCGGGATGGATCAAACGACGTCGTCTCGGACGGAGGCGGAGACGGAGGAGATGCTGGACCGGATGCTGACTCGGCTGGCTCTCTGCGACGACTCCAACCTCCAACCCCTCCTCGCCAGGATCCTCCCCCTCTCCATCTCCTCCCTCTCCTCCAACTCAACTACCGTTAGAAACAAGGTAAGCTAGAACAATTCCCCCGGCTACTGCTTCAGCTATTTACGCTTTTGCCCCTCGTTAGGGCTAGGGCTAGGGCTCTAGATATTGGAAATATTAGGCGGAATTTGAGCTGGAATGATTATTTACGCTTCTGCCCCTGTGTAAGGTAGCATGCCGAGGACCTACCGTAGAATGAAATGCGGATTCCGCGTCAGTTTTTTTTAATGTTTTGGTGTGGTGTTGGAAAGGTTGTGGAGATCCTGAGCCACGTGAACAAGAGGGTGAAGCACCACGCGGAGATTGGGCTGCCGTTGATGGAGCTGTGGGAGCTGTACAAGGAAGAAAGTGCTGCTCCTATGATTAGGAACTTTTGCATTGTGTACATTGAGATGGCGTTTGAGCGTGTTGATTTGAAGGTAGGAGCGGGATCAGACAATGCTGTTTAGTTTGATTGCGTTCGTAGGGGGAATGACTGTGGTTGGGTCCTTGGTTTCTAGGTGAAGGAGAGTCTGGCACCTTTGCTTGTGGCGAATGTTTCCAAGCTTCCTCCTCAGCACCAAGACATAATTCTGAGGATTGTCAGCAAGGTGCCTTCCCTGGCTCAGTCTTGTTGAAATTCATTTTGAACATGTTTTTTCCTTCGTGGTCGGGAATTTGCATGTTTGTAGTGTTTTAGGAATCTGATGACTGCCAATATTTTAGGTGATTGGTGAATGCCATTCTAAACAAATTGACGAAGAGATTGCTGCAAAGTATAAGTTAGCAAGTGGCTCCAAGGACCAAGAGCTGTTCCTGGAGTTCTGCCTTCATTTTTTGCTGTATCAGCAGTCACCTCAAGGGTCTGGTTTTTGGTTTATGAATGTGGGTCCCCTTGCTCATTCTCTCGTGTGTCTAAATTACTCGGAACTTGTTTTGCTGCAGAGGAGGATGTCCACCTGGGCTTTCAATATCCCAAAGCAACAGAATAACAGGAAAGATCATCTTGAAAAATGATGTTCTTCTGATTCGGAAGGTGATACTGATGCTGAATACACTTTAATTTCAGTTACTGCAGTTTATGGAACACCTAATTTTACATTTTCTCTGGTGTTATCAGCTGGGGATCTTGAATGTTGTTGAAGCAATGGAGCTATCCCCTGAACTTGTATATCCATTGTATCTTGCCGCAAGTGCTGATAGGTAAGCCTAAGTAAAAAAAGCTAATGTATATCATTTGATGGTGCATCTGTGTACTTTTGTACTTCGAAAGTAAAGTAAAATTTACTGTTGGATGATGGTTCTCTTTTTTCTCCCAAGTCAAGAGGCTGTTGTTAAGAGGGGGGAAGAGCTTCTTAAGAAAAAGGCTTCTAGTGCCAACCTGGATGATCCAAACTTAATGAGAAGACTTTTTTTCCTGTTCAATGGTAGGGGCCATACTTCAAATTCACAATTCTTCCCGTCCTAGTTACTTTAATTTTAATGGCTTTGCCTTCTTGCTGGACATGACTTGTTTTTCTGCAGGAACTGCTGCTGATAATGTTGCTCCTGAATTGAGAGTGGTTCCAGGAGGCCCTGGTTTGAAAACAAAGCTGATGTCTACCTTCTGCAAATCAATCACAGCAGCGAACAGTTTCCCAGCAACTCTTCAATGCATATTTGGATGCATTTACGGTATGACGTACTGGGATTTCATGCATTAACATTTTTCCTTACTATCAAATCCATATGCCATGCTAGAACTATGAAAAGTATACACCAGGTTTAAATAGTATAAAATCCTTATTGTGGTTGTTCAATGGTGTTTCAGTGTATAAGGTTCCTATGATTGAATTGAAATATCTATGTGAATATACCAGTACATAATTTCTTTTGGACGCCTCTTTGATTTTTTTCATTCCAAAGATTGATCTTGCTTGCTATGAACTTTCTGTTGACTATGAGTTCATCTGTAATTTCTTTTTCTGGTAACATAGAGGGGCTAGAATCCCCTAATTATATATCCAACATGCACAGGGGAGAAACATCACCAGTATTTAGTAATATTAGTTTCTCCTAACGCTTTGAGAAGGCTTTGAGAGACTGTTCCAAATGGAAGTTCCTAGGGGCAGATTCATCCCTAATGTTGAGCCAATCCATATCTAATTGCTATCCTTTTAATGTCTCCTCTCTTTGTGGTTCTTGCTCCTCGTTGATGCCTTGTAGGAGGTGCAACTTTCATGTCATAGTTCTACTATTGTTGAGTTGTCATTCATCTTCGTTGCAGGGGAGCTGTTGAAAGCCTTATAGATGTGCATTTCTGATAATTTTATTTATTATCTGTGTCTTTCTCTGTGTGGAAAGATTCTTAGTCAAAACATTCTGATACTTCAACTTTGAATTTAACCATACAAGGAGTTCTTCATTCAATTGAAAGTTCTCTCTTCTAATTGGTTAGTCGTCTTCTGAAATCATTACAGGGAGTGGTACCACCTCACGGCTGAAGCAGTATGGAATGGAGTTTACTGTTTGGGTATTTAAACATGTAAGCAACACAGCTTTAGCTGTTATTGCTCTTTATCATGCCATGAAGAGTAATGATAACTAACGAGGAATATTCTCCACTGACTTAATTTTGAATTATTGGCATCCTGCTGCGAAGCTATCAAAAGAATATTGGTGACATTATTTTGCATGTGTGGACTAGCCTAGTCTCTACCAAACATCACCAGTTCATCTGCATTTATCGTTGGATGGTACTAAAAGGAAATTGTGTCTGGACCAGAGTAACAATCTTAGATTTCTAAAAATAGGAGATCAGTTTGCTTCATCAATCGTTTTGTTATTACCTTGTCCCAGGCAAGAGTCGATCAGTTGCAGCTTATGGGCCCCATTATACTGAATGGGATCGTGAAACTACTGGATAGTTATCCTGTCTCAGAAACAGGTATTCCTGAAAATATTAACAAATTCCATCAATTTTTTTGCTTGCTATTGTAATTTTAGATTTCTTTTACAGTAACTTCTATTGAATACTTTATGACTCTTATGTGACTAGCTTTAATTTCATGCTTCAGACACTATTTCTAAGGAAATTAAGGCATTCTCTTTTCAAGCAATCGGTTTGCTTGCCCAACGTCTTCCTCACCTCTTTAGGTAGATAAATAACTTCTTTATTCAGGTATATTCTGTTACTGTGCCTCAGACTTTATGAACTCATGCACCGATTGCTGTCATTTAGAGATAAGATTGAGATGGCTGTTCGTCTTTTCGATGCACTGCAAGTGGAATCCCAGTCTCTCCGCCCTGTTATACAGGAAACCGCCAGTGCCCTTGCTACTGCATACAAGGTGCCCTCTCTCTTGAAATTGTCTGTGTCCTTTTGCCATGGATCAAGATGTTGGATGTACTTTGTATAGCTTTAGGTGGGGAACTTGTGTGTTGAATTAATCTCAATGCTGGTCAAAGTACATAAATGTGGTTTCTACACGTCACGATGGAGAAAGCCCTTGTCAGCTTATGCTGCATGTTTGAGTAGGTATTTTTGTCACTTTTTATTTGTCTGTTTAAGTCA
The DNA here is from genome assembly GCA_963995505.1 of Hypericum androsaemum. Lineage (NCBI taxonomy): Eukaryota > Viridiplantae > Streptophyta > Magnoliopsida > Malpighiales > Hypericaceae > Hypericum > Hypericum androsaemum. The sequence goes on from OZ023187.1 coordinate 871,504, forward strand.
GATGTTCTGATTTTTAGTTCATAGCACTAACGCATGGCTTCACTGTAACTGGGATCAATATCATGGTTATTGTATAACTATTGGTACATGAAATTTTTTTTGTTGGATTTTTTAGATAGTATCATTGTTCTTAATATGAATTGTCGATTCATTTTTCAATTAGAGATGGTGATCTCATGTCCTATCTAACCATCAGGGAGCACCAGCCGCTTTGTTGATGGAGTTGGAAAGATTATTGCTGAAAAACTGTCATGCGGTATGTAACAACTTGCAAGATTCATTTGATGGCTGATAGAGTAAATTTTTTTAGAAGTAGAGACCCTATGATGTTGCTTCTGTTTGACCTGTAAGTTGATAGAGAAACAAAAACATTTACCATACAGGAGGAAAACGAAGTGCGCTTTTGTGCAGTAAGATGGGCGACGACTTTATTTGATTTGCAGCATTGTCCAAGCCGATTTATTTGCATGCTCGGATCTGCAGATTCTCGGTTGGACATCAGGTAAAAAAAAATTTTAAGGCATTTTGCTGCTCTTGTCGTCTGACATCAGTTTTACTTTCAAGAATTCTTTCTGGGTTGCTCCATCTCCCACAAAATTTCCTACATTTTTTCCACTAGGGAAATAGCGCTGGAAGGCCTGTTTCCTCTCAAAGGTGAAGGCCACAAGACATCCCAGAGCCTGGATATTAAGCACCCAAAACTTGCTGAAATGTTGGGTTACATTCTTCAGCAGTATCCAGCGTTGTTGAATTCGAGTGACAACAGGGAACAAAAGCTTCTCTTTCCATCACAATTGTATGTGGTGATGATTAGATTTTTGGTGAAGTGCTTTGAGTCTGAATTGGAGCAAAACAGTTCTATTGGGAGATCATCTGATTTCCTGTCGTCAGCCCAAAAATTGTGTTCGCTGATAGAACATGCTATGGCATATGAGGCATCTCTTGAGTTGCATGCCACAGCATCCAAGACGTTGATTACAATTAGTTCCTATCTTCCAGAGGTGTGTTATGGCTTTCCATTTTGGATCAATTTTGATATTTTCTTCATAGTTAACTGTTACATGGGTGCACCCCCTTGATGCCTTTTAATACAATTTTTGCTTATTTAGCCAAAAAAAACTTCATAGTAATTTGTACTTGTTTACTTCCTCCCTCTATTTGAGCGTGCAATTTTTGGTATGACTTTGGTAGATGATAGCATTACACTACGCATCTCGAATCTCCTGGCTGAAGCAATTACTGAGTCATGTGGACGTAGATACTCGTGAATCAGCAGCACGTCTCCTTGGGATTGCTTGTTCTGCAATTCCTGTCACTGCATCAGCTGATGTCATTAATGAACTACTTGCCAGGATAAGTAAAAGAAACACTTCAAGGTGCGTGCTATGGCTTTTGTTATGCTTTATTTGTGTGATAGAGAATTGCTTACTGATTGTTTGTTGGGTGGATTCATTTGCAGATACGAGGCAACTCATGGAGCATTGTGTGCCCTAGGATATGTTACTGCAGATTATGTGTCTAGGACAACTGCTGTAAGTTGCACGATTTCTTTCATGTTGTCCCTGTTTCTTGATCGTGGGAAGTGTTCAATTGATCCAACCAGCTCCCAAGCTTCCTTGGTGTGCACTTGCATGTCCCGTTGATTCTACAAGTACAAAAGCAATTTTGAAGGAGAAAATAGATGCCGATCACGGCACCTCCTTTTTTCCTTTTTCATTATTATATTTTTAAAAATATGTTGAGAAGATAAACCAGCTTTTTTGGTAGAGGCGCTTTACTATCTATGCAAGGCATCTGGATATGCTTGTTCGTTTTTCATTTTGTTGAGGTATAGATATGCTCCTTGTACGGGATGATGCTTTAACTCATACTTCTCCTTATTTATGTTTGCACGTTGGCGTTCTTTGAATGTTCTGTGCATAATTTGTTGACCAAACATTGTTTCAGGCATTCTTTTTACATATCTCTTTCTTGATTGTCAGATACCTGATACATTGTTCCAGAATGTTCTCAAATGCTTAACTGATGTTGCCAACTCTGAGACTGCGGTACTTGCATCTATGGGAATGCAAGGTCTTGGTCATATTGGGCTGCGAATACCATTACCTCCTCTTCAAGAAGGTTCTGTCACAGGTGATATTCTTGGCTTTCTTAATGATATCTAAGGACATGCCACTTTATGGATGAGCACACTTCATACTTTCCCTTGCTATAAGTGCAGGTCATGTTCTGATAATCTTACGTGAAAAGTTGAACAAACTACTTGGTGGCGATGATGTCAAATCGGTTCAGAAAATAGTCATATCTCTTGGTCATATTTGTGTGAAAGAAGTTTCATCTTCATGCCTTGACACTGCCCTTGACTTAATTCTTAGCCTTAGCCGTTCTAAGGTTAGTTATATGCTGATTACATTTTTGCTTATTGTTGATTAATCTGCTAGCGAGAATTTTGTAACTTCATCATTTCATAGCCGCTGCTCGAACATATGCAATTCCTGAAATTTTTTGTACAGGTTGAGGATGTCTTATTTGCTGCCGGGGAGGCTTTATCGTTCTTGTGGGGTGGTGTTCCTGTGACAGCTGATATGATTCTCAAGACTAACTATAGTTCGCTTTCAACGTCATCTAATTTTCTTCTGGGGGATATAAACTCGTCTCTGCCAAAGTTTTGGACAACGGGCAAAGATGAACCAGTTGATGATTACCACATCACTGTTAGAACTGCAGTTACCAGCAAGCTTTTCAATTCCCTTCTATACAGCAGCAGGAAAGAAGAGCGTTGTGCTGGAGCTGTTTGGTTACTGTCTCTGACAATGTACTGCGGTCGTCATCCATCCATTCAGAAAATGCTTCCAGAAATTCAGGTCCATCATCTCTTATTCAGCAAAGTGACTATAACTATCTCCAATGGAAATTCAGGTCCATCATCCCTGTTTAGTTAGTTCAAGTGATCTGTCCATGTGCAATCACCATGCCAACGAGTGGGTCATAATGCTTAGTCACTAGTAGCTTCTAGATTTCCATTATTCATATAGATTACAATGGAAATAAGCTAAACTTGTTTATTGGTCACTTGTTGTCAATAAATTAGCTTAATTCTTTGATGATAGGGTCATTTGCTATGATTAGTAGTCCGTGTTTTCAACAGCATTGTTGTTGGAAGGCATTTGGCTATTGGTGTTGCCCTTACTGGATCACTCCGACGGCTGTAAGAGATTCAGCCCTTGGTACCATCTGCACAATGCTTAGTCACTATTAGCTTCTAGATTTCCATTATTCATATATAGATTACAATGGAAATAAGGTAAACTTGTTTATTGGCACTTGTTGTCAATAAATTAGCTTAGTTCTTTGATGATAGGGTCATTTTATGTGATTAGTAGTCCGTGTTTTCAACACCATTGTCATTGGAAGGCATTTGGCTATTGGTGTTGCCCTTAAATGGATCACTCTGATGGCTGGAAGAGATTCAGCCCTTGGTACCATCTGCATAATGCGAAGGATCCATTTTTTTCCCTCCTTTTTTGAAAAGCTTCAGGCCTGTTAGGTACAGCTCAGCCAATAAGCTGCTAGTTTGGTAATCAAGGAAAAAAAGACAATCTCAGTTTATGGACTTGCTTTGACCATATCATTTATCACGTAGATAATTCCCAAATATTTTTGCACATGGAGTGCGAGGTTCTTAAATGACAGTAGATTGACATTTAAACAGTTCAGCTCTTGAGCAAAAGGGTTGTAGACCTTGTTGAATCTTTTACGTTGCAACTTGCGTTCGCCTTCTGTGGCTCTACTTATATCTGAAGGCAAGACAATCTTAAATTGGAACCTTAAGCAGGAGGCTTTTTCACATCTGCTTGGTGATCAGAATGAACTAACACAGGAGCTGGCATCCCAAGGTATGAGTATTGTCTATGACCTAGGTGATTCATTCATGCAAAAGAACTTGGTAGATGCACTTGTCACAACTTTGACTGGTACTGGCAAGAGAAAAAGAGCTATAAAGGTAATTAGTTTTCTCCTCATGTCATGTCTTTTATGTATAAACGTGGAGGTTGGAAGTGAGGATTTGAGTTATTAATTTGCAGCTGGTTGAAGAATCTGAAGTGTTCCAAGATGGAGCCATTGGTGAAAGTCCCACTGGAGGGAAACTCACCACCTATAAGGAGCTCTGCAGTCTTGCAAATGAGATGGGCCAACCAGACTTGATTTATAAGTTCATGGATCTGGCAAATCATCAAGCTGCTTTGAATTCCAAACGGGGTGCTGCTTTTGGATTTTCCAAGATTGCTAAGCAAGCTGGTGATGCCCTCCAGCCACACTTGCGATTGTTGATTCCTCGTCTAGTCAGATACCAATATGATCCTGATAAAAATGTGCAGGTAACAGCCAGACTTTGATGTACAAAATGAGAGGCTGACTATTCCCATGACTTCTTTTTGCGTGCATCTTTAGATTCATTCCTGTGTTCCCAGGATGCAATGGCACACATTTGGAAGTCACTAGTTGCTGAACCAAAGAAAACTATTGATGAGCATTTGGATCTCATCATTGATGATTTGGTATCACAAAGTGGGTCCAGGCTTTGGCGTTCCCGGGAGGCTTCTTGTCTTGCCCTCTCTGATATTATTCAAGGAAGAAGGTTTGGTGAGGTGATGGTCATTCTTCCTCTCTTTTGTCTCTTACTCTCTGTACTTGTTCTCTTTCTGATGTTTTGCATGGGGTAGCACTTCTTTAATTTTCATCATTGCATACTCTGTCACTTGATCGAATAACCATGAAAATTGAAAAGGGGACTTGAATTTTCCTGGTCATTGAACCTACGTAAACCGTAATTTTTGTCCTCGTCTTGATTTAATAAGTTTGAGTGCAAACGGAAGAGGTATGCAATTTAGCATCATGGGAATTACTCGCAGATGTACCAGCTATGCAGTTTATAACACATGGCAGAATTCTTGACGATATGGAAATTGAGACTTCTGATTTTGTATGGCTGTATTTGCTCCTGTAAGCATGACATTCCCTACTTGCAATAATGATGACAGTTTTTTATGTTTGGGATCAAGTCACTATACTGTTTGGCTTTAAAGGTAACAGATAATAATTCTGCCACTCTGATTATCACATTTTTGGTGTGATCCTCTGTCACGCATTTTTATCATAACCTGAGCCTTTTGCCGTTATATATATTGCGGGTGATCTGGGAATTTCCTCATTCTCTTCTGTTCTATATTCATTGATTAGATTGGGAACCATCTCAAGAAACTGTGGACTACAGCATTTCGTGCAATGGATGACATCAAGGAGACTGTTCGAAATGCTGGCGACAGATTATGTCGTTCTGTCACTACCCTAACATTAAGGCTCTGTGATATCTCTTTGACAGAAGTCTCAGATGCTGGCAAGGCAGTGGAGATTGTTCTACCATTGTTACTTGCTGAAGGCATATTGAGTAAAGTTGATAGTGTCCGGAAGGCTTCTATTGGGGTTGTTATGAAGCTTGCTAAGGTCAGATTATGTCCTCTCTCTAGGTTGTTGCACCATGAAAGGTGGTTCCATCTATATTCATCCAGGATCTTACGACTTGATATTCAAGTATTAATTCTAATTAGCAACTGGATATGTCAGTTGTGAGGATAAACCTGACCTAGTGGTGCTATGTGGCTGAGTTGCATCTTATTCTGTAAGCTTATTTCCTAATTTAATGTGAAGGGTTAATAATATCAAACTCATTTTGCAAGTTCCACCACTCAATTCCACTTCTTGCCTCTTGGTCTGCTTCATGGAAAACTATTTTTAGGAAATCAATGCAATAGTTGTCTTCAGGTTCTTCGAATAATTTGAACTGCATCAGGTAGTATGTTTCTGGCTTTCATATCCACGTCTTACCTTTCCCTTCCCTTCCCTTCCCTTCCCTTCTTCACATAACAGGGTGCAGGGACTGCGCTTCGTCCACACTTGCCCGATTTAGTTTGTTGCATGCTGGAAAGTTTGTCCAGCCTCGAAGATCAAAGACTCAATTATGTTGAGGTTTGTCAACAAGTCGCTTTTGAAAAGAGATAACAATGTGATTTTCAATTTGCTCTTTGACTTATATATTTCCTTTTTTATTCTAGTTGCATGCAGCCAATGCTGGAATACAGGCAGAGAAGCTTGAGAATTTACGGATTTCAATTTCCAAAGGTTCTCCAATGTGGGAAACTCTTGATCTATGTATTAATGTGATAGATGCTGAATCATTGAATCTCTTGGTTCCTCGTCTGGGTCAGTTGGTTCGTTCTGGAGTTGGCCTCAACACTAGGTAGGTGGATCTGCTGTGCTGCTTGCCATTATCTGATGAATAAGTCTCCCATAGCGGATCAATTAAATTTTCCTTCCATCCAAGGATATACTGCAGGTTTTCATTTATTTTATCTCTTTTGGTGCGTTGTTCTGTTGGGTTGATCAATATTCAAGGTGAGCCGGGAAGATCTTACTCAATTATAAACAAAGCACAACCTTTGGTTAGAATTGTCTTAGGTGACAGATATGCTTAGTTGTTTAGTTGACCCTGGTATTGGAGACCTGTTTCTGGTATAGTTCATGTAAGAGTCGTCTCATTCTTGCTTGCTTTGTTCTTTGGAATGTTCTAACAGCATATTGCTTACATTCACTTTCATGGGTGGCAGAAAGTGAGGAAGTAGTCAAAGGGGCTGTAATGGGATGTTTGTTTGTTGGGGGGGGGGGGATCCCATGCAAAAGTAAAAATGACCTCTCACTTAATGTGCTTCATAGGCAATTCTAGTGAATGCTAAGCAAAAAAGGAAAAAAACTAAAGCTTAGAAATGTGTTCGCTTTTATGGTTGCATTCGTCATTAAAGATCAATGTGGTGAATATCTATATTCGGTATACCAGATATAAGACTTTAACCACCACGATGAGATGATTGCTTTTGTTCCAGAAGTCTACTACTACTTCCTTTCGCTTCTTGGGCCGGCTGGGTGGTCAAGGTGTAACTGAAGGCAACTCGACATTGAAATCTATTAACTTCGGGCATGCATGAAATGTCGATCAATTAACTTTGGACATGCAGGAGTATTTTTTTTCCAATGATCAGAAGTATTGATTACTTATGGGATCCTAAACTCAGATTTTTTTTTTCTTGCAGAGTAGGAGTTTCCAACTTTATCAGTTTGTTGGTCCAGAAAGTTGGTTCAGAGATCAAGCCTTTCACAAACATGCTATTAAGGTTATTATTTCCTGTTGCCAAGGAAGAGAAAAGTTACTCAGCAAAGCGTGCATTTGCAAGCGCCTGTGCAATAGTTTTGAAGCATGCAAGCCCCTCCCAGGCTGAAAAGCTCATTGAAGACACCACAGCTTTGCATACTGGTGATGTGAATGAGCAAATTACGTGTTCTGTTCTTCTGAGAAGCTACGCATCCGTGGCATCAGATCTTGTGAGCGCTTATCAAGCAGCAATAACTCCTGTTATATTCATTTCAAGGTTAATACCAACCGCCCTTCTAAAGATCTGTTATGCATCTTTCAGATTCTCGCTTTCTCTCATGCACATATGGATCACTCAGAACTCATGCACTAGTTATGCATTATTATTGTACTCCAAAAGGGTAGTAAGCTAGTCATTGGTGACAGGTTCCACTTAGCTTATGAACTGAATAAACTCATTTGAGTCCTCTTTTAAATAATACTGTTAAAACTTCACCCGTACTTTATGCTAACCTTTCATAGACATTTAACACCTTCGTGCTTTCCTCTAAAATTGTTGAATTTATCACCCAAAAAAAAAATTTTGTTGAATTTTATTTGTGCGTTCATTGGAGGATTTGAAAAGTGGAGCTCTATTTTAGTCATTCACATTGTTGCTATTAGTTGTTTCCTATGACTAGATCTTTTGTGAACCTTTTCTGCTAGTAAGTGAGCAGCGTCTTTTTTAGAACTTCACCTGTCTGAAGTAAATATTATAACTTGTGCAGGTTTGAGGATGACAAGAATGTTTCAACCTTATACGAGGAGCTGTGGGAAGACAATGCAAGTGGAGAACGGATCACAGTCCAGTTGTATTTGTCGGAGATTGTTTCTCTGATTTGTGAAGGACTTTCCTCTTCGTCATGGGCAAGCAAAAGAAAGGTGTTTCACTGTCTATTTTCCTGAGATTCTGAGAGGTTTTTGGATTTTGTCTCCTGATTGTTTTATTATTTAGGCATGGATAAATATGACTTTTAAACGGAAAGAATAACTTCTGGTATCCTGTTAGACAGACCGCTCAGCAAATAATTTGGCAAAGAGCACTTCTGATGTTGGGTTTTGTAAACGATTTCTTTGTTTGCGGGTTTTGGGAAGTTTTATGACTTATATTTTCTAGAATATTACATTTTACTTATTGTAGATATGGTTGCCTTGTTCATTAAAAATTGTTATTCGTCTGTGGTGCATGCAGTCAGCCCAAGCAATCAGCAGGCTTGGAGAAGTTTTGGGCGAATCATTGTCTCCTTATTACCAAGTTCTTCTTGAGTCTCTTATGAAAGAATTGCCTGGACGCTTATGGGAGGTAGGAATTTCGACATGCATTTTGAAGGACAGATCATATCAGTATAATTAACTATGTCCAACCCGATAACTCATTATCCTGAGTCGGTCTTTCCAATTTTCTGCATCATGATGTTCTTTTTTCTTTTTTTTATCAAAACAGGGCAAGGATGCTTTGCTGCACGCAGTGGGTGCTCTTTCTTCGGCTTGCCACAAAGCAATATCTTTGGAAAATCCGGATCTTCCCAACACCATTTTGGGTGTTGTATCTTCTGCTTGCACAAAGAAAGTGAAAAAATACCGTGAAGCAGCATTTTTGGCTCTCAACCAGGTGGGTTTTCGGCTGTGGTCGTTGTGTTCAATTCCATAATGTGATGTTTCTTTGATCAAAACTAGCGAGCCATGATTTCCTTTATGATTGCCCCATTAAGCGAAAGATACTCCCTGGGGAAGAGTTCTTCACATTTGGGGCCTAGTTAATTTTCACAGCGCCTTATTTTCGTTATTTCTTTTCGTGTGTGTGTGGGGATGTTGGGATTGGGGAAAGCGGAGGATGATGGAGGATGCTTTTCCCGAATGTAAGAAGGTGCAGACAACTAGCATATTGGTGTTGGTGAAACATTCAAAAGTGGATGTGGATGAGAAGAGGTCAATCTGTGCAACCTTTTTAGTCGTGTAGGGTTAGGGGCTGAGTAGAATTCACTGAGAATGCTCGTCTAAGCTGGAGCTGACTATAGAATGAAGGGAAAAGAACTGCTCCGTGGTTGATTTCTTCTTTGAGGCTGTCATGTTTCGTCTTTCTACACCAGCCTTCAGCTAATTTTAGTTCTAAACTTCTCATCTGTGAGATGAGTTGAGCATGTATTTGCTATCTATCACAGTTTCATCAAATAAACATGATTACTGGAATTGTCACCATAGTTTAGTGTGGTAAGGCATTAAAGAGTTCATTGATGTTCTTTCTGCCTCTTAGAGTCACTTGCTGTTGGAATTTTGATTTGATAATCTTCGCTATACTCTGGCGACATTAGTTCAATGCTTCTTGTTTTGATATTTTCTCAGGTTATAAAAGCCTTCAACAATCCAGAGTTCTTTGGTGTTGTTTTCCCTTTGCTGTATGGGATGTGCAGTTCAGCTACCCCAGTTAAGTCCGGGTCAGATGTGGCTGGTGATACTTCCAAATCAGGTAGTTTTAGTAGACATTCATGTTATCACCATGGCACTCTTTTACCATTTTACTTCTACTTTAATCGATCATAAGCGGATCATAGTTGCTGTCGCTTTTGGTGGCAGTAAATATGTTTTAGAATCTGTAATTGTATTTTCTGCATTGGCTCTTCTATTTTATCCAGGTTATTTTGCTTTGATTTTTTTTTAAACGCGTCGTGGATAGCTAAAGGTGTCACTTCAAATCATTCTGAAGCGTCAGATATAATGCTTGAGTTCTCTTTTTCTGTGGGAAGCTTTGAATTATCGAATGTGAGAGCTTTATGACATGATCTACTTGTTTTTCAAGCAGAGTCAGATGTCAGTTCTCTGCCGCATGAAAAGCTTCTCACTTGTGTGACGTCTTGCATTCATGTGGCGCACCCGAATGATATTTTCAAGCAGCAAAAGGACTTGATTCAAATGGTTTCGACTTTCTTGTCCCCTGGGTTTCAATGGACAGGTACCCCGTGTACTGATGTTTTCACACCCTATCCTTGCTTTTCTTTCAAATATTGATCTTCCAATCTTCTGTTGCGGGCAGTCAAAATGTCAGCATTTTCAGTTATCGTAGAACTTTGTTGTAAGATTAGAAGCATCTTGGACGACCCAGAGGAAATCTCCCTACACAGCAGTGCATCTTCTCTCTTTGACGAGGTAGTGCATCATCTTGCTACCCCAGTCTCGATACTCGAGCAATTTCTTTGGCTAATCTTGTGTTTCTCTTCAGCTATTTCACTCATCATCTCCCAAAATAGTCCATTGCTTGAGCACGGTCAAGATTGCACAGGTATGCCATCGGTTTCAACCATCCGGGTCGGGTGGTTTCATGATATTTCTTTGGATGTTATTGAAACATTATTGGTTGCGTGGGAGATCATAGTTGAACTGCTTAGCCGTCCTGATTATGATGCCATCTATCATTAATGTTTCCTGCTTCAGGTCCACGTTGTTGCTTCGGACTGCCTCCTCGAGACGATCAAGCTACACAAGAACGTTTCCACGGCGAACAAAGTAGACATGGTGTTTAAGAGAGAGCTCCATCATCATTACGAAATCGAAAAGAGCGAGGAGGCAAAATCTAACCTTAAGCAATGCATTGACATTCTTGGAGACCTGGACATAACAGATGGCCCCGGAACCTGAACGCAGTACAGCCACAAAAAGGTGTATACAACAAATGTGCATTCCTTGGAGCGGCCACACTTTATACCAGCAACAGGTAGCCAGTGTGAAACTGAGAAGAGCTGCAATGTAGCTGGATTACGTCCATCGATTCGTGTCGGTACCGACTTATCTATCTATCCGATGCGAAGACATTTACGAGCTCGAACGGTCCGTTGATCCTGTTGGTTCTGCCGATTAGTATTGCAGAATTGTTCAATGCAACAATAGATCAATTACCTTCAAGAAAAACTTGGATCAATTAGGCTACTGACCAATCAGCCAATGGCCTACAAGGGAAAGGAAATGCCGAGGGAAACATGCTTTGATCCGAGAACTGCCGACCTAAATTTGTTATCCTTTTATCATTTGACAAAGAAGATCGTCGTTATTTATCATTTGTTGGAAAAGTCTTTTTACCATTTAAAGTTTCTAATTATCTTTTACTTGAATTAGTTGGCCAAGTACGTATCTGGATACATGTAGTATTAGGGGTGAGAAAAAAAAACCAAGAACCACATGATTTCACAGAACCAAAACCAAAAAATCCGATCCAGAGATCTAAAAGGATTAGTTTTTTTTAGGGATAACAATGGGTAGGATATTGGTAGGACTTTACTTATACCCTAGTTTGGAAAGTTGGACCTATATCCTATCCTAAATTCTCGATAAATTTTATTACTGGATCTATATCCTCACTCTCAGGGTCTACTGGGTCCGACTCTTGAATTAAATGCAAGACATTTTTGATAATTTTTAAACATAAAATTTTAATTTTTAATATAAAATTCAAATAAATTATAATTGAAGATTAATCCTGAAATATCTAGTATATCAATAAAAAAATTAGAATTATATATACTTCGAATTTCAGTCTCGATATTATGGAACATATTCCAGAATATCTGAGAACTCTATTACAATTTGTAAGTAAAATTTAAAAATAAAGGGGCCTAAATTAGGGTAAAAATGTAATAGTAGAGTAGAAATTCATATGATTCATACCCTATCCTAGACCCCACATCGGAAAGTAGACTCATACCCATACTCTATCCTAGACCCAGTCAAAGTCAACATACCTTCGACTCATGGGGTAAGGGTAGGGTCTGACCTCAGGGTATGAGTATTTCTGCCATCCCTAGTTTTTTTTCCCTAGTTTTTTGTTTGCTCAAAAAATAATTCTCAGTTCTGGTTCAAATTTTTTAAAAAAAAACTACAGGAAATTTAGACTAAACCATAATTTGTTAAGACAAGGAAGAAAGAGCCCACATGTGACAAGGCCACCTAATCAATATTTTTTTTTTTTCACAGAGTACAATGAAAATCAATTTATGAGTGCTCGACATCCCTAAATAGTAAATCGAAATGTCAAATTCTAATTAACATCTCTCCTCTCAACCCATTTGCCGGCTCTTGACTTCCTTCTCAAGTTCATAAACACACATTTTTTAAATTTGTTTTTAAGAATTATGATTTTTTTGGTCTGTACCCGAACTAAACCCAAAAAAATTGGATTGATTCCGATCCAGAAACACTGAGCAAATAGTCTGGTCTAGTTTCATTAAACTCAAAAGGGGGAGCCGTATTGGAGAAATCGAATTGTATGGTCCGGTCATTTGCCCACTCCTAGGCGGTGGTATCAAGTTGCGTGCTAGTACCGAAAGGCACGAAGCCCGGCCCTTTGTAAGTTTTAAACACGGGACAAAAAGAGAGCAAGCAACTCTTTCTTCTTTTGTCTTTGTGGTCGGGTCGTGTCGTGTCAGGGTCGGTGGGGTCAGCTCTTCGGTCGTTTTCTTGGAAGAAGAAAGAAGAAGAAGAAGAAGATGGAGGAAGCAGACTTCCGGCGCCGTCTCGAGCTCTTCCCTGTCGTCCGCTCTCCCGATTACCATGTATTTCTCTTCCCCTCCTCCTCCAACGCCTAGCTTAATCAAAAAGTCTCGAGTTCGAACCTCGTAAACGCAGCAGCTAGCACCCAGTTAGTTGTTAGGATTCCAAAAAAGGAGACATTTTTTGTCTACCCTTTATTTTAATGCTTCTGGGTTTTGTATCGTCCGGGTCCAATTTGGAGTTAACTGGCTGGATTTGTGTGGTTGGTGACAGGTTGATTTGGACCCATCGAGGGGATCAACTTCCGCCAGGTCGTCTGCCCCTAACCTCCCGGTATGCTCATTCTCTGGCTCTCCGCGCGAAGCGGGATCGCTCTGATTGTTGGTTTTTTTTTCGCGGATTTTGAAGTTGAAGTCTCATTCTTTTTTAATGTGTGTGTGTGGATGTGTGTCTAACAGGTGGAGGACTGGCAAGATGCTCGGGAGGAGGAAGGCGAATGGGCCGGGGCGGAGAATTGTGCCACTGACTCGCAAGGTAATTTCGTACTGATCATTGTTTGAGGGAGAGAAAGATGATTTCTTTTTCCTCTATATTTGCTCTCTTTTTTCGTTTTCTCAACTTGTGGGGGGAGTGGAGCTCCCTGAAGATGACAAAGCTTGTTCAAAATGCAAGTTTTTCGCCTTTTTCACAATGCATGCTGAATAAGCTGGTTAGAGGGACCAATGTGTTGCTACGTTTATGCTCCTCTCTGCTTCCGCAAGCTTGGTACTTTGTGCTGATCGACACTTTTTGTTATCGGTTTTAATGACAGATCCATTTTGGGAGAAGCTGAGGTCAGCAGCAGAGAAGAAGGTTAGCATTTTACTTGCACCAACCTTGACCTTATTCTGCGTTTTGTCGTACGGCTGATCAGAAACCACATTGTGGTTCATAATGTGGCTTGAACTGTTGATACGGTTGCCACTTTCTTTTGAAACATCTATAAATGTTTTGGTTGTCTTGGAAGGAATGGACTGGGATGAGATCTAGGGATACCTAAACACCCTCATTTAATTTAACCCTGACCTAACCTGAATTTTCTTGATCTCTGTAAATTGTAGTATGGTTAGAAATGTATGACTAAGTTGTGGATATTATCAATTCCATGACACACAATCTTGTTAGCTGAGGGAGAGAAATTAAGCTCGCACGGAATATTTCACTTTCACTGGTGTGTTGGGTCATTGTTTGGACTGAAAATTTTCTAATGGTGAAGAACGGGATGTCGCTCTAAAACAAAATGCGTCTTTGTCCTTCTCTCTTTTCTTGATACACGATGCCAGTACGGTTGCCTTGGAAGTGTAGACGTTGGCATGTCATAACAAATACTCCTAATAGAGAGGACAGCACTTCAAGCTTGTTAGAAGCTCCATCTTTTCCCGATATGGCTATTAAATACGAGGGTGCCATTTCCTCTTTCCTTTGGGTCACAGTAACCAACCACTTCATCTGCAAATAAACCAGAAAATCTTCTCTTCTGAATGACGTTCATTTCATTCTTCCGAAATACGTGCAGATGGGTGCAGCTGAGGCCAAGAGATTTTGCAAAGCTTTTGAACGGGTTCACCGAAAATTGGTATGCATGATCTGATCCATGGAGCTTTCCGGTTCTTTTCATCACGCGAGGATGGCTAACGTATTTCCCTACTGTGCAGGTACTTGAAGAATTAAGCTCCGATGCTGCCCGCAGCTTTTTCGGCACAACAGGTTCTAGACAATAGCACCATATCTAAAGGATATGATGATGGGTTTTAGTGACCATTTTAGTTTTTCATAGGATGGAAGCTTATCCTTATTTGACCTTGATCTCATGTATGCAATGGAGCCGACGACCATTTCATGCCATTTGTTTCCTCCTTTCTCTGTCTTTATTGTCTTATACTGAATCTGCATTCTTTCATATGTCGCTTGTTTATAGCGTGCTCGTCTGCTTGATCGGCATAGACGGGTTGGTGATCATTTGCAAGAACGATAACGGATATGCCTCGTCTGATGACGGCTCTCGCTTCTCGAAGAGTCGAGAGTACGATACACTGCGTATCATGCTGTAGCACCCAGCAGACATGAGGCCGCTGTACCACTCCACTGGTATACCTGAAGAGACTGAAAAAGCTTTGTTGGATTTGTATGTAGGCGTAGTTATTGTGTTCAATGGTGTCCCTTTAGGGGCTTTACACTAATACCAACTATTTGATACTCTACTCTGGCGTAGTTAGCAGAGCAGAGCCCGAGTGACGCACGGATAATTTGCGTGGGAAAGTTTGTCCGTAACAAAAGTTTGCATTCAATTGAGGACTCCGAAAATAAATCGGCTGCTTACGATCGAGTTACGACAGTGACACCTCAGTAGCTAAAAGTTAATTTTAATCTAAGATAAAGTATAAATCTTCATTGACTAATACAAAATCACCCACCGCCAAACTTTGTTGAAAAGTTGTTCGTTCTATTCTGATTAGAAATTTTCAGTTCCAGTCTTAAATATAGCAACTGTGCAAAAACTCATTTGTAAGAATTTTTTGCGTGTTTTATGATTCAACCCGATTCTAACATGAGTTAATGGACATACATAGAATGATAGCACCGAACAGAGAGACGGACCTACCCATTGGCCAATGCTCTACCAATGAGTATCAATTAGCCAACAACCTCCATCAATGCCCCAGCTAGGTATTGTCATCCATCATAACTTCGTCCCGTATAATAATATCTCACCATTTTCCCTATCCCTAACCTATAAACTTTGCTTACTGTTAATCTGATACGTAATTAACTAAAAATACATGAAAAAGAAACACCAAGATGTTTCCTCTATATTTACTTTATGATATATATACACGCAATTAATGTACGTGACACTAGTTTTGCTATAATATTACAAGACAAGAGATTGTGTGTCCAAAATAATTAATTAACATGAAACTAATAAGATCAACAAAAAAATTAAAAGGGTGGGAGGGAAACCAAAATTTTACCTTCATACCATAATATATGAAGATGAAATTTACACCTTCCATCATCTTGTCATCTGTTTTTTAATACCAATATCCGGACTCAATGGATTAAATAATCTAAATTTGAGTCGGGTGGACCTTTGAAGGTGATAAAGCTCTCCCAGCAAGTATTTAACAATGATATATTTTTAAAAACTTGAACTCAAAACCTGGTTCAGGTGGAACAGAGTTTTCACCGGTTGATGTAAGTACTTGAGAGTTCATCCGGTCATCTATTGTGTAAAGGATTAGCACCTGTATAGACCTTCCTCTTGTCTCCACCAAAAATTGCATCACCATTTTTGGCATCCTTGTGATCATTATTCTTACTATCTCCCTTGATGAGGCCAACTTGATGATCATGATGAGACTTGGAAGGAGAAGCCCTTGGGTTGGAAGGAGCCAACCAACTACTTGAACCTTTGAAGCTACTACCAAAATTTGCTGATTCCACTTGGCGAAGGCACCAGCATTCTTGTAGGAGAATTGGAAGGGCCAGAGCTAGAAAGATTAGTAGGAAGCAAGAGGGACATTTTCTTGAGAAGCCCATTTGCTTCAATTTGAGAAACCTTGCTAGATCACGCAAGCATAGGTATGGGAAAGGGCGTAAGTGATCAGGAGGAGGAGAAGCTAAAAGGGGAAGCTTTTAGAGAGGTGTATCTTTCAAATGGCAGCTCTTAGAGAGGTGTGTCTTTCAAATGGGTTGAAGAAGAAATATGGAATGGAGGAAGAGAGAGAGGGTTTTGTTTTTTTTTGAGGGGAGAGAGGGTTTTGTTTTGGAATTAATGGAAAGGGACAACACAAAAAGAGGGGAAGGAAAAGTGTGTTTGGTTGATAGTATCCGACATCTAAATATTTATTAGGCCGACTAATTTTGATTGGAGCTAGTTAAAACTTGTAAAATGTATTAAAGTTATTTAAGTGTTCGAATTTGAGATATTTTTTGGGTGGTAAATTACCCCTTTGTCTCTGGTATTTGGTCACCTTTTTTCTCGGGCTCCTTAGTTTTAAAAAATATTTTTACCATCCCCGTGTTTGATTTTAGATATTCTCGAATCTCTGGCTGACACCAGCACTCATTTTTTCAATTTTTATCATAAAAATGACCAAAATACCCTAAAAAAACCTCTCTTCTACACTCCAAGAACACTCTCCTCTCTCCCCGCTCTCCTCTCTCCTGCCACTCTCTTCGACAAAAAGAATAACCGATTTAAGCCCGATCTCGACCATGGTTTCGTAGGCCGACTTAAACCCGATCTCGACCATGGTTTTGCAGGCCATAGTTCGACGTTCGCTAATTTAAAGCCGTTTTAGAGAGACTGTAGCCACCATTTTGATCTGCTTCTAGGCTTTGGTTCTGGAACATCATCACCCAAGGCTTCCTCCATGGCTTCGATTTCCATTTTCTACCAAATCTAGTGTTGTGTGTGTATTATGATTGTGCCTTAGGCCCTCCTCAGCCTTTATAGAGTCTATCGAGTCCCCAAGAGAACCCGCCACGTTCGCTCTTGAACTTCCCCGGAGTCGACAAGAACAACTCCTTTTCCAACTTTCCCGAGACGGTAAAATCATTTTTTGAAATCAAGGGACCTGAAGGGAAAGATGACCAAATACCTGGGAAAGGGGGTAATTTACCCCCAAAAAAAACTCTCACTTTTCTCTTGGGATTTGCTATTGCCAGGGGCTTGGAAGTTTGAGCTTTGTGCTATAAGTTTAGAGCCTGAAACGGAAATAAAAGAGATCTAGAGGCTCTTCTTTTGGGGTTTTGTGACAGTGGTTTCCTCAATGTATCCCATGTTTTATTTAGGAAACCTCTTTTTAGGACCAGTAGGAAAGGATGCTCCTGTCGGATTTTGTGCTTTTGATTGAGTATGGCTGCTTATAGGTACGTGCCAACCAATATAAAGTGGGTATAATTAGTTTGAATGAGGCATGATGATTTTTTGTCTAAATTACTTCGTATTATGACATTTATCAGCCAAAAAATATGTAACCTAACAACGCAAGAATTTAAATTTTTAAAGAGGTCGTCCAGAGTTTAAATTTTGACAAATAAAAATAATGTAAAAAGTTGACCACATTTGTCATATCACCTTACTTAGTTGTAAGCTACATAGAATCTCAAATAGTGAGAAAATTCTACTAAAATCTCAAATAGTGAGAAAATTCTACTAAAATTTAACTCTCATTTGATATTAATCTTGAGGCATAATAAGTAATAGTATGAAAGGGTTTTAAGATATAAAATGTGCATAATACATTTAATTTTTTCAAGGTTTAACTTTTGATAACAAATGAAACACGGATGAATTTTTTCAAGGTACTTCACGGAAGACGGTACATGTCCTAGGTGTAGTATTAGCTCTGAGTTTCTAATTCATATGTCTCGTGATTGCAGATTTTTCAGGGCGATTTAGACGTCCCTCCTTCCACGGCCCCCACGGGACTTCTACCCAGAGACCGACCCTCGCTGGTGGCTGTTGGCCAACATCTCGACCATTGCTGCCTCTATCGCTGGTCTGTTATGGGTGACAACCTTTGTTACAGCTTGCTGGTGGTTATGGCGACGACAGAGTGACTCTGCCTTTCGTCTTGATACCACTTCGGGGCACCCCCTTCCTTTTATCATCTCCCAAGCACACGGGTTTGTTTGTTTCCTGATGGATCGAAATACTCCACTACCCTCACATCGCGTGATCCTGGTCTCCTGGTAGCGTCCTGCGGAGGGCTTCGTCAAGCTCAATACAGATGGAGCTTCGATGGGCAAATCGGGACTTGCTGGTACTGGTGCCATTGTCCGTGACTCGAGCGGTATTTGGTTATGCAGTTTCGCCAAGGGCATTGGGAGCTGCACCTCCCTGGCTGTAGAGCTCTCGGCCTTGGTCCTGTGGCTTGAGTTAACCTGGGAGAGGGGGTTCCAGAGGATCCAGGTGGAGGTGGATTCGTCTATTGCCATCCTCTGCGTGGGTTGAGATGTTGACCGAGTTCACCCTTTGGCGACGCTGATCTCCAGGGCGTGAGAACTACTGGCTAGAGACTAGGAGATCATTATCCGGCATACACGTGGCAGACGCTCTCCCAAGCATGCTTTGGATATTTCATATGATTATGTTATTTATGATGTATCCTTATATTCTTGTTTTGAGGCTTACCAAGATGATTTGTGGGGAGTTAGCCTCCCTTGTTACACTCGTGTGGCCAGTGATGATTTGTCATGATCAGATTTAGCGGCATCAACGTCAAGGCGGGTCACTCTGACCTTGCCGAGGTGCTCTTTTCCTCTTGCGAATTTTTTCCACTGAATTTTTCTGCGAAAATCGAGAGCGGCGACCGCAACCACAACCACAAAATAGGAGATTCTATTACTGAGACCGGTAGCCCTCATGATGAGGGGTTGCATGTTTCCTTAGTTAGGAGGTTGGGCTACGGGTAAATTCTTATGACTGATATATTTGTATTTATTTTTCGTATTTATATGGGATTTGAACACCATTTCTAAAAAAATATATAATATGTCAAAGCTATATCTCTATCAAATGTTGACGGTGTTAAGAATTTCTTCGAAATATTTAAATTTGAAACTGCTAATTAAATCGGGACACTTGGAGAAGAAGGAGAAGCACATGTCGCCACTAGTGGAAAAAAGCAGATAAAAGAGAGAATTCAACTTAGGTTAGGTTGACAAAAATGATAAATTATTCTCATTTGTGGCTCCACTCAGAAAATTATGATTTTGCTGTAGTGCATGTGTTACCTTGTTTCTTGCACCCAATCTTGGTTAATTTTCTGTAATGGTGTTGAAAATTTTGATAATTTTGAGAATAAAATTGTCAGTTAAAGTATTTTCAGTTTGGGATCGGTTAAAAACCGTACAAAATGTTACAGTTTTGATTTGCAAAGAAACCGCACAAAATTGTGCGGTTTTTGGCAGAAAATGCATTTTTTATGCAGTTTTTTGCACAAGCTGAATGCTGTTTGGCTCCGGTTATCGGCTCGGCTCATTGTCTAATTTTTTTCTGATTATTTAAAATTTTTTGTAATTATCTCGATTATTTGTAATGTTTATCTTTATTTTCGGTATTTATAATAATCTCGAACCCTTCTGTATATAAATTTTCTCTGTACCTCAAATAAAAATGCGTCTTTTTGTGCGTTTTAAGTTTTTCATGTGAAACGCACGATTCGTTGCATTTTTTGGCCATCTGTTTTTATGTGACATTCCAATTATGGCCTTGTGTTTTATGGAAAATGGATACTCACTTTCTTCCCTGGTAATGTTGAAGGGGTTATTGATGTGGTGAGATTGACCCCACCTAACTATATCATATAAATATTAATTTTATATCTACAAATTATTAGTCAGATCAAATTTAGAGGCCGTAATTGTCATTACAAGATATGAACGTAATTATTCATGTTTCTTGTACGTATTCGGGAGCATGTCATGGACATATAATTTTCTTTTAAGCATCTGAAGGAATCAAATGCCATACTACTCCATCTATTTTTAGCTACAAAAAGACATATTTTTATTCGAGGTACAGAGAAAATTTATATACGGAAGGGTTCAAGATTATTACAAATACCAAAAATAAAGATAAATATTACAAATAATTGAGATAATTACAAGTTTTTTCAAATAATCAGAAAAAAAAGACAATGAGCCGAGCCAATAACCGGAGCCAAACGGCGTTCATCTTGTGCAAGAAACCGCACAAAAAAGTACATTTTCTGTCAAAAACTGCACAATTTTGACGATTTCTTTGCAAACCAAAACAACAATATTTTGTGCAGTTTCTAACCAACCCCATACAGAAAATATTTAACTGACAACTACATTTTTGAAATTGTCAGAATCTTTAACACCACTACGGAAAATCAACCCCCAATCTGAACTTGTAACCGTAAAATTTATGAACATTACCATAAAAACTGTAACATTTATTAATTTCAAATAAAATATTTCAACTAATTAATTTTTGTAGTAAAAATTAAATTCCAGCAATTTATTACGTCTGTCTGCCAGCATAATAAAGTTGTCGTGTCAAGTGATGATGCGACTCCTACATTAATTAATACTGACACAAGCTGGGAGACCATAACTTGTTCAAGAAAAACAAAATTTTCCTCTTTTCAAAAATATTATTACATTTTTCTAAGATTCATAAGGTAGATTTATGTATTTGGCAATGATATGCATACATACTTAGATTACTAGATTTTTTGTCCAATTAAATTTTAATACTCATTGTGCTTACTAATTTATGTTTTAGTCAGAATATTAGATAAATCAATCAACATTTGAACCAAATATGATTACCAAAAGGGGACATTGGTATTAAATACCAAATATGATTACCAAAACTTTATCAAATTTTAATTGCAGCTTTATTATTAACATTGGTATTTAAACTAGAACAACCTAATTGATGTGTTCCTTTGGTGGTTATTTAAATTACTGGATAAGTAACATTTTAATTGAATCAAAGAACGTAATATGAACAAGATTGGTATTTTCTGAAGGGATAAATTAGAAAAGTAGCTGCGCATCACTACGATGCCCTTTCTTCTAATTCAAATTACTAGATTTATATTTGAGCAGTATAAAATCAAAACGTGGTAATTATTTTTTTTATTGGGACAATCAATCCATATTCGAACCAAACATGACTACCAAAGAGGACAAAAATTTTATTAAAATTTTAATGCAACTTCATCATTATCATATAAGCCTGAGACATTATATTTGTTTCTTTTTTTATTTTTTTCTTTTTCTAGATAACGGTGTGGTATTGAATTCGCGATTTTAACGTCAAGATAAATTTTTTTATCGGGATATTTTTTTCCTACCATACCTTTTTTTTCTCTGGGTTTTGGTGTGGTAGGGTTTTGACGAGGCCGGCGGTCGTCGTTCAGCACCATGGCAGGGGTAATACCATACTAAATAAGATGTATATATCATGGCGACTCTTAATATACTTACCTTTCAAAAAAAAGAGACATTATATTTAAACTAAAACAATTCTATATTTATTGGATGGTTATTTAAATTACTAGATAAGTAACCAGGGAACTTAATGTGAACAATAAGATTGGTAGTTTTTTGAAGGGATAAATTAGAAAAGTAGTTGAAGCATAATGAGGATGTCTTTTCTTCCAATTCATTATCTCAACTTTTAATCAATATATAATCAATTGGAGGTGGTCAAAGCAGTGGTAGCTGACTATATAATACGAAAGGTGGGTCTTGAAAAATGCGGTGATGGCTCTTTTTTCTTAAAGAAAATGATGATGTCTTCATCCACCACTTTCTTCTTTTATGCCACAAAAAGGAAAGCTAATACAAAAAGAAGTCATGGACTCCTTGATGTTAGCAACTATTTCAGATGGCCTAGTGATAAAACCAAAATAAATGAATAATTCATTTTTGAACCGAACATAATTTTTGAATAGTGGTAAATATGATGGCAGTGTGCAAAGTTCTTATAACAAATATTTAGCACTATTGTATTTTTAATGGTTAAAACTCAATACATTTTAGTTAAGCTAGAGCAATTTCAACTTAACTGATGGTGTGTGAAAACATATATTAAGTCAACTAATAGTAGTGTCAATTGTCCAATTTCAGTTTAGTCGCTTCATGTATATCAGATTTGGATGTGGCTATTTCGATTAATTCTGAATCCGTTGGCGAAACTGTTAGTGGAAGCTACTAATTTAATTCAATTGAGGTTCATTTAATCCTCGCAACAATGAAACATAACATTTCTAGAACGCCCGACGTGTGTTTTCACCAACCTTTTTGACAAATTGTACTCCTTTGAAAGGGAAGATCATTTCAATGACCTGTGACAAACCGGACTAAAACATTTTATACCGTGTAAGAATATACATTACGTTGTCCACATGCAACTTAATATCTTTGACTTTAATTAAGACAATAAAAATGTAAAATGTAATTCATTATATACAGAGTTTTGTTAGTCTCGTTAATCAATATTTGAACGCAACTATTTAAAGCAAGAGTTCATAAATTTTAATTAAATTAGAACGGAATAAACGATCTTAAATAATGAACATATTCAATTTTTTTTGAAGTGGTAGATTTTACTAATAATACTATGATGTACAGCGATATCTACGAAGTTACAGCCGCAACCTGATTAAAAAACTTACAGTGATAAAATTCAATGGAAAAAAATTGTCAAGCGTTAAAACTGCCAAGACACAATTTGGCAGGCCACTTCTCGCCATACAAATAAACCTCTAAGACCTTAAGGATTTCTAAATTGCACTGAAAATCACTCTAGGTATCATTCTAGATTTCATAACGGACTTTAGGATTATCGGGAATTCGGAATTTAAAATTCAAATAAATTCTTCAACTTTTTAATAAGTAAATTTTTATCGTTATCAAGATTTGAACACGGTTGATTTCTTATTCCACCCTTTTCTTGTACTAATAGAGTACTATTCGGTAATAAATTTTTTATTTATCATGCATAATCACCAATCGACTTTAAATAATATTTTGTACCTTATTTTTTATGACCTGCAAATCTTAAATATTATCCGATGATAAAATGTAAACCTAACTCCGGTAGGTTGCTATCATCTGATTATTACGCACGCCCACCCGACCTACGTACGCTAGCATTCATTCGGTACGTGATCTGCATCAATACTCTGTTGTTTTTTTGAGAAGGATATCAATACTCTGTTTATAACTTTGGAAACCGCAATCAAAATTATGGTGTATTTGTGCATCTTGAAACACATTGTTCCCTCTTTCTCGAAAGGAAAAATAATATATTATCTCCAATTAAAATACCGAATTAAAATCTGAAAATAGCACCTCAAGTCAGAGTTGCCTCTACAAGAATCAGCCAAACAAGGTGAAGCTTAATTTTACCTGCTGTAACAATTGGATACGAGATATAAAATTTTAAACCTAATCCTATTTGAGAATATCGTATTAGGGTGTCAGGGTCCTTTGTGTTTGTAAGGTAACACTCTATTTAAAACATTTTGCAAAGTAGTAATCAAAAAACTAATGTAGTAGCCAAAGGGTATTTGGCCTAATGACATAAGGTGTAAGATGATTTGACGAAAATCTAGGGTTCAAATCCTGACAACGTGTAACTAGGTGTAAAAACTTAAATTTATAAGTAAAATTTATTAATAGTAATATTTACAACCTACTTAATGTAGCTCTCTTGTAAAATTACGACTGCCGGCCTCGGTAAAATTCTAACGTGATCCCAGTAAGAAAAAGTCATGGTGGAGAAAGAGTACATCGATCGATACATAAATATTTTATCTTGACATTAGTATTGCTAGATTTAATTTCACACCGTAATTCTTCAAACTAATTACAATAGACATAGTCCCCCACCCCCCAATGTAGCCATACAATCCTTCCTGAGAAAGCTCCATCATTAGGACTTAATATATTGATCAATCCAATTTTAATATTTTCTAAATTCGGAACAGACCCATAAGTTCAATTTCTCTAATTTAGATTATAAACATACCATATATTACTCTCAGTATACATATTAGCACCTAACCGTTACCCCAATTATCCAAAGGATACAAAAAGAGGTAGCAAAAATAAAATCTGAACAGCTGGATCATAGCATAAACCCTAAAGCAATGAGACAGCCATGCATGCACAGAATAAAAGGAACCCACCTCCCCCCTCACTAACCTCATTATTATGAGCATAGTACATGTACACCCACCACCACTGCCTCTTTAAGTTGAGTAGACAATAAGATTCATAAACATATATCGCAATATTTTTGCAAAATTTGAATTCAATACATCATAATTTGTCCGATTTCGATTTGTTAATTATGTAATACTCGTGTGTTTCGGTAAATATAGCTTAGCCTTGTGCATGTATCTTGTATTTTTTAAAGTAGGTTTTATTGCCAAAGCAAACATATGTCAGATATCCTCTACTCTTTTCTATCTAAATCCTAAGAATTTATGTTACACTCCCGCAATTGTAACACATATTATGTGTGAAATAACGTTAAACCAAAGTAAAATTTTCGGCATAACATTTTTGACAGTGCAGACAACTTTGACCGACCACCAAAGAGGAAATGAATGATATCAAGAGTGTTTGATAATGAGTACACAAGACAACCAACAAGCACTTCAATTTGTGACGAAAATTTTCTAATTTAATCAAAATATCTCAAATTTGAATTCTTCAAAATGCTAAATATTTGTCAGAAATTTTTTATCCTTTTCCAAAGATCCAATCAAGTTCAAACTTATATTATTAAGTCCAATAAATATCCGAATAATAGATATAAACCAAAAATACTACACGAGGCATCATTAAGGCATAGAAAATGTAAGTTGGTGGGCAAGCCATTGGGATCTCTCCGATCTTTTTTTACCCTTTTTTCAATGCTCTTTTTTTGAGCTAGTCAAAGTCATGGTTGCTTCACCATCATTGGGTTCTCGACTACTTAATTTCAGTTCAATAGGCTCTTAATTTATTCCTAATGGTACGTTATTTTTCATTATATTTCGGAGCATGTAAACTTTTCACCAATAATATATTGTAGCCATTAGGAAAAGAGTACTGAGTATAATATTAGATATTGTACACATTTATTGGATGAGAACTATTAAATTAAAACCGTTTATTTTGACTTCTTTCACTCTTTATTACACGTAACTTTTTTTTTTGGTCGAGTATTACACGTAACTCTTTATTACACGTAACTTTGCCTTTGGACAACTGAGGATGAGTAGAAAAAGTTTCACATTTGAGCATGAAGATCAACCATAAGCGGTTGTTATAGTTGAACCAAAATTTTTGATTTCGAGATCTATATGCTGAAGTTTCAAACAATAAAATGAAGCAGCTGAATATCTAATTCAAAATATTAAGACAATGAGTACGCGAATTTTCTACTTTTATAAATTAGATAGTGCGAGCACGGGATCAACCCACTCCAATACCTTGTTAGAATATTCATAGGCAACCCAACAACCTTTCAGTGAAATTTTCTAGCACCAGGTCGGTATATTTTTACCATGATAAATGTCCATGATTTATAACCAAGGTTATAACCAAACAGGACAAAGAAAATATAGTGGAAGATGCAAGGTATGTGACATTTGAATCATTTCACCAATGCAATAAAAAATTCTGCTCCAGAAAGCAGGTTATCGTTGTACAAATCAATATATAGTTACAAACACATGAACATCAATGGAACAAGAAGAGATGATCGCTCTCGGTTCCTTTATTGATATATTGTGTAGGTACACTCTTACCATCTATGGATCTAGATGGATGGAAAGCCTCTCATATCTTGGATGCATCGGACGTACCTCGGCTAAACGCGATAGCAGCCTTCGATCCCGATGGCCGGTCTAGATAGCTGCTGATGAATTCCCCGGCAGACAGGAGCTTGGTGAGGTCTACGTTGGTCTTCACGCCAAGCCCGTGAAGCAAGTAGACTACATCTTCTGTAGCAACATTGCCCGACGCACCTTTGGCGTACGGACAACCGCCTAAACCTGCAATGGACGAGTCCACTGCACTGATCCCCATCTGTTCAAGACATGGTTATTGGTAGAGTTGGCATCAGCTGCTTGAACCGGAACTGGGATGGATGTACTAGTTACCATTTCCGTACTTATGAATGAACAAAACTGAAGCTACTTAGTTCCTCAACAATCATGCATATGCAGCTGTGTGCTAAACTAAATAGAAGCAGGAGATGATGCGAGCTTCCAGGTATTGACAAGAAGCGCAGTTCTGGTTCAAGGATTGTGATTGTTACCTGAAGGGACACTAAAATGTTTGCAAGAGATTGCCCGTAGGTGTCATGGAAGTGTACTGCAAGCTTCTCGGCGGGTACGACAGCCATTACAGCTTCAAGCATAGGAATTACAGTCCCTGTTTATGAAGGACAAACATGGTTATAATCTTTGAACATGCTGGCAACTGACGTGGAAAGTATCGACAACTACACTGTGCAAAGGCAACAACAATGAGTCACGTATTCTGTCCATAGCCTAGTGCAAAAATAGTGGAATGGAAGCGTTACCTGGTGTAGCAACACCAATTGTATCACCAAGAGAAATTTCAAAGCAACCCATGTCGTAAAGTTCCTTGGCGACATACGCCACCTTTTCTGGAGAAATAGCTCCCTCCACCGGACACCCCACAACACAGGACACATACCTATAGAGGGTAAACCAATTCATCCAAACAGATGGAGCATGTAATCAGCCTAAATTGTATGTAAGGAATTGGATGTAAGGATTAGTAATCAACTAAACTACCCACAGTAATTTCCAGAGCAGATAATAGCCGACTCGCCTGTTCAGATTATATGTTCTTAGTGCAGCTTACCTGAGTTTAAATTCATTGGCTCGTTTCATTAATGACTTGAGCATAAAGTAAAGATGCAACAAAGGGGCCTCCTTTATCAGCAAGTAGTCACCCACGTATATGATGTAGCAAAATTATAATCCATCACGGCAAGGGTGTTCGTGCAAAGAGAGAGATCGTACCCACGAACAGGAATGGAGAGCAGCTTTGCGGCTTGAGTAACAGCTCGATAACGAGCAAGACTCTCCTCGATACTACAATTGATGTTAGACTTGGAAAAGGATTCAGAAGCTGCTGCAAAAATAGCAACTTCCTTGGCACCAGCTGCAACAGCTGCTTCAAATCCCTACAGCAAAATAAGATGCTCCTATATTTAAGATTCTCGCGAAACTGTGAAAATTTATTAAAGATTCTGCCAATGGTACTTACTTTTAAATTAGGTGTTAATACAGGTAATCTGCAGCCCTTCAAATCACGGACAGCTTTCATCACATCTTTCGCATCCGCTAACTGTTTTAAGTCAATCACGAAGGCAATCGACAACAAAAAACAACAAATCAGCGCCAAAAAGAAAACTTTTTAGTACACCTAAGAAAGTTTCAATCTTCTGCTGTAGCAGAGTTATGTTTGACTTGCCATGGATTTGAAATAAAATGACATAAAAGCAGCCTAAGAACAGGTGTAATGAACTATGAAGGAGGCAACAAATCACCTGAGGAACCCACTTAGGAGATACAAAGCTAGTAGCCTCGACCACTTGCAACCCACAGGACACTAGTTTACGGATCAGGTCGACCTTCACATCCGTAGGAATGATATGTTTCTCGTTCTGTAGTCCGTCTCTAGGACCAACTTCTACTATCTTCACAAATTTTGGTACACCTCTCAAAAACTGCATCGGGACACAGTGCAAGACGATAGATATAAGAAAGAGATATTCTTTGAAACTGGAAGAAAAGTTCTCATTGTCAGCAACATCTGGAGCTACAAAGAACCAGCCATAAACTTTACAAACATGAAACAAATTCATTTAATTACAGAACTACCTTGTTCGTCAAGTTTCTGCCATTAGGCTTGGAGGTATGGTAATGGTCCACAAAGTTTCTTGAATCACATTTACTTCCACAGAGGTCGTTGTTCCTGCCCACACCATTACTCCTTTGATTGAAGGAGTCACAAGTGCTCGAGTCTCTTGTATGCCTTTTCCACGGAAATGTTTCTCTTGAGTACTCATAATCTTCTCTGAATAAAAACATGCATTCTGGGTTATCTTAGTTCGTCAATCAAATGCTTGTAACTTGCTATATACTAGGCAAAAAATAAGGGTAGGATGAACTTTGCAAAACCGAAAAAAAAAAAAAGGACTAACACAAGCATCAACTTACTGGCAACTGTTAGATGTGCTGCAATTCCTTCCTTCGATCCAGCAACTCCCCATTCCCCTGTCATCGGCCCTAGGACGGCAAGACCCGGAAGAGGACCTCTGGATCCTGTCAATGGTGCTCATGCTTGGCAGTTTGTCAAAACCGAGCGGCTCCTCCAGACTCGACATTGTGGCGGAAAACAGAGACAACGACCACACACACCAACTGCAATACACACAAGCATCAGTTTTTATCTCTCCATTGCAAACACTAACAACAATGATGCTGATCTCGAACAGAAGAATTCGGTTTACGTAGCGCAATTCAACTCGATTGTAACAACATCAGACAGACAAGACACTTTATTCGAATTCAAACTTGCACAAAGCACTTAGCCAAATTTGCAGCCTTGGAAGAACAAGGTTAAAGCTTCAACTAAAGAACTCAATAAACAACAACCAAACAGGGGTAAAGAACCCAATTAGTCCAATCAACCAAAATTAACACAGATTTGACCAATTCCCCAAGTTCCAACTAATAAAGTTGCTATCTTTACCCTTGCCCTTCTCCAGATTCAAATTGGGTTCCTCAAAGAAACCCTAGAATTTTGCCCCAGAAATAAATTTGAAATCTTTTTGGAAAAAATTGCAAGTGGGTAGATGGAAGGAGGACTGAGTAGAAGAGAAGGCGTGGAAAACGTTGTAGTAGTTGGCCTTTCCTCTCCTTGATTTTGTCAAATTGTTTGGTGGGGAGAAAAAAAAAATCTCCTTTTTTTCCTCCACTTTTTTTTAATTAAAAAAATAGCTATTTAATTAATGATGTTTTTATTACATGTAGGCTAGGCGGTACTTCTTGGACCAGGAGGAAGACTTTCGCCCAGAAACAAGGGGATGAAAGAAACGGAGGGAAAATTATAAAATTGGAGGGAATGCGGGTGGTAGGTAGTTTCCCGTTGGTAGTTAGGTTTGTCCATCGTACTAATTATTCAATTTAGTAAGTATTTAATAGTATGATATAATTTGATGAATCCTCGATATTTCGAATTATTGTCAGACTAATTTCTTCAAAAATATCTTTTAAATTTGTAAGGATTAAACTTAAAGATATATATCCAAACAGAATTGGGACTTTTGAGCCGTCCATTTTTATACCATAATTTAATTATTTTCTTTGTTTTTCAATCTCCAAGGTATTAGGAAAATGTTAATGTGAAACTATTACACGTAGAACGATCAAGTAAAAAAAATGTTTACTAATCTTTAAGATCAATGTGATTATTTTCGAAAAACAGTTATCACATTTTTTTTAATGAAAACGACCTAATATTCAAATTTATATATTTAGTAGACTAGTTAAAATCCGAGTTCGATATTTTTTTTGAGAAGGGCGGCGCAAAGCCTATATTAAGATAAACAGAAGTAATATATAGAGAAGTATAGACATAACAAACATAGACACGAAAGAGAGGCCAACCACATTGATAGTTTAATAAAATATTGGTACCGTTGGGATGGCGAGAAATAGGAAAGATTTATTTTCTATTCCTATTCCTATTCTGACTAGGTTTTGGACTCCTAATCTGACCTAGATATATTACTTGTACACCAAGGGTTTGTCTCTATATAAAGACATGTTACCCTAGGTTTTTTTGTATGGCTTTGTGGCTCGGAAACTCATCAATAAAAGTTCTCCTCTCTCTCCGTAGACGTAGGCATTAGGCCGAACCACGTAAATTCTTGCGTCCGTGTTCTTTGTGTATTTTGTTCTTTTGGTTGCTAAATTCTTAACAAGTGGTATCAAGAGCTAAGGTTGAAGGATGTCGGACGGCACGAGGTTTGCTCTTGTGAAGTTCGATGGTTCATCGAATTTCAGGTTATGATAAAAGCGTGTCAAGGATCTCCTCGTGCAACAAGGGATGGTTATCACACTCTCGGAGAAGAAGTCCGAGAAGATGGAGGAACAAGAGCGGGAAGAGTTGGAGGCCAAGGCGGTAGCGAAGATTCGCTTGTGCTTGGTAGATGATGAGGAGCCACCAGCTAGGTTGTGGAAGAGGATCCAGGTCGGAGTCAAAGAAGTTCAATGGAAGTAGCTTCAAGTGCTGAGAAGGGCACATGAAGGGGACTATCCAGGACGAACTAGGGATCAAGACAACGAGGTTGGCATCCACAACCATGGCCACATATTCAGACGGGTCGGATGGTGACTGGCTTTCTGTCTTATCAAGTCCAATGCATCCTGGTAATCTCTTTTTATTAGGGACCTTGGATTATAATAGTGATAGTTATAAAGGTATGCTAATGAAGGTGGAGAAGGATGCAATGGTAGGGATGAAGGGTGAAAAGAAATACCTACAAGTTAGTGAGCACATTATTGTAGATAGAGTCACATCAATGGGTCTGAAGGAGTTGGCAAAAGCTTAGGTCATATGAGGTTGGTTCGTATGAGGGAGCAAAGGCTTGACATGAATGGTTTGAGTAGAGTTGGGATTCGCGGAGACATGGATAGCGAGCTATGGTTGTTTCGTGGGGGCATGGTTGGCAAGGAGCCATAGTTATCTCGGAGAAGTATTGTTAGCTAGGCCCCGCTATGGTTGTCTAAAGGAAAGTGCATGTCAAAGGTGTTGGGTAGGTTTTGCATAGGAAATGTGAAGCCGTTGTTAACACCACTCGCGGATCGGGTATCTCACTCAAGGCCGAATGATGGAGTTCGAGGCATGTCGAGGGTTCTACTTGGTGGAACAAAAGGTTGCCCTTTGTATGCCATGACATGTAGCATTGGTTTGAGACAAGAAGGTCCAGCGGAAAAGTAGTTCGAGGTTGCGAAGCATGGGGCTGACCAAAAAATAGAGAGCGTATCTATTGGTCACAAGGTTGCTTCAGTAGGTAGACTTGCTAGTTGGGGTTCAATGGAGATTGAAGGAAATAGGCCAAGCAAGCTCAGAAGCTCGAGTTTAGGGGCTGGCTCCAAGTGATTGAACAAAAGGTGAAGAGAAAGTTGAGATGGTCTTATTGATGCAGTTATCTATGGTCTGAGATGGAGTCGGTGGAGTCGGATTGGTTTTGCAAGATCTCATGGTTCTTCATGGGGCGGTGTTTTGTCAAGGTGGAGTTTGTTGAAGTTCGGGTGAAGCTTCATGATTCTTCCACGAGATGATTTCTCGTCAAGGTGGAGATTGTTGGGATGGCGAGAAATAGAAAAGATTTATTTCCTATTCCTATTCCTATTCTGACTAGGTTTTGGGCTCCTAATCTGACCTAGATAGGTTACTTGTACACCAAGGGTTTGTCTTTATATAAAGACATGTTACCCTAGGTTTTTTGTGTGGCTTTGTGGCTCAGAAACTCATCAATAAAAGTTCTCCTCTCTCTCCGTGGACGTAGGCATTAGGCTGAACCACGTTATCTCTTGCGTCCATATTCTTTGCGCGTTTTATTCTCTTGGTTGTTGAATTCATAACAGGTACCACCGTCCATAATTTTAGAAACTAAATACAATACAATATCATTACGTGAGGAGCTCGAGAGGGATTGGGATGTGAGAGTCACCCACATTTACAGAGAGGCCAACCAATGTGCAGACAGTCTTGCTAACCTCGGTTTCACTAAGCCCTTAGATTTTCATATGCTAGAGGCTCCTCCGGTGGACATTCGTGTTAGCATGTTTAGGGATATAGAGATGTTGCTTTTCCTAAATCTATTGTAATGAATGATAGTGCAAGGCCAGATTTTGCGATATTAACGTCAAGAGAGGGTCTACCCTCTCGAGATATTCTTTCTCTTTCACGAATTTTTCTTACTGGATTTTTCCGTGAAAGAGTTTTGATGAGGCCGATGGCTGCAACCTCACAAGAAACCGAGAAGGGGCTTTGCACTAAGTAGATTTATTTTTAACCATGTTATCAATATATTAGGGGCTTCACCCCTCCAATTCCAAAAAAAAAATGAATACAATATCTAACGCTTTTTCTGTTGTTGGAGACTTGGAGTGCTAAGATATCTAGACAAGAGACAAATTTATAGATTCTGCTACTTGGAAAAAAGCGTCAACAACTGTTTCCTTGTGTATTTAAAAAAATGGGCAAATTACCCTCACATCCCTCTACTTTGGTCAGCCTCCCCCTAGGGTCCCTGGATTTTGGAAAATGATTGTCTCGTCCCTAAGTTTTGATGATAATAGACTCTCGGGTCCCTAGAGCCGGAATATTCCTTTTTCTCTGGCGAACTCCCACTTGAAAAGACCAAAATACCCCTCCCACTTAAAAAAATTAATTTACCACCCTTCTCTCTCCCCCTCCTTCCTCCCTTTTTCTCTCTCCCCCTCCTCCATCTTCAACCACATCTTCACCTACAACCCCCTTTCCAAAAAACTAATTAAACACCCAAAATCTCTATTAAACATCCAAAGAAGCGAACGGTCCTTTCTTCAGATGAGAAACCCCCTTACAGGTACTCCTACGTCGACCTCTGGCTCAGCCAAAAGGCTCACGTCGAAAAGCTTCTGGACGTTCTTGGGGCTCTCGTCCACGAACTGATCTTCCACGGTTGCGACGAGCTCTTGTCCTCCTCTGACTTGGCTTCTTCCTACTTATCAGGGGCGACAACCGGTCATCTAGCCGGCGGGGGAGGAAGCTTGTTAGACTTGGCGGCGAAGGAGAAGCGGTGGATGCGGGCAGAGCGAGATCCGACCCGAGGAGGAGGATGGCGCTGGGGTTCTAGGTCATGGTCGGACACCGAGTCTGGGTCGGGGCGATAGGGTTGGGAGTTGTAGAGCTGCTTTACCGGCGGCCTGGACAACGTCGTACCAGGTGGTAAGGAGGGGGCTTTCGACGGAGTCCGATGGCACCACAACATGTACAAGGAATTCACAAATTCTCCCACCCGAACAGCTTCTTTCGTTGGAATATGCGAGTACACTGAGATGGCTTCTTGTCACACTGAATTTGGCCTTGTTTTATGATTAAAAAAAATTAACCTCCTCGTCTAAGGCAAAAAAATGTAAGAAAAGGAAAGAAAAGGATAGATAAGGCAAGATATAGCAAGAAAAGCTAAGAAAAGCCTTGAAAAGGCAAGAAAATGTAAGAAATGGCAAGATATGGCAGGATAAGGCAAGAAAATTCAAGATAAGGCTAAAAAAACAAGAAAAGGCAAGATAATGCAAGATAAGACAAGAAAAGGCAAGGAAAGGAAAGAAAAGGCTAGAAAAGGCAAGATAAGGCGAGAAAAGGAAGGAAAAGTCAAGGAAAAGGTAAAAAAAGACAAGATAAGGCGAGAAAAGGCAAGAAAAAGGCATAAAAGGCAAGAAAAGAAAAGATAAGGCAAGAAAGCTTCAATTGGGCATTTCTCAATTAGGGTTCTTGGAACTTTTAACAAATTGGGGTTCAATTGGACAAGCATAATATGTTGTTGTTTATTTGAATGTATGTGCTGAGATTTTTGTTTCATTAAAATTAATTTGGGTTCTTCATGATTTGGCCTTTAAGGTGGGAGGTTGAAGATGAAGTGGGAGGAGGAAGAAGGGGGAAAGAAAGAGATTTTTTATTTTTTTTAAGTGGGAGGGCATTTTAGTCTTTTCAAGTGGGGTATCACCGGAGAATATAGAATATTCCGGCTCCAGGGACCCGATAGTCTATTATCATCAAAACTTAGGGACGGGATAATCTTTTTTTCAAAAGTCAGGGACCCTAGGGGGAGGTTGACCAAAGTAGAGGGATGTGAGGGTAATTTGTCCTAAAAAAATTATTGCATGTACAGTTAAGATATTTCATTATAATTACCACGTAGATGTTAAAACGACGTTGTTTGGGCCTACGTGGCAAATATATGCAGTTTCAGTCCAGTCAACGTAGTTGGGACTGCATGCTGCCAAATTCTCGGAAGACACATGGACCAAATTACAAACTTTAAATAACAGGGATTCAACTTGATATCGGACAAACCACATAATAGTAAATTGTACTTTTCCCAAACTTCTATGATAACATTTACTGTCGTGATTCCATAATAAAAAATAACTGATCTAATATTGCGTAAAAACAAAGTTTGAATTTCGAGAACACATCGTATTATTATTAAGCTTCCTCGCACTTTTATGATAACTCGAATCTAAATTATTTGTTCAATACACATTCGAATATCAGATAGTTTGATGCTCGTCTATCTGATTTAAAAAAAGCTCACCCTAAAATCTAAAATACCAACAATTATTCAATAATCTCATTATGATAATTATTTATTCCACACCAAGAAACTAACACAGGCAAATGAGGTTGGTGGCGAGTGCCACACGTTATGAGTTGTGGTTGCCGAGTCAATTTAGACTCCTCCTTTTCAAGATATTGACTATTTTAATTTTTGTCCTATTTGGTTCAATTTATATTCTCTAGTCTTTTTTGGTTGGTCTCGAACTCTCAATTTGACATGGGAAAATATTCTCTAGTAGTTAAGCTCTCTTACCCCACAAATATAAAAATTTAATCATAATTAGAATTTATCCCTAAATATATCAATTTGAAAATTTTATGTTTCTAGGAAAAACGAAACTACAAATTACTAAGTCAAAATCAAACCACGGGATACCAAGTATAGTATATTGGGCCGCTACCCGGCCTTACCGAGAAACGCGGCCCAAAAAATTCCAACCAAATGGAAACGACCGCCCTTCTCCTCGGCGAAAACGACAGGAACCCTAAAAGCGCGAAAATGGAAAGAAGAGAAGAAAAGAACAAGTGGGAGGAAGAAGAAGAGATTGTGTGTTTGGACGAATCGTTCTTCATAAACCAGGAGTATGTTAATTTACTCTTCTGCCCTTCACACTGTAACCGTTTTCCTTTTTCTAATTTTCTTTTTCGTGTCCTTTTTGGTCTTTACATTTGCAGCTACCAGCTGACCTCTTTCGCTTTTGGGTCCCACCAAATTGAGCTCCTATGCCTCCAGTCCGCCTCCAGTAAGCTGGGAGAACCTTCTTCCCTGTTTTTATATACATATATAATAGATATATATTTTTTGAATTTATTTATGTTATTGCTTTTGGGTTGTTGGCACTCTACCTGTTTGTGTTTATGTCTCTGAGAAACATTTGATATTTTGTACTCTACCTATTTGTGTTTATGTCTCTGGGAACCCTCTCGCTGTTTGTTTGTTTCGAACGGGCGTGGTTGGTGATTCTCTTGATCGGGTGCTGACTTGGGATTTATTTCGGTTTGTGGAACAGCTGATTTTGATTTGACGGGGCAGTTGGTGTGGCCGGGGGCTATGCTTATGAACGATTATCTCAGCAAGAACGTCGACATCCTCCGTGACTGTTCGGTTATCGAGTTAGGATCTGGTGTAGGTGAGTCGTTAGTTGTGGTTCACAATGCTAGCATTTTCCGCTCTACTTGGAGGTTGTTTTTTTAGCAGGCGGATGGATGTAGATCGGTGTGTAGCTAAGCCATCATGTACTTGGTCATCTTGATAAGAATTGCATTGATCGACATATAACCATAGCTCTAAACCATTTTCTTCTGTTAGGCTGCGTATTTCTTGAGCTTCTTTTACTATACAAACTAATCAACCTCACAGAGTGCCATGTGCAAGAGTGTTGGCAGTTATAACGTGATTGATTGATTGATCCTCAATTGCAGGGATCACTGGGATTCTGTGTAGTAGGTTTTGTCGTCAAGTTGTTTTTACGGACCACAATGATGAAGTTCTTAAGGCAAGGTTGCTAGTCCACCTTTCAATAATTGGAGATGTGTGCCATTCTGTATTGATTCTCTAAAAACTGATATTTTGTATTCTAATTCTTCCTCCAGATCCTGGATAAGAACATAGAGCTTCAAGTGTCTTCTGAGAACCTCAATGCCTGCTCTGGTAACAGAATTTTTCAAGTCTGACTTAAAACTTTCAACACATAATGGGAAATGCATGTCCCCTATTAAATTTCAGAATTGGCTGCTGCAAAGCTGGAGTGGGGGAATACCGATCACATAGAGCAAATTTTGCAGACGTACTCAAAAGGGTTTGATTTAATCTTGGGAGCTGACATATATATCCTCAGTGTCTACTCTTGATTTTATCAATCAATATGCATCGACTACTTTTCTACTTATGTTGGCATTATGAGTGCAATACGATTAATGCATGTCCTTGCATAAATATTGGCTGCCACAGCTATGCATATTGCTTTTTAACTCCATGAATAACGCAGCCGATTCCTTGACAATTGTAAGCTTTCAGCAATCCAGCATTTCTCCACTTTTCGACACAGTGGATCTTCTGCTTCGCTTTCGAGGAGAAAAGTGCAAATTCCTGCTAGCTTATGTTTCACGAGCCAAGACGTCAGTAACTTGAATAGTTTTTGGCCTTTTATTTACCCTTAATGAACCATAACAAATTTCCTGCACATAAAGGCTATTTCCCTTCTTGTGTTTAATCTTTGGGTCCTCTGCTCTATCTTGACATCAAATTTGTTCTTAAAACTGAGTTCGGGCGCATATTGCATCATGATATCTTTGTTGAACTTCTGTGTCAGTTCTTGTCTTGGTCTCCTAAATGCTTTACGTTATGAGTGAAATTGTTTGACTTACCTTACCTACTGTGGCCTCTAATGAGTTACGAAGCAAGATAGCTTAAAGGTTGATATAAATATTAAGGTCAGCCATCTGTTGACAATTTACTACATGCATACCACTTAACAAATCATTCTTCTGTTTTGCAGCATGGACGCGCTAATCATCCAGGAAGCTGAAAAACACGGACTGAAGATGAATGAGGTAAATGGTACTCGGTCCATTGTTGGGAATCTAGGAGGAGTACTCTTCGAGGTTTCGCTTCAATAGAAGCATGTAAAATCTTTGCCCAAGGATATCACCTCCCATCAAGACCATGAGTAACCCCGTGGGTGTACGGCACCAGCATTGACACAACTCAAGGACAGAATTGGTCATCAAGTAATTTGCAGGCGAAAGGGCCAGTCTAGTTTGCAGGCGGGTGGATTATGCATGGTTCATCATGTGATTGATCACCCAGAATTAGAAGCACGTCAAATTATTGCAGATTAATGGACTGGATACGAATTTTGCTAGAAACGGAAGTTGTAATAACATTTTTGTTGATTGGTGAAGTTTACAATTTTGCCTTGAGTTGGGTTAACATGTATGTTAATTACAAGTTGCCATTTCAGTTGGCAACAATTAATTGCCTCTTGTAGCTAGCTAGATACAACAAAAAATACCTGCTGGAGTACACAACAGATGAAGCATACAACAAGCATCAATGCCCGCGGCTGCAACACCGAAAGAAACCTTTCATCTAACTGTTTCCATGCGTGCTGCAATCTGCATATGAGCGTTCCTCTCTTCAACAATCATAAAGAACCCGAGTTCTTGCTCCTGCAAATCTACTGCTTCTTTCGTCTGCCTTCTGCTGATGAACTTATTCCACATTATCTCCATCCATCAACTAGGTGTTCATTATCAGTTTAACATTGAGGCAATTGCTCTACCGTGCTTGGAGGAACTGATTTGATCTTTAGGTCCCCATAGGATGCAATGAGCAATGCCTCGGCTCTTCCTGATACACAAGTGTTCCCGCGACATTAGTCTCAAATCTTTCGAGACAGAATCTATTTTCATGCAATGTAAGACACTGTAGAATCATATCCAAGGGCCTTCCTAATGAACGAAAGGCATTTCCATAATTCACAGTCGACAGCAAGTATACTGCAGCGGAAAGGAAAGGGTTTCTTCTCTGCAGAAGTTATACCCTAAGATGTACCGTGATCTTTTTTTCTCTGAAGCGATGAACTCAATGACGGAAACATCATAGATGCAATCCTTCTACTGTCATCCTGCCAAGATAAAGACCACCTGATTAAAAACCAATTATCTGCAAGACTTCATAGGCACATTTTGCATCTGATGGTCACAATCTTTGGTGGATAAACCGAAAATCATCGCCAAACAAAGATTTCTGGAAATAGACATTGCAATGAAGCCAGAAAGGCAATGATTCTAGAAGCACGCCAACCTTTGTTGAACCATTTCCAGAGAGTTGAAATTGATTCTTCCATGTGGTAGATGGCACTGGAATCACAGTGAATCCGGAGGCTACCAATGCTCCGATCCACAACCCGTAATTAAAGCCTCCACCCCACCATCCCTTCATTGCAAAGGAAAACTTCTTTCAGCACTATCTCATACCTCATTAATTCCTGTAGCACTGCAACTCTCAAACAAATGGACACGGGTTCGACCACACGCAAACGACGGGGACTGTATACTGAATAAACATTATATGTCAAATAAGTTGCTCGCAACAGTAATCATCAACTGCTCGACACATCAAAATCAACACAATACCTCAACATATGCTCTCAACTATTGTTTCTTGCCATATTATGCTACTGTTCAAACAAATTGGAAAAGTTAACCACTTCCTTGTCCCGGTCTTAATCTTTGCTTGGACATACATAAGGACAATGATGATACACGTTGCACATATGATTCTTGTTTCTAAGTCAGTTACGTTATGCTCTTTATCTTTTGAAAACATACATGGAAACAGGACCACCTACTTTATCAGTATGGATAAAATAAAAACAGAAAGGGTTAATGCATAAAAGAATATGCATTAGCAACAAAAGCACCAAGCCACTCTTCTCGGTAGTGAAGGAACACTTTACCAGCTTGCCGTCCTGTGGAAATGGGGTTGATTGCTCTATGTAAGCAGTAGTTCCTAAGCCGACGATACACAAAAGATTTGTTATTCAATCATAAGCAAGTAGGACAATGCATAGCCAGATAGCTTTAGAGCATAACGAAGGCTCATCCTTCATACCAGAAAAAAGCACTTAGGTTTCATAAACCAAAAGCAGAATTCACTACCATGATTTTAGCCCTACTTTGCAACAAGTTTAAAACTAGTCCATTTATCTCTTCAGCAAACAGATATAGAAAAGCCATATTTCAGAGCAGTGGCAGAATATACTACCATGTGGTGCGTCGAAACTACGAAGCAATTGAACTATGGACTTCACGTCTAAACGTTTTCGGACTCTCTTTCCGACCATTACTGGCAAGTGAGGAGAGTCAAATACCTGCAACGGGGGAGGCAGATACATCTAACACAATGTCAAAACCACGCCCCATTTCCTTTAACACACAGAAACAGGAGTTCATATCCAGCATACAGCTCAAAGCAAGATGACCAATTGACCGTGTTATTGCTCTGACATTCTTACATATTATTTCAATACAGAAGCTTATCCGGCATTTTCTTTTTCTTTTGAGCCGTTAGCCTCTTAACTTATTAACAAGCTACCCCAATGCTCATGGAAAGGCAAACCTCCTAGCTGCTTACTTACAACCTTTCACAACATCACAAAGCCCTATTTCCTCGTCACTAATTTCTGAAAGCACACCAAACCCGTACTATCGCTCTGTCAACAATATAAACAACTGCCGATAATTTGAACATATCCAACGCTATTGACACGAAACCTCCACGGCACTGAACAAGCTAGAAGATCTGATTACAGAATCCTCCCACCCAATATATCACAACAGGCTTTATACAGAATCTTCCATTTCACTTCAAATTAATCACCAACCTCTAACCGCAGAAAATTCACAAAGTTTCATAAACTAGCACCATGTTTTTGGTCGAAACAACCTAACATCCAGTCATCTGAACTGACATTACTAGGCTGCAAAGTTCTCCCTACGTTCTCTAGGCTGGCGAACTCGAATTTGCTCCAGACCAAACGAAAGAAAGCCAAAAGGGATAAATAAACAGATATGCATTGGAGCTAAACCTGAGCAGAGCAATGAGCACCATCCTCAGGTCTCAAAAGGGCGACAGCCCCGGACACATCCGGATCAATACCAACGACCCAGTTGCCCTCAGCCAGACCCACATTGGCTAACCCGTCCAAGTCGGGTCCTTTCGTGCTCCACCCGCCTGGCCAGGCGGAATTGGGAACTGGGCAAGTGAGGGATTCCAGCCAGCTGCCCTTCACTTGCTGGTCCCGCACCTTGGGAGCTGCCCTGACCCTGGACAAGGGTTTCCTTGTAAGAGGAGGAGGAGAAGAAGAACTAAAGGCTCTGGCTTTAAGGGCTTGGAAGAGGAAGGGTGCAAGTTTCATGTGGGGCTGGGGTTTAAGGTTGTTGTGGTGGAGGGTTTGGGTTTCCATTTAAGAAAAATGTGAAAAGAGGAAAAGAATGGTTCTTTATCCTTCTTCTTAGTGGAGTGAGCTCCTTCAAGTGATATTTTTTGCTCAACAAGTTTTTGGGAAGAATCTATAAAAGACAATGAAGGATTTTTGTACGATGTTTCTTTTCTTGTTTTCCCCCCTCGAAATTGGACCTTAAAATTTGAAATGCAAATTGAGTTATGAATTTGAACTTCACATTTTCATCTATCTTTATTTAGCTTGTATCGCTAGGTCAAATAACTTTCAGTAAAAATAATTAGTTTCTGAGTTACTAATCTATAGTCGGCTTGTATTGATTAGTGAAAATTTTATCTAACTTTAAATCAAAATTTTGAGTTCGAATCAATAATTACTTATATGATATATGTTGAATTTGCTAAGAGTTAAAAAGAGAATTTTGTGACTTTTTATTATCATGTTCTGGCCGAATTTGAATAAATTCAGTATATTTTGGATATTTTAAACCTAAAATTGTGTTGTTTGACTCATAATTAAGCTTAAAACATAGAATGATGGATGTCATGATCATGTTTTTTCTTCTGGTACCGGCTGACCTAAAAAATGTTGCTTTTTATTTATAAGATCTTAATTTTAATTTTAGAAAAAAATAAATCATTTATCACTCAGAGATGATATTGGGTTTGCAAAATCATGGATCCGAGTAGCCTTTTTTAGAACCGTTGGGCCCAAGCCCATCTTTGGATATCCAACCATCACAGGTCCAACATATCTGTATGGTCTCTAATTTGTCTTAATATCACTATATGTTGATTATTGATTATTAGTCTTCCATCAAGTCCACAATTAAAATTTGATTTAACACTAATAGACGACAGTCATGTACTACATGTGTCCGTGTTTCCGAAGACACTCTTATCTTGCAAGAAGATTTATGACATGTCAAATTCTGATAAGGTTCTTTGTGTTGTATCGAATTAGAGAATTTCTGAGATTTCAAATTTGAACTGTAAAATTGTGTGGTGAAAGAATATTATTATTCTATTATTTAATTCAACTTGAAACTAGATTAGTCTATTTATTATATACCATATCTACCTTTAATTACACGTCATAGTTCCGTGTCCGATATATTGAGACCTGTGACAACGAAATCTTTAGGTAAATGGGTCATGGGTTTCCATTTGATTCTTTTTGTCGTCGTTTTGCACAACATTTCAACGAGCTTGCGAAGACCAATACATAAAACAGGCACTAAAGTGGGCAATTTTGTACATATTAGTTCGTTACTTACTAGGACATATTGCTAAGGCTTATGACTAGAGATGATAAAGACGGGCGAAATAAGGACATAAATAGTGTCAATGATTTTTAAGAAAAGACATTATTTATTATCGAACATTCGGATCAATTAGTAAGATTTTAGTTTTATCAAAAAATTTAAAAATTGAGTTATAAATTGATATAAATAATTAATAACTTCATTATTATTTAAATCTTGATCCACTCAAATTTGAATTAACGAATAATGTCAATGAAAGCAAAAATATCACCGTTGAATCATCATCCTGGGAGCCGAATCAAAATTATCCCCTCAATTTCATGGGTCCAAAGGGTTGACCGTTATAGTTTGAATTTGCCATAATAGAGACAATAAATCAGCCACGAAAAACAGTAAACACCCTCTTCCAATTATTATTTTAAGTGCTAAAAACCAAATGAGCATTGAAGAATGACTTGGAATCTAAAATTGAAATTGGCCTCAAGCCATTCATATATATATATATATATACATATACAACGAGGAGTTGGTCATTCCTCATATCAAGCAGCAATTTCCTCTACAACTCAAAAATCCAATCCCCAAATCAACCTTAATTTCCTCCTAAAAAAAGGAAAGACCAAAGAAACCAAGTTAGTTAATTGGTTTGATCACCATGTCATCTTCATCATCTCAATCCTCAAGTGATGGTTCCTTTGTTAGTGCATCTTCAAGTCCAATTGGGACATTAAATGGTAATAACTTTGATGAAATTATGATGGGTTTTTACAGCCTGCCTCCAAGCCCCACCAAAAAGCCATCATGGAGATCTTCATATAGTTGTGACCTTGGTGCCAGCCAAACCAATCCTTGTCATGTTGCTTTGGGAGATTGCGGATCATCCTGCCTGGACGATGACTTCGAGTTCGACACGAGTAGTCAACTCTTCGTCGATGAGTACGAATTCGAGCGGCCGGAGAGTGCGACCGAGAGGAAGCATGATCACCGCCACTATCCCCGCAAGGGGTCACTTCCTGCCATGGCATTTGCGGATGAGTTGTTTTGTGATGGCCAAGTGTTGCCACTCAGGCCTCCGCCCCGCTTCCTCTATGCGAACGACGAGGACTCCGGCTCGCTCCCCGCCACCCCGAGGTCCACGAGCGTGTCGCTGAAGATCCCGTTCCCTCGCCGGAGCTTGTGGAATGACGAATTTGATCCGTTCACTACAGCTTTGGAGAGTGTCAAGTTGGAAAAGAGGGGGCAATCTTGCCATGAGAAGAGCCACAGGCGGGCCCGGTCCATGTCACCAATGCGAGACATGGAGCCCAATAAGGAGGCCCAGGAAGAGTGGACTCAGGTGGAGCCCATCTTTAGCCCAAGAACTCAGGTGGAGCCCACTGGACCCTACTCAATCTGGGCTCCCGATATGACAAATGGAAGACCGCCCGTTCTCAGGCCCAACAACGACCAGAGAGGCCCGATGAAGCTGGCCGAGCCCAAGGGGGTGATCTTCGCGAGGCGGGCCCGGATGGTGAAGATGGACTATGACTGGCCCAAGAAGCCCAACATGGCAGAGGCAACAACAGATGGGAAAGAGACCAAAGGAGAGAAGAAGAAGAAGATCAAGAAATTATTGAGCAAGAGTTGCTCAAAGATCAAGGCCATCGATGAGCACCTAAAGCACGAAGATGAGGCCCACTTGAAAATTCCCAAATCCAAGAACTTGAAGAAGAAGAAGAAGAGCACCAAATCATTGGGATGGGCCCAGGCCCAGCCCAATTGTGAGGAGAAAGATCAGGTGGCTGAAGTGACCAAGATGACTCTAGTCCATTACAAGCCTAAGCTGCTTCTATGCATGGGGTTTGGAGCCAAATATGCCAATTAGAACTTACCCACATTAGCCCTGTTAATACTTAGGACTTTAAGTTTCTATCAAGCCTGGCTTGTTACTTCATGGACATATTGATTAAGATTCATTTTGTTTGTAATATTGTTTTGATGTAAATGATATTGTCATTTTATTGTGTTTGATCAGATAAATACATTATACTCCTATAAAATGACAATACCATGTGGATGTGACGAACTTCTTAATTGGTAGGTCGAGTCTAATTCATTAAATAGATGATTCAAGTTAAAGCAGCTTGCTCAGTGGGAGATGGAGTGATTGTTCATTGGAATCTTCTTATATGTATAAATATTGGCATTAGAATGTACATCAAATAACATATAAATGGGAGACAATACACTTTAATTGGTGACCACATGACACAGTCAATGTGGTCCACCAAGAAAAATATGCAAAGGGAATGGGCATAAAAATGA
Organism: Hypericum androsaemum; assembly: GCA_963995505.1. Classification (NCBI taxonomy): domain Eukaryota; kingdom Viridiplantae; phylum Streptophyta; class Magnoliopsida; order Malpighiales; family Hypericaceae; genus Hypericum; species Hypericum androsaemum. Next base: position 915,725 of record OZ023187.1, read on the forward strand.
AGAGATTCTTACAAAAGCAAGATTAGCCCTCTTCTTCTTTTTAACTTCTTCTACAAGCTGCTCTCTCCTATTTGAGAAAAAGGAACTGATGTGGAACAATCTGTGTTATATAATTGCAGAAGCATGTTCTTGGCATGATCCTTGTTTAACTTTTGGAAAAGGCCTACTCCAAGACATCGGCTGGCCAGAGCCGCTTCCACGTGGAGATCTCGTCATTGGCGTATAGCTTCCTGATCCCTCCGTAAAACCCGTCCGCCTCATTCCCTTCCTCCCTATGATCTTTCCTATTTACTGCAGTGCATCTCCACCGCGAGCCGGGCGTGTATTGATGGAACTCTAGAATTACCGTGTCTGCAGGAGGAAGAACAAAAACAGATCAGCCACTCAAAGATCCATTTGTGCATGAGATAGACATAGCCCGAATAGAAAAAAGATCATGTCGGGATTCGATTGCATCCAATTGTTAGATATAGCAGAATAAAAGACCTCACTTTCATGCTGTTAGTTAACCACCAGAAACAACACCTAACATGAAGGGTTTCCAACTAGTTATTCCTCCTAAAACTTTGCAAGTAGCAAGGGTACATGACAGGTCCAGTTTTGGTTAAAGGCATTGCAGGTCCATGAGGTTCCAAATACGGTAGACGAACTGAACGAATAAACAATTGGAAGGTAGAGGAAGGATCCGCATGGTATAAGATTCCAATCAGCAAAGAAAAAGGTGACGGATAAAGAAAAGAAGAGCCCTTTTCTGTGTGGTTGGCACTTAATATTCCACTGAGACATTGGTTAACACAATGCCGGTGGAAGTTATGACATGTCGAAAGTGATTTGTCTGGGGGACCGATCAAATTGCATAAACTTTGGTGGTCCAAGCAATAGAAAGTGGGATTCTGGAAAAGCACTTTGACAACTATTGGGTATCATTTGAAGGAACCATGGCTTTCAATAAGCACAATGCTCGGTGTCGATGTGATACTCTCTTATAGTCTTTGTTCAATCATATAATACTACTACTCAACATTTTTGTCGCTTCATCTCATCCGAAGCGGATGGAAGCTACGCTAACCAATCTTCCCATCCCCAACTAGGATTTGTTTTCCATTGACTCCTCTTCTAGTTGATGACATGAAAAACCACAAAAGAAGGGCTACTTGCAAGGAATAAAGAAAGTTTAACTCACCGCTAGTATGACAAAGGCAATGGCTTTCGTTTCCATCACACGATTCCAAGTGACCGACAACACCATACCACCAACCTGCAAATATGCATGGGGAGCACTAATCAACCACCAAACACAGATCTTATGGTCTAATTATATATCTGATTTCATGTTGAGGTGCCAAATTTTTAAAAGGTGTACACATCTTTGTAGATGTAGATAGGCTACTTGCAAATTTTAAAGTGATTCTTAAGGATCTCCTCCATATAAAAAATTTGTCATATGGTCTCCCTGCCCCTGGCTGACAAGAAACAGCAGTTTATGTACACCTATCACCCAACAGCTTGCAATATAAAACAAAAGGTTTGTCTCCAGCTTCCATGTCCTAGTCCAGACTATATTGGAGATTTTTTTATTGATGGGTCCAACTACCTTTGAATGGACCAAAGACTAGTTCAAACTTTGGATGGACAGACTTGGAACAGCTTTCTGTTCATGCATGGTGTAAGCAAATACGAAACATTTAGGTGATTAAGAAGTTGCGGGAATTTCGAAGACAAACCGTATGGGAATTCTTTGTTTCTCCTCCATTGGATCTCTATGTGATTGCCGGGTTTCAAATCACCTAGACAATCCGAGATGTGAAGATCATGCGGAGGAGAATCAATAGGCGGTGCTCTAAGCCTTTCCCATGGCACATTATGCTCCACGGCGATCGCTCTTCTCCCGTGCGGCGGATATCTGAAATAGGCAAAATTCATATACAAGAATAAGGAATCTATCCAGCCGATATCCAACTTCTTAACTGAATGCAAATATTTCTGCAATAAAAAGCTAAAGCTACCAGAACCGGATGAGCAAGGATTTGCAACCAACCTGGCCTGAAATGTATCGGCGCGAGGATCATAACTAAGCTCAGCGTCATAGCAAGATAGCATGAACCCGACATGCCCGTTCTGCTGTTCACAACAACCAAAACCCGTGATTAGGAGCAAAATTCAACCCCCTCCATAAACTCAAAAGAACAACAAATTCAATGCAAATGTACAACACGCTACAACTACCAGAAAAGACTAGAGAGCTTTACAGAACCTAGCATCAATACCTCGCGGTTGTAGACTTGAGCAGGGAACCAAAACCTTCCGGTTTCGAGTGCAAGGTACCAAGACATAATTGAATCATCAGGCAAAGAGATCTTCTGCCTGTGACTGCCATGTCGATCGGCCTTTGGCTTATTAACCCAAAAAGAAGGCCAAAGCATAGCAAGCAACCCGAAAAGGCCTCTCCGTTTCCCTTCCTTGGACCTTCCCATATCCTTCCTCGAAGCCATATGCCATTGCCACTCCCTATAAGCAGTAGGGCCAATGACCTTACCCCATTTCTCCTTCATGTGCCTCTCCCAGAAGTGATCACTAATGCACCTCTCCCTTAAAGAAGCATTCACACCAGCCATACAACAAAGTTCGGCAGGTGGCAGCTTCTCTAGAATACACTCCAAGGCCAAATCAGGCAGGTCCAAGATTGACATCCCTGGTGCTTCACTTCTTGGTGCCTCCATGTCTGAGACTAAAGCAAAGGGAATCCTCCTCTTGATGGACATCTTCCTCCAAGGGAATCTAAAAAATCTAGTGAGGAAATGGCAACCCTTTGAGAGGCTGTTCCTTTTGAATCCCAAGTAAGGGAAAAGAAGCAACTCTTTCCAGGACACAGGTGGCAATAACACCAATCTCATGTCACTTGCCCATGAAGGAAGTGGCTTCAAAGACAGAGGCTTTAAGAAAAGGAGGAAGGAGAGACCAGTGATCAACAAGTAAAGTAGCATTTAGGATAAAGTTGAAGACTTTGTTGAAAAACAACTAATGGATGATCAATGGCAAGAACTAATCAATCAAAAAGTTGGGACAAAAAGATCAAATGGAGCAACTTCCAATTCTTCACAATCTCTCCTTGTTTCTCTCTTCTCTCCTTATCACCACAGCCCACCTTCCAATAATCAAGTGATTCCAAGTTTTTTAAACTTATAGGGGTGGGAATGGGATGTGACTTTAAAGAGTAAACACTCCTCCTTAAAACATGTGATTTTTATTGGCTCCTCAAGGTAGCCCACCAAGAAGAACCAATGGCTAAGTGGGGCCCTCCTCCTCCTCAACCAATTTCTTAATTGGATTTATCTATCAACTACTTGACTTGCACCCAACTGTTGAAATTGAATTATCACCCAAAAGGACAAAACTTTACTATTCTCTCCTTTGGCCAAACTCAAAAGGAGAAAAGAAGACAAGAGAAGCTTTTAATTCTCCACCTTTTTTTTTCAACACCAACAAGAAACTATTTTCTTACAAGACAGAGTTCCAACAGCTGTCAATTTGGGAAAAAAAAAATCGGGTAGGACTCAATATTTGACAAATCTAGAAGAATGAATATTGAAAAAACAAAATTGATTGTGGGTTGGTTGGTGGGTCTGCTAATAATCTTAAAGATCTCAGATATGGGTCTCTGCCACCTGGAAATTGAAATTCCAATATCAGAGGGGAAAAAAGAAGCTTTATTTTAGGTGTCTAGATGCAGAGACCCATATCCCTCTCAGGTTAATCTCAACAAATTCTGTACTGGGTCAAGGTAAAGGTAAAATCTTTGAACACCCAATTAAAAAATAATTAGGGGAAACAGACCCAACCAACAATCTCAAAGAAAAAAATCTCAAATAATAAGGAGGACCTCAAATAATGAACTGGATCAAGGTAAAGATGAAATCTTTGAACACCCAATTAAAAAATAATTGGGGGAAACAGATCAAGTTGGTTGGAATTAGGGTTGGGATGCACACAATTAGGTGCACCCAACCAACAATCTCAAATAATGAGAAGGACCCTCTCCTCTCCTCTCCTCCCCTCCTTTTTCTCTTCCTCTATGGCTTGGAACCAAGGACAAAGACAAGTCAACAAAGGAAGGAAATTGAGGAGACAAGACAAAGAAGAGGCAACTTGTGGGAAAAAACCAAACAAAAGTTCACCTAAAAAAAATAACCAAACAAAAGGGTTATTAGGCCACCACCCTCCAACATTCACCTACACCACAAATCTCTCCCCTCTTTCTCTCTCTAAAAATGAAAGAAACAGAGTAGCTTCTAAAATTGGTGGGGTGAAAATTAAAGTGTGCCTATAATTAGGTTGCTAATGGTTTTTTTTAAACCTTGTTTTGTGCTGCCTCTTAGATATGATAAGATCCTCAGTTCTTAATATAGAAGAGATAAAATCAACATAAAATTACTCAATTTTTCTATTATAAGCAGAGTTTTTCAAAATTTAAAATTCTAGAAATACATGCGCATAAATATGGTAGATACTTTTTACCAGGTGGCGGTGGGTATTGGATGGAAGATGAAAAAAAAAAAGAGAGCGAATCTTGAAGATGACATGCAACAAAAGAGAGCGCACCTGGGTTCTGGGTTTTTCTTTTCAAGGAATCTCTTGGTGTTGAAGATTTTACTACCATTTATGATTTTTGACTAATTAAAATTTAATTAATAATCATAATAAATATATAGATATCATTGGTTTAATAATTGTTCGAATATGAAATAAGTTTTTACAGTTAGATAAATTTATTATGTACTAACAATCACATAGACAAATTAATGAGCGAGTAGGGAGAGTTTAGATTGGGTACGGAGTGAACAAATCATTCAGAATTTTTTGAAGTGAGGGGGAGGAACTGTGCTGGCAATCGCAGTTATGTGATAATGACATTTGTTTTTTAACAGCGGCATGTCCCGTTTATGATATTGGTGCGCGTAGATTTTTTCATTTTGGTCACTGTATTTTAACTTTTTTGTAAAAAAGTTCTACTGGCATGCGCAGTTATGTCATAATGATATTTGTTTCAGGCATGTGTTTGCACATAATTTTTTTATTTTGGTCCTCGTATTTTAACATTTTTGCAAAAAACTTTTCGTGTGTCATCATTCCGAACGGTTCAGAATCTGGACATTCCGTATCCAATCTAACTAGAGTGAGTTATTCTAGTTTAATTAATATATTTGGAATATGAGACATTCACATATTTTGAGGGTAAAAAACACTTGTGGTCACTGATCTTTAGTATTTTTTTGTCTATGATCACAAAACTATTTTTTTACCCTTAATAATAACTGATCTATACTAAATTATTCATATATGATCACCTTAACTACTTTTGGCCAGAAATCTTCCCAGAAACAAAGAGCACCATCTATACTAACTTATTTATGCTACTTTTGACGTAAAACAAAAGAAATCAAACAAGAATAAAAATAAATCTTCCGGGGGAGGCCCAATTAAATCTTCTTCGTCTTCGTCGAAAGAGGACGTTGAAGTCTAGGCCTTTCTCCCCGGCGATTCTTTTTTATTAATTTGTCGATATACCCAATAGTTTAATTTCAAGAGGCAAAGTGGAAGATGAACAAAGTTTCCAACTTGGGGCAATAAAGGCAATGTTCAGTGGGTCCTCCAAGCTCGACGGCGACGGCTGAGGAGGAAGACCGGCCAGCAAGCGCGCGTCTTTCCCTCCGTCGCCACCCCCCAACCACCCTGCCTCCTGTCCTCCCTGTTTGACGGTTCCTCCAACAACAGCTCTCGTAGCACCAACAATAACCGCTCGGGTGCCGCGGTCGCGGCCGGCAGAGGCGTGGAGTAGATGTTCTCATTGGTTTCGGGGAGGAACTCTAACTCGTTCGCTGTGATTATGAAGCTGGTACCGGGGCTGGTGGAGGAGCTTAGGAAGGTGGAGGCAGGAGGTGGGGCCGCCCGGATTAAGTTCAATCGAAGTTTGATCTGGGTTTTGGGGTGGAAGCTTGAAGATTTTTTTTTTTTGAGAATTAAGCTTGAAGATTTCAATATATGTCGAGAGATTGATTTCTTGCAAGTCCGTAATCTTTCTCTGTTTTGGTCTCCAGAGATTGAAGTTGAGTTTGGCCGGAGAAGATGATGAACTAGAGATTGAAGTCGAGGCGGAGAAATCGAGGCCCCATTTTTTTTCCGGAAAGATTTTCGGCCAAAAGTAGTTAGGATGACCATATTTGAGTAATTTAGTATAGATCAGTTATCATAAAAGATAAAAAAATAATTTAATAATCATGCACAAAAAAATACTAAAGATGAGTAATCATGAGTATTATTTACCCCATATTTTGAAGAATATCGTAACTTTTCAAATATTATATTTAAATAAAATTTTTAATTTAATAAAATTTTTTGAGTTGGATTAAAAATCAGCACTTTCAATGGAGTAGCGTCAATAGATGGGCGGTAGAGACACGGCAGTGAAAGTATCGGCACGTGACATGGCGCGTAAGATATTCCCAATGCCGTGGACTGGGGCGGCCCTCTGTTTCCCTTATTACCGTATGCACGTGACCTAAGGCGGAGCCCACTAAACAGTAGAACTTGCCAAATTTCCGTTATGCTAGTTTACTAATTTTATTTGAATTTAAAAAAATTCTAATTTTATTTTGGTCAAACCTATTTTTTGAGGGTCGGTTAAACCTTATTTAGGGTTTTTTTTAAATGATGTTTACTCTACTGGTAAGATATGAATCGGATATGATTTCTAGAATATAGTAAACTAACGGCATTGTCAATCGATCTTGAAAGTTGCAAATAAGTTAATATTCAATATCATATCATTTTATTAAAGATATATACCAAAATATAGTTGCATTCCAATCATACTAAATTTACTTCTTCGAAACCCGAAACTATTAGATTATCTATAGCAGTGAACCAACCGGTCTAATTCGATTCGAGTCACGGATAAACAGTTAATTTCTCTCTCATCCACATACCACCCAACCTAACTAAATAATTTTCCTACTCTAGCAAAATAATTTTTTACTCTAGCAGTGACTTTGTCCAACTCACGTCACCAAATATAAATTAATTTCTCTATTATCAACATACATGTATTATCTATACGAATTTTTATAGAGAATTAAAAATATTAGGCTCAATTTGTAGAGACTGAAAAATACAAATTTTCATATTTTTATCGAATAATATTATTTCAAGTGTCACTAAATTAGATTGAAAAAGAAAAAAAATTTCCCGCTGACACGGCCTGGACGAGCTCCACTTTTCTTTTTGCTTTATTTTTTTTCTCGTGCATTCCCTACTTGGGTCGTGACGAGTTCCACTTTTCTTTTTTGCTTTATTTTTTTCTCTTTTGTCTCATTCACGACCTAAGTAGGGAATGCACCGCTAGAGATGGTCTTTTTTTTTTTAATGAATAAGTGAGATTGTATTCATGGTTAAATATTTACACTACAGTAGATGCTAGGGGCTCAGCACCCGATCCTATTACAGGAGAACACCAAGGTGATCTCAAACAAGAGAATCCAAAAATAACAAAGGGTCATGGCCACCTAATTTGTCTAAAGTGTGACCAAATCAACCATTCTTTTGTCTGGATGATTACCGTATGTAGTAGGAGCTGTTTATCCATAAAAGCACCATCGAAAACATTAGATTTCAAAGAGTCCAAGTGCACAACGAAATGGCACCAAAAAGAGCAAACCCAATACACCTTCCACTCCGAGAGAGAAGAAGCAAAAGATCTTTTAACACACCAACTGAGACCTGTCTTTTTAACAAAAAAAATTCCAGATGCGCCAAGAGGAAGAACAATGAAAGAACAAATGATGAGCAGATTCATCGAAATTACCACACAACGGGCAAAGTGAATCCCAAGCACTGATCCTATGAGTTCTGATGAGATTGTCTCGTGTTAGAAGCCTGCCTTGGATTGCAATCCAGAGAAAAAATTCAACCTTAAGTGGAATTGCACCCGTCTACAATTTGGCCTAGCGGCATAAGCGTTGCTTAATTTCAAAGAGGTCAAGGGTTCAATACTTGATATTATAACTAGTTGTAAAATTTACCTTTCAAAAAAAACCGTTAGAATTGCAACCCAAATTAGAGTAAAATCTCCATTTAATTGTTCCTACATTGTACTTTTTAGAACTGTCAAAAGTTCAAATGATCGCATCTTTCCTGTTTTGATCCAGAGTAGCATTTGAGAGAAGGACCAGTAGTGCGTTTACCTGGTCAGAATCTCTATCACTAGAGATAGTCTTAAAGGGGCGGCCCTGAACGTTAAAGCCGTTACCAGTTTAGCTGGTGGAGTTGGCAAACTTCCAACCTCCCTTCTCAATTTAATTGTACACTTCATATCTTCTAGATCGTAGATATTTTAACGGTTTCAACTGTTTTTTATCAACAAAATTTATTGACAAGAATGCATGATATTAGAGTGAATTGACTTCCGTATTCAATTGCATTAACTCTTATTCCATCCCACGTTGACGTACAGAAACATCTTCGTTATAAATTCGGAAGTCCAAACGGTTGTCAAATTGGATGCTTCCAAAGTAAAATATCTTCGTTCTGGTAAGTAGTTAATTCGCCGGCTGATTTCCTAGCAAAAACGTTGTTGTATATTTGAATGAGTTTAGCGACTTCAACTTTTTTGGTGAGAATTTGACTCTCACTAGATGTTCAAAAATAATATATTAATCAATGAAATTTTGCGTTACCGTGTATTTAGGGGATGGTAGGATTGTCACATCTAAAATCTCCACACGTAAACCTTCGTATAGTTTGCTATTCATATAAAAATTTCTACGTGCACGTAAGATAAGCTTCATAATTCTAACAAAAAAAGACAGCCTTCATAATATTTGACTTTTTTTTCCAATTTATGATAATTTTTTCATATTAACTAATTTGTCAGTGAAAAAAAAATTAGATCTTGTAACATTACTGCTAGAATTCTAATAATTGGATATATCAAGTCATAAACAAACGGAAAAAATCTGATATGTCAAAATTCTTTAGAATGTTATCCTCTTAAATTTATTTTCTAAAAGATAACACATAAATCAATTCCTCGTACGTGGACACCCAATGACCAATTAACGAGGTAGTTAGGCTAATGAAAATTCGCCTGTCAAACTGAAGCTTCCTAAGCTTGTCTTAAAAAACGAAGCTTCCTAGTTACTCCAAATGCCGGCGGCGGCTGAAAAACTCTTTCGATTTTTTTTAATTTTTATTATTGAGAGTCAAGCGTATTTTGAACATACTATTTTCACATGTTTGGTATAGAATTTTCGATGGATAGATGTCGGCTCTTCAAAGGTGTTCGAGTGTATAATACGTCGAAAATTTGATAAGAAAAATTGTGTTATCTACACGTATTTTTTACATATTTAAAGTTGTCGGTTCTAAATAATTTGTAACGTTTAGCTATGAAAACAAGTTTTTCTGGTGGCTGGACTAAATCTATTCAATAAACTAGTAATTGGCCCACAAACAATATTGGAGATCTCCGTTACTAAACAATACATTAGAGAGTAGAGGCTCTATAGCTAAAGGGTATATAGCCTAGTGGCACAAGGCGTTATAAATTTTAAGGAGGTCTAAACTTTAAGCGTTGGCGTGGTGTAAAAATTTATTTTTAAAAAAAAATCGTGCAAAAGTTTTTCACACCCAATTCAAGTGACAATAGCTAAGATAAAAACTAATATTGTATTTCTGGATCATGATTTTTTTGTAAATTTCTGGATAATCAGAGGAGAATTCTATCAGAACTTTTTACTGAGAAAACTATATCAATACTATTTTTTCATTATTAAGATTTGTACCAAATATCGTTTTTAAGATAATACAAATATCTCACCATATGAACCAACTTCTATTCATTTTAAACGTGATCTTTTGTTGAGATATTGGTCAACTTTGATTTCTCCGACTCCAAGTGGTAAGCAAGACCACAAACCACCTGTGTGTTCAAAATTCACATGAGATGTGATCACTTTCAAACAAATCTGGAATGTTTTTTTTCCCTGTCATTTTACTTAATTAACGTGAATTGTCCACTAATCTGGAAGCTGTTGAGACGACGGCTGCCAAGAGTTTTCCACGCTTGATTTATTCTTGAACATGGAAGGTGGCTTTTCAAGTCAAACAATTACTTTAATTTGGTGGTTCATGAACGAAGCTTCCTCCAATTGGGAGAGCTGTTCAATCTCTTTAGTGACTCACTTGTTAAAACATTCTCTTTAATGACTCGAAATTATGGATGATATTTGATATAAGGTCCTAGAAATACTTTAGAGCACTGTTTAATTCTCCAATAGCTCAGTAACAAAGCGATCGATTAGTCATAAGTTTGAATCCTATTTGAGAAGAACTATCCACTATGATTTTTAGAGAGCCTTCCTTTTTCGTCCTATTTTGGGCAAAGTCTCGGAAGGATTTCAACTCACGACACCATGGTTCGTAGTCACGTAATTTGATTTCCTGAGCTATAAGTTCACCCCTCATATACTCTTTTTTAAACTCATAGATCAACTGTTAACAATTTATTTTACTTAAATTAGATTTCTCGAGAATATAAATATATCAAAACTTAATAGAGAAAATTTTATGTCTTTCTTAGTCTAATCTACCAGTTCTAACCTCAATTAGCCTTTTATCGGACACCATATTATAATTCCAAGAGAAAATTTTTAGACCCACACGAGCAATTCCAAGGATTCAGAGATTGACACCTTGTAAAAGTAACATTTTGCTGGTCGGCATAGTGGGGGAGACAAATATAGCTTTATGACTCATTGCATGACTTGAGAATTTAGCTCCATATGAGAAAAAAAAAGCGACTTATACCATAAGATAATGCATAAAGTAAGATACATAATTAATGGCCGCTTAGTTTGTTCTTGGGCCCCTTTGTTGTTTGCTAAAGTTGAGCCTTATAAAGTTTTGATTGAATTATTTTCTAAGTGGGGAGATGTCCATATTGAGCATCATTTGTGCTTTATTGTCAGTAATGCTGTGGTGTTGATCGAAAATCAAGTAAACTTTACCTTAATTCAACATAAACCAATCAAAATTGATCTTAAAATAGTATACTGCGGTTGGTATAGATCAACTAATCAATCTTTGTTTTAACTCAATCGGATATTCTACGTTTGAAACATGAGAGCATGCATGCATTAGGGCTTGGTATGAATATTTTTATCACCCTCTATAATCATAGACGATTAAAATTTAGATTAAACGATACAATTGTGATTAAAATAATAAAATATGCTACTTTGATCCGTCTTGTTGGCCTATCCTGCTGCAAGCATTAGTGCGTTTTAAATGTTTCCAATATCTCCAATCTCTCCACTCTCTAATGACGCACTTTGGTCCCATTGGCCTCTCCATGGACTCCGGAAATTAAACAAATGGCAATTGTTTTGGAATAAATGCTTATTTAATGCATTTAGCCCAAGCTGAAAGGCCCGAGCTGAAAAGCCCAAGCTGAGGTTGGGAGAATCATTACCACATCGAATATCGCAAGAGATTTTTTCTGTTTAAAAGGAGAAGCTCCAAGATGGTGTAACATTAAATATTCTACCTGAAGAGCTGACCGATGCTGCCTGCGAGGATGGTGCGAAGCTCCATCCGAGCACGCGCTCGCGCACGTACACGTGCGTGTGCGCATGGCGCATTAGATGCAGGTCACAATGGGCGCTTTGTGGCTCCTTCGGAGTGCCTGCCTCCCTCCCATCCAGCGCCTATAAAAGGCCCATCCCTCTCATTTGCATCTCACCCCACTACAACTTGCATAAGCATTCGTTAGCAATTGTAGGCTCTCTCTCCCTCTCTCAGAAAGTTCCGAATATCGGACGGTTCACCCGAAGCTTCGAGGGTCGTTGTGCTACGAACTCGAAGTCCGAAAGTCGTTGTATTTTGGGGACGATTACCGCAGCCCGTAAGCACTGAATACGGGGCAATCTCGTCTTACAGAGAAAGAGTCTAACTCTTGCCTCGACTTTACAAGATCCTAATCAAGTACACCACCTCCGACAAACAACAATCGTAAGACGAGATCAGTGTACTTGAAGATGGCATCATCAAGCTCCGTACCTACACCAATGCCAGCGGTGCTGTTCTACCTGACCACGCTCAACCTGGTCTGATTCTTGAAGGAAGAGGCTCCACAATGTCTACGCAGGTACCAAGACTGCGAAAGAATTGTGAGACTCATTGGAAAAAAGTACAAAACAGAGGATGCCGGGATGAAGAAATTCATCGTCGGAAAGTTCCTTGACTTCCAGATGGTGGACTCCAAGAAGGTCATAGACCAAGTCTAAGAGCTGCATCTGATTCTACATGAGATTCATACCGAAGGCATGCAACTCAGCGAATCCTTCCAGGTGGTTGCTCTGATCGAGAAGCTATCCCCTCTGTGGAAGGACTTGGAAAAGAGCTGACCCTCAAGGATGTGCTGCATGTCCCAGACATTCGTAAGAATTTAGTATCCGGCTCACTGTTAAGCAAAGCTGGGATGAATCTAGTATTTGAGACTGATAGGTTTGTTTTGACCAAGGCCGTTGCCTTTGTAGGAAAGGGTTACCTCGAGAGGGGGCTCTTCAAGATGAATGTAATAACTGTCAAACGCGCCTTTAATGGCCCTAATAAAGTTGTTAATTCTTCTTCTTTGGCTGAGTGTTCTAACTTATGGCATGATAGATTAGGACACGTGAATTTGAGCTCACTAAGAAAGTTAGTAAGTTTAAATTTATTGCCTAAAATGGAGTTTGACCCGAATAATAAATGTGAAGTATGTGTAGAGGCAAAAATGACCAAAGCACCTTTTCATTCAGTAGAAAGAAGTACTACACCTTTAGAGTTAATTCATACTGACATATGCGATATGAAACAAGTGCAAACTAGAGGTGGGAAAAAGTATTTCATCACATTTATTGACGACTGCACGAGGTACTGTTATGTACACTTCTTGAAAGGAAAGAACGAAGCTCTAGAAGCTTTCAAGAGTTATAAGAATGAGGTTGAAAATCAACTTAGCACTAAAATTAAAATGATTCGAAGTGATAGAGGGGGAGAATATGTAGCTCTGCTTGAGGAATTCTGTCAATAAAATGGCATTATATCATCAGACAACAGCTCCATACTCACCTCAATCAAATGGCGTAGCTGAACGCAAAATTCGAACTCTTCAGGAGATGATGAACGCTATGTTGATTAGCTCGGACTTATCCCAGAACTTGTGGGGGGAAGCTGTGCTCTCAGCTAATGACATTCTAAATAAATTGCCACACAAGAAAATGGACAAAACTCCATATGAACTATAGAAAAGGAGAAAGTCTTCCTACGGTTACCTTAAAGTGTGGGGGTGCCTAGCTAAGGTAAAAATACCTCCGCCTAAAAGGGTGAGAATAGGACCCAAGACCGTTGACTGTATCTTTATCGGATATGCCTACAACAGTAGCGCATACCAATTTCTAGTACACAAGTCTGAAAACCCTAAAATCAACGAGGGAATGGTCATGGAATCAAGGAATGTAACATTCTTTGAGAATATCTTTCCTAAAAAGGAAACGAAAAAAGTAAGCTCAAACAAAAGAAGTTCTGAAGCTACACAAGGCTCTGATCAAGGTGCTGAGGAATCTAGATGGATAAGACGGCCAAAACGGCCAAATCATTTGGTCTAAATTTTCTGACATACGTGTTAGAAAATGAACCGGAGGTCAGCTTCAGCACCAGCTGGCCTAGTCCGACTACGGGAGAAGTTGCGGAGTTACCCATAAACAATTTTTGGCCGTTGATCGCAATGTAGGTCGAGAACATCTCCTTGTCTGAGCAGATGTGTCGGGTTGCCCCTATGTCAATGAACCACTCTCTTGGGTTATCCACCAGATTGGCTTCAAACACCACGCTGGATAAGTCTAGCTCAGACAGGTATTCGGCCAGATTTGCCTTCTCACGATTGTCCCTCTTTGGTAGGCGACAATCTTTTGCCATGTGACCGGGCTTGTCGCAGTTGTACCAATTGCCCTTGATCTTCTTAGCCTTCTTTTGCTTTGGCTCTTGCTTCTCCTGCTTATTCCCGGGCTTCTTCCTCTTCTTTTCGGTACCACCTTCGGCGAGATGCACCTTAGCCTCGGAGTTGGTCCTGCTGGTCTTGACTTCGAAATTTTGGTTGTCTTCCTCGATCCATAGTCTCACGATCAGGTCTTCCAGCCCCATGTCCTTCCTCTTATGCTTCTTGCATTTTCATGCCTTTTCATGAATTTTCATGCTTCTTCTTGCCTTTTTTGCCTTTTCATGCTTTTTCTTATCTTTTCTTAAATTTTCATGCCTTTTCTTGCATTTTCATGCCTTTTCATATTTTTTCTTGCCTTTTCTTACCTTTTCATGCCTTTTCTTGCCTTTTCATGCCTTATCTTGCCTTTTCATGCCTTTTTTTTCCTTTTCTTGTCTTTTCTTTATTTTCATGCCTTTTCTTGCCTTTTCTTACATTTTCTTGCCTTTTCATGCATTTTCTTGTCTCTTCATACCTTTTCAAGCCTTTTCTTACCTTTTTATGCCTTTTATTGCCTTTTTATATTTTTTCTTGCCTTTTCATGCCTTTTCTTCCCTTTTCATGCCTTTTCTTTCCTTTTCATGCCTTTTCTTGCCTTTTCATGCCTTCTCTTGAATTTTTATGTCTTTTCTTGCCTTTGCTTGCCTCTTATTGTCGTTTCTTGCCTTTTCTTGCCTCTTATTACCTTTTCATGTCTTTTCTTTCCTTTTCATGCCTTTTCATGCCTTTTCTTACTTTTTCTTGCCTTTTCTTACCTTTTCTTACTTTTTCTTGCCTTTTCTTGCCTTTTCTTTTCTTTCCATGCCTTTTCTTATCTTTTCATGCCTTCTCTTGAATTTTTATGTCTTTTCTTACAATTTTCTTGCCTTTTCATGCCTCCTATTGCCTTTTCATGCCTTTTCTTTCCTTTTCATGCCTTTTCTTCCCTTTTCTTACCTTTTCATGTCTTTTCTTGCCTTTTCATGCCTTTTCACGCATTTTCTTGCCTTTTCATACCTTTTCTTGTCTTTTTTTTCTTTTTCTTGCCTTTTCTTACTTTTTCTTGCCATTTCATACCTTTTCTTACCTTTTCATGCCCTTTCTTGCCTTTTCATGTCTTTTCTTGAATTTTCATACTTTTTCTTGCCTTTTCTTGCCTTTTCATGCTTTTTCTTATCTTTTCTTGCCTTTTCATGCCTTTTCTTGCATTTTCATGCATTTTCTTGCCTTTTCATGCCTTTTCTTGCCTTTTCATGCCTTTTTTACCTTTTCATGCCTTTTTTTGCCTTTTCTTATCTTTTCTTGCATTTTCATGCTTTTTCTTGTCTTTTTTTTCTTTTTCATGCATTTTCTTGCCTTTTCATGCCTTTTCATATTTTTTCTTGCCTTTTCTTGCCTTTTCATGCCTTATCTTGCCTTTTCATGCCTTTTCTTGTCTCTTCATGCCTTTTCAAGCCATTTCTTTACCTTTTCATGCCATTTCTTGCCTTTTCATGCCTTTTCTTCCCTTTTCTTACATTTTCATGCCTATTCTTGCCTTTTCATGCCTTTTCATATTTTTTCTTGCGTTTTCACGCCTTTTCTTGCATTTTCATGCCTTTTCTTGTCTTTTCTTACCTTTTCTTGCCTTTTCTTGCATTTTCATGCCTTTTATTAAATTTTCATGCTTTTTCTTGCCTTTTCATGTCTTTTTTTGCCTTTTCATACCTTTTCATGCTTTTTCTTGTCTTTTCTTGCCTTTTCTTGCCTTTTCTTACTTTTTCTTGCCTTTTCATTCCTTTTCTTGCCTTTACTTGAATTTTCATGCCTTTTCTTGCCCTTTCATGCCTCTTATTCCCTTTTCATGCCTTTTTATGCATTTTCATTCCATTTCTTGCCTTTTCATGCCTTTTCGTACTTTTTCTTGCATTTTCTTGACTTTTAATGCCTTTCTTGCCCTTTCATGCCTTTTCATGTCTTTTCTTGCCTTTTCTTGATTTTTCCTGCCTTTTCATGCCTTTTGTTGCCTTTTCCTTTTTTTTCTTGCCTTTTCTTGCCTTTTCATGCATTTTCTTGCCTTTTAATACTTTTTCTTGCCTTTGCTTGCCTTTTTAAGCCTTTTCATGCCTTTTCTTGCATTTTTTACCTTTTCTTGACTTTTCATGCCTTTCTTGCCCTTTCATGCCTCTTATTCCCTTTTCATGCCTTTTTATGCCTTTTCATTCCATTTCATGCCTTTTTATGCCTTTTCTTGCCTTTTCATGCATTTTCTTGCCTTTTCTTGCCCGTTCGTGCCTCTTTTTCCCTTTTCATGCCTTTTCTTGCCTTTTTATGCATTTTCTTTCATTTTCTTGCCTTTTCTTGCCTAATCATGCTTTTTCTAGCCTTTTCATGCCTTTTCTTGTCTTTTGTTGCCTTTTCTTGTCTTTTCTTGCCTTTTCTTACATTTTCTTGCCTTTTCTTGCATTTTCTTGCCTTTTCATGTTTTTTCTTGCCTTTTCACGCCTTTTCTTGCCTTTTCATGCCTTTTCTTGCCTATTCATGTTTTTTCTTGCCTTTTCACGCCTTTTCTTACCTTTTCATACCTTTTCTTGTCTTTTCTTTCCTTTTCTTGCATTTTCTTACTTTTTCTTGCCATTTCATGCCTTTTTTTGCCTTTTCATGCTTTTTCTTGCCGTTTCATGTCTTTTCTTGCCTTTTCTTTCATTTTCATGCCTTTTCTTGAATTTTCATGCTTTTTCTTACCTTTTTATGCCTTTTTCTTGCCTTTTCATGCCTTTTCTTGACTTTTCATGCTTTTTCTTGTCTTTTCTTGAATTTTCATGCCTTTTCATATTTTTTTCTTGCCTTTTCTTGCCTTTTCATGCCTTTTTTGCCTTTTCTTGTCTTATCTTTTATTCTCATGCCTTTTCTTGCATTTTCTTGCTTTTTTAAGCCTTTTCATGCCTTTTCTTGTCTCTTCATGCCTTTTCATGCCTTTTCATGCATTTTCTTGCCTTTTATTACCTTTTACTGCCTTTTTATGTTTTTCCTTTTCTTTTCATTTCTTTTCTTGGCTTTTCTGGCCTTTTCATGCATTTTCTTGCCTTTTCATGTCTTTTCATGCCTTTTCTTGCCTTTTTTTCCCTTTTCTTGCCTTTTTATGCCTTTTATTGCCTTTTCATGCCTTTTCTTGCCTTTTCATGCTTTTTCTTTCCTTTTCATGCCTTCTCTTGAATTTTTATGTCTTTTCTTGCCTTTGCTTGCCTTTTCATGCCTTTTTTTTGCCTTTGCTTGCCTCTTATTGCCTTTTCATGCCTTTTCTTTCCTTTTCATGCCTTTTCTTCCCTTTTCTTGCATTTTCTTACCTTTTCTTGCCTTTTCTTGTCTTTTCATGCCTTCTCTTGAATTTTTATGTCTTTTCTTGCAATTTTCTTGCCTTTTCATGCCTCTTATTGCTTTTTAATGCCTTTTCTTTCTTTTTCATGCCGGGACAATCCAAGAGGCATTATCTAGTCAAGATGCTCCTCTCTGGAAAGAAGCTATCAATAGTGAGATAGCATCCATCATGCAAAACTACACGTGGAAAATCGTGGATCTCCCACCAGGTTGCAAACTTTTAGGTTGCAAGTGGATCCTTAAAAGGAAATACAAAGCTGATGGATCAATCGATAAGTACAAAGCTCGGTTGGTAGCTAAAGGGTCTAAATAGAAGGAAGGATATGATTTCTTTGACACGTATTCGCCGGTCACAAGAATCACATCTATTAGAGTGCTCATAGCTGTTGCAGCACTCTATAACTTTGAGATACATAAGATGGATGTAAAAATAGCTTTCCTAAATGGAGAACTGGAAGAAGAAATATATATGGAACAACCTGAAGGGTTTGTTGCTCCCGGACAAGAACATAAAGTATGCAAATTGGTCAAGTCACTATACGGGCTGAAACAAGCGCCGAAACAGTGGCATGAGAAATTTAACAGAACAATGATGTCAAATAGCTTTAAGATCAACGAGTGTGATAAATGTGTATACATTAAAGGCACACCTGATGCTTACGTGATTGTATGTCTGTATGTAGACGACATACTAATCACGGGAAGCAGTAATGATCTTATTATAAAAACTAAGAACATGTTAAAGAACAACTTTGACATGAAAGATATGGGTCTAGCTGACGTCATACTGGGGATTAAAATCTCTAGGATGACTGAAGGAATTGTCTTGTCACAATCTCACTACATTGAGAATATACTCAAGAAATTCGATACTTTTGACAAACCTCTGCCTAAGACTCCGGTAGACCTGAGTCTACACTTGCCTAAAAATAGAGGTGACCCAGTATCTCAACTGAAATATGCAAAGATCATTTGGAGTCTAATGTACTTAACAAATTGTACACGCCCTGATATTGCATACTCAGTTAGCAAGCTTAGTAGATTCACGAGCAATCCAGGACCAGACCACTGGCTAGCTTTGGAAAGGGTTCTAAAGTATTTAAAATATACCATGAACCATGGCATACTTTATATTAGGTATCCAGCTGCATTGGAAGGATACAGTGATGCGAATTAGATATCGGACACTAAAGACTCTAAATCCACTAGTGGTTATGTGTTCACCATAGGTGGAGGAGCTGTGTCCTAGAAATCCTCTAAACAAACGTGCATAGCTCGATCCACCATGGAGTCGGAGTTTATAGCACTAGACAAAGCTGAGGAAGAAGCTGAATAGCTTAGAAACTTCCTAGAGGATACTCCGTGTTGGAATAAGCCCGTGCCTCCTGTATTGATACATTGTGATAGCATGTTAGCAATCGGGAGAGCACAAAGTACTATGTACAACTGTAAGTCTCGACACATCCGTAGGAGACATAACACCGTTAGATAATTTATCTCAAGTGGAGTAATAACCATTGATTATGTGAAGTCCAAGGACAACATAGCTAATCCTTTGATGAAAGGAATCAACAAAGATCAGATGTATAACACAGTAAGGGGAATGGGGTTAAATTCCACACATTAAAGAACGTTCATAGCGGTAACTCAACCATGATGAGTGGAGATCCCACAAACTTAGTTCAATGAGACAACTAAGTTATGGATGGTTCAGATGAATACTTGGAACCCATCCCATTCTCAGAAGCTGCCCAAGTACGAATTTGCAGAGGTGTGGTAAGATTAAGCGTCTACGCTTTTAATAATTCCTATACCAAGAAATGGTGGAGTATGGCAGTATACTCTTGATGGGAGATCACCTATATAAGTATGAAGTGAGGCCGCTTCAAATAGAAAAATAATTATGAATCCAAGATAAGGTCCATGGCCGAAACGGACACAACGTGAGAACCAAAAGATATTAGAGATATCATTGTGTAAATGTTATTGTCTTGGTTTACATAAAAAAGCTGACCAGTTCAAGACATCGCGTTCTCTGAGCAGCAAGTAAATCCGATAATATCTTACTAGAGAAGGTTCAAAGCCGTAAGCTACCTATCTCGATGCAATGATATTTCGTCAGAACTTTCTTAAAAGTGTCAGCATGAATTAATCATCATTCATGTGGGAGATTGTTGGAATAAATGCTTATTTAATGTATTTCGCCCAAGCTGGAAGGCCCGAGCTGAAAAGTCCGAGCTGAAAAGCCCAAGATGAAAAGCCCAAGCTGAGGATTAAAGAACCATTACCACATCGAATATCGCAAGGAATTTTTTCCTGTTTATAAAGAGAAGCTCCAAGCTGGTGTAACATTAAATGTTCCACCAGAAGAGCTGACCGAGGCTGCCTACGAGGATGGTGCAAAGCTTCATCCGAGCATGAGCATGAGCATGCGCTCGCGTACGTGCACGTGCGTGTGTGCATGGCGCATTGGACGCAGGTTGCAATGGACGCTTTGTGGCGCACTTGGTACTTCGCACGTGCGCATCATCGCGAGGAGCTTGAGGAGCCTAAAAGTTTTGAAGGATTCTGGAAAGCTCCAGAGCACGGCCGAAGGGTTGCGAGATCCCTCGCGAAGGAGTGCGAGCGTTGGCCTGTCCCTCCGAACTGTCACAACCCGATCTGGGCGCACCTGGGGATCCAGAATGCCATCGAAGAGCCACGAGCGTAGCCAGCCTGCCTGCTGGCCGAACGGACGCGCCCTTTCGGAGTGCCTACCTCCCTCCCATCCAACGCCTATAAAAAGGCCCATCCCCCTCATTTGCATCTCACCCCACTACAACTTGCATAAGCATTCGTTAGCAATTGTAGGCTCTCTCTCCCTCTCTTAGAAAGTTCCGAATATCAGATGGTTCGCCCGAAGTTTCGAGGGTCGTTGTGCTACGAACTCGAAGTCCGAAAGTCGTTGTATCTTGGGGACGATTGCCGTAGCCCGTAAGCACTGAATACGTGGCAATCTCGTCTTACGGAAAAAAAGAGTCTAACTCTTACCTCGACTTTACAAGATCCTAATCAAGTACACCACCTCCGACAAACAACAAACTGCAAATAAAGGAGATAATTGGCGAGGTGTCCTCATGGCGACCACAGTGTGAGTGTAAACAAAGACATTTCCAAAAGGGTATATTAAAAAAATTCATTTTCCTTAATTCCGTAGTTATTTATTTTTTTGAAGAATTTTGTATATGAATATCTACTTGGCGATTAATAACATTGTGACGAAGTTCTATTAAACAAATTATAATATTGTTATATTTTTGAAGATTAAACTCAAAACTTTCAAACAGATTACAATGGATACAAGTGTTCTGTGATATTTATTATATTGATTAATCAATATACGAATAAAACAAAATTTCAAATATTGGCATTTCATCTGCCAAATTTTAAAGTTGTTACAATTATAGAATTTGAGCTCAAATTTTTTTATTAAATGAGAATTGCTGGAAGTTGGACAATCCCTTGGTTTCCTAAAGTTTAGGCATCTCACCGCTCAAAGCCCACCAGCTTCCTAATTAAGCTGCCTCCCACCAATTTTTATGGCCGTGTTAGTGGTTTCTCACGTGCAATCACACAAGGGTTTAGATTGCCACGATTTTAAGAGAACTTTAAATTTATTTGGGTACTTTAAGTAATCTGTCCTTCGCCGACTTGCAATTTATCCGTAGCGAACATACACTAAGAAGTGTGTACTAATCCGAATCGAATTAGAATTATTCGTTCGTTACAGATGTTTGCATTCGGATACGTGCAAGAATTGTTGAATTAATCGGGGAATCCACCTTTTTTTTTAGAAATGAAGGAGCAAACTCTGATCTACAAATATAATTACATCTTAAATAACATCCTATCCGTAATTCAATCTCCTAATTAAAGGTTCTTTTTGTTCATAATCGTGATGGCTACTACTTGGCACGAAAACTCCTCTTTTTAAATTACTATTGCCGACCTCTGTAAAACTCTATTGCGGTAAAATTATGTGGAAAGAAAAAAGCAATTTCGCAAGATAGAAATTAGAAACTCGCCTCGATCAACCCACGTTGGTTGTCCGCTTATCCACAAGATGGGATGCCTGATAAGGACCACAGTCACCACACGGGCAGAAGGCCATTGGCCCATTTACATATAACCAAAGGCCCACTCTGAGGAAATTAACCACCAAAATGTTCAATTTTAACCAACCCAATATTGTTGGGAGTTGTTATAAAAAAATATTGTTGGGAGTTAACTTCATAATTTCTTGATCTCATTGCATTTATATTCACCCAACTAAAGTGGTAAATCTGGACTCTTTTTTGTTTTGGAAATTGTTTCTGTTTCCAATGAAATAATAAATACTAAATTTTTTAAAAATCATTTAGCAGATAGTGGCAGATCTAGGCTTTTTTTCTGGAAGAAATACGTCTGATATGTTGATTACTAGTAATTTTTTTGTAAATACAAACTAAACATTATATATAGTCATTATATAGTTATTCTTATTTTAGTTTGTAAGATGACTAAATATCATGGGAGTACAAGATAATATGTCATACTTGTGGGATCAGTAACGTCCGAATACTAGGTGGTATAAAAATACTAAGTTTTTGTTGCTGGGGGTAGCAACTCCAATGTGAAACGTAACATATGACTATATCAAATTTTACTAGTGAGGTGGAATGTCATTTTCAAGAGTGAACATAAAAAGCATTAAATTTCTATCCTTGATGTGTTTTATGTTAAAACATGGTTCAGAGGGATCTACTGGCACCGTGAAGGCGACATATGATTTCGTCCTATCTAAAATCATCGATTTCGATCACCAAGCAAATAGGTGATCCATTATTTTTATTTAACTAGAGATTTCGAGTTAGCGGATGTTATTGTGTAAAATTCTTTTAAGGAAAACTTATTGCTAAATTATGTTGGGCCTCAATGTCCACATATAATTATCAACTATAGGCCTAAGAAGGCATATGATTGCAAACAAAATTTTAGGAATGACAAAAATACCAAGGGTCATATCCTAAGATAAGTTGATTTAGATTTAATCTAGAATAAAGTACGTATGTAAGTCCATATTTAGAAGTATGATCTAGGGTTATGTATGAATATTATGAATCGATACTTAGCTTAGGCCAGGACCGAGAGTGAGCCGAAGGGGACCGGATTTGGTCCTAGAGGCCAAATCCAGCACGGTGCTGGAGGATTTTTATTGAAGGACACGCGGGGACTATTTTGCAAAAATTCAGAAATACGGGGGTGCAAAATAAAAAAAGCCCACAACCATTGAATCATAACTGGGTAAACAATTGAATCGTAACTGAGTAAACAATTGAATCGTAACTGGGTAACTGGGACGGACCCCGATTTATCCGGGACGGGAAAAAACGGACCATTGAATCATAACTAGGTAAACCATTGAATCATAATTAAGCGAACCATTGAATCATAACTAAATCAACCATTGAATCGTCCAGGACGGTCCTGGTTGGATTTGGCCTTCCAGGACCAAATCCGCTCCCGAGCCGAAGCCCGAGAAGGAGCCCAACTTGAGTCCAGGCCTGGCCCAGAAGCAGCTTAGCCAGCCCGGGAGGAGCAAGCTCAGACCAGACTCGCACTAAACCCAGCCCAGGCCTGAGAGGGAGCCCATGTGCTAATCAATTATAGGCCTACGTGGGCCCATACAATTGCAGACAGAGCCCAAAACTACTACATTCCGATTATGGGCATCTTCACCGGAAATTAAGAGCCATAAACCATCTTTTTTCTTCCTTATATAAAAATATCGAGCATGATGTAATTAATTAAATCTTACTCAAAACACAAGCAATCATCGAGTTATCATCCATATATAGAAAATTCTACAAACTAAATTAAGATCAGATCAAAACTAGTACTACCCTAACAAAAAAATCCCAACAATTAAGCAAACACTAGCTAGATTAAACCACTACTAATTAATACTTAATTATCAATAATGACTTCAGGGGTGCAGCCTCTTCTTCCCAATCAGAGGCACTCCAAAAAGTTTCACAAAATTGTGACCATTAGGCTCACCACCATCATCAGCCACCAATCCCATATGATGGTCTTGATCATAAATATTGTCACAAGAGGAACCATATTCTACGAGCTTGTCCACCGGCTGGGCATGGTTTTGTATGAAGTAGATTATGTCATTGTAAAGGGTCTTCATGTGGGATAATTCCGACAGTAGCACGTAGTTCTTCCTCCTCAGCCTCTGGTTGTCTTCTGATAATGCTGTCAGGATCTCGGACCGATCCGTCCTAGTTGGTTTCGGAGACGAAAATGGAGGATGATCGATGTTGTTGTTGGTCCAGCTATAGGTATGTTCTTCAGGTTGGATGAAATATTGGGATGGAGGAAATTGGTCTTGGAAATTATATTCTAATTGGTTTTGTGGATGATGTGGTTGTTGTTGTTGTTGGTAATTGTGATTAGGGTTTTTCCTCCTGTGGATTTCTGATAGCAATTGTTTTGCTCCTTTCCTGAAGTACTCATTTGCAAATTCCCATCTATCCGCAACCACCTTTTTAAATCCCTGTAAAAAATAATCAATCAAGAAGCAAAACATATGATGAATACTCATATATGCAAAAGAGACCGCTCGAACTCGAAACAGTTGAGCCAATGAATATCAGGAAGTAGGGATAGTTGCAACCAAAAACAATGCATGCAAAAGAGAGAGATATTCATATGGTTATGGCTATCACGTACGTAGGTGTTGAGCTGCCTGACGAAGCTAGAGAAGTTGTTGTGCTTGAAGTAGTTAGGGAGGAGGTCCCTTGCGAACTCCGGCGGCCTCCAGACGACGAAGGAGGCCTCGTCGTCGCCCCAAGACACTATGTGATCGGTTAAAGGGTCGTCGACCAGCTGGTAAGTCTTGGTTAGGAATGGAGCCGGTACCGCCTTTTGTGACTCTACACAGAACACCATCTCCTCACATGGTGACCTCTCCATTGTAAATGCCATTATTGATACTGTAGTTATATGTCTCCTATTGTTATTGACACTGTAGTTATATGTCTCCTATTAATGGACACCTCTCTAGCTACTACCTCTCTTGTTGTTTCTATCCAATGGTGTAAGAATTAGAAGGGTTGGTTATTTTTTCCAAGTCCAGTCTGCTTAAAAGGAAGGAGTGTTGCTATTATAGTACCCCACCCCTCTCTCTCTCTCTCTTAAATAGTTTTCAGCTTTATTAGGCTGAAAGGTATGAACAGGGGATAAGGTTTTAGGGTTCAAGTCTCATGAACATAAAAATATTATTGAAAAAATTACTTCCTAATCTAGGGCCTGATAGTACTCGACTCTAATTTTTAGAACTTACACCAAAAAAATATAGAAGGCAGATCAGTCAGAGTTAATTAAGTGGTAAGAGACTTTGGTTTACTTTGTTGGAATAAATGCATAATTAATGCATTTGGCCTAAGCTGGAAAGGCCCAAGCTGGAAAGCCCAAGCTGAGGCCCAGAGTGGGAATGGAAAAACCATTACCACATCGAAAATTGCAAGAAATTTTTCCCTGTTTATAAGGAGAAGCTCCAAGCTGATGTAACATTAAATGTTCTACCTGAAGAGCTGAATGAGGCTGCCTGCGAGGATGGTGCGTGTGCGTGTGCGCATGGCGCATTGGTCGCAGGGCACTTTGTACTTCGCACGTACGCTACGTCTTGAGGAACCTAAAAGTTTTGGAGGATTTCAGTATCTTGGGGACGATTGCCGCAGCCCGTAAGCACTGAATACGGAGCAATCTTGTCTTACGGAGAAAGAGTTCAACTCTTGCCTCGACTATACCAGATCCTAATCAAGTACACCACCTCCGACGTTCAACAACATACTTAAGATGATATTGTTCAAATTTTACAATGTAAAAAATAATATTTAAAGATTTACCTTCTAAATATTGTCCGACATTGTTTGACTCTAAATACAAAAAAAAAAGTATAGAAGGCAAACACTTGTTTGATTTGCCTTTTAATTATCCATTTTGCTTCCCTTAGCTCTGTCTATTTACTACAGTTTCCTAACTTTAAGAAGGCATATGACCATGTCAGGGCACAAATTGAGTGTTTCCAGAATTGCTATATTTAAGATCCAAAGTAGATATATTAATAATTAGCTACTGATGTTTGTTCCTTTGGTTGCACTAATGGGGAGAAGCTGCCACCATCAACTCTTAGTCTATGACTTTTCATCAGAGCAACACATGCATTCAGTTGACACATATATCATAATTACTTGGCCAAATTTAATTTCCTTTCACATATGAGATGCAAAATTAAAAAAAAAATTCTTCTATTCTTGAGATACAAAAGATGTCCTTTTTTTCATTTTACAACAAAGTAGATATATACATATTTATTCAAATACAGTAAATCATATTAAAATTTTCGTATTCAACCAAAAATATTAAAATAACATGTTCAAGTAGATTTATTCACTCATAAATAGACCTAAACATATTCCACATTTTATACGAAACTATTTCCACATGTCTCATAAAATAAAGCATATTCAGCGAGGCATGAGTTTGCCTTTGTCTCACGTCTTTCATGAGTCACACAAGCCAAGAGGCCAATAAGCTTTAATACTATATAAAATCTCTATATCTAAATAAAAATATCAAGTCAGAAAGCTGATATTGTTTGTTCTTTGTAGTGTACCATTGAACCAAATTTATACGTAAAAAGTATTTGTCAAATTCATTGATTTAAAATTTTTAAGTAAATAAAATTTTTAACATAATTTTAAAACTGAGTTCGTCTCTTTTTTCATGATTCATATAGTTGTCGCATAAACCAGTTTTATGGCACAAGCCTGATCGCCATTGATTGTGGAGTGTCATCAGCTCAATACGGAAAGTATCCACCAATATTTGCTTTAATATTTCGGGTTAACTAGATTCATATAAAAGAATCAATATACTTTTTTTATAGATAAAATATAATGTTATTATCTATCAAAAAGTTATGTCAATTGTGTATGTGCACTACACCAATAATATCGTAAGCATTAATTATCGCTTAAAATGATCAATATATATATCCAACTATCTACTCAATAGGTGTTATCTTAGACTTTAATTGCTCTGTCCAATAACCTTTCCTTTCCGCGTTGAGCCCTTGCTCCATCCGGCCTGCTTTCTTCTTCCATCCTTCTTCAAGATATTAGCCAACCCACTTTTTGGTGTATAAACTTCCTTTTCCTCCTCAAGAATCAACATATAATGTGATTCAAAATTCAATCCATCCCTTAAACTAGGCCTATATTATGAAATCTAACAAGAGGATCGTTATCATCAACGATATGTGAATCGAATCTATTTTGATATGATATTAAAACCTATTTGTCCAATTTAAATTGCAATGTGACAGAAGTCCACCTATGTTAGTTATGAATAGAGGGCCTAACGATATACAAATGGGCTCATACTCCAACAATTTAGATCTCCAGGACAAAAGTCTGTTTAACTTTTATGCACTCCAGCTTCTTGAAGCTTTCGGCTTCACCAGGTCGAAATCTTACCTTATAACAAGGATATAGTATATGAATCGAAAATCCATGTGCAAAACCCTAAATTAATCGACCAAAATGCCTTGTTTGTATCAAATTTTTTCCTCCCGAGGACAGACATTATATTCTTCACCAAGAACTCAGACCTAGAAACTTGTGACTGCCATTTGATTATCTAAATTAATCTTCAAATTTTGATCATTGCCACCATGAAGGTAGACGACACCCTACACCAAAAACTACGGAATGAGTTGTTTAGAGGTTTCGAGTTCGATTATTTGAAAATAAGAATACAATAGTGTTAGCTAACTTATAAAAAAATAGTGTTACTCAAAAGGCATTTATCATAATAACATAAGGCGTATGATTACTTGACATAGGTCTAAATAATAACTGTTAAATACTTATTGAGACATAAGGCATATACAAAATACAAGTGTTAAATATTTGTTGAGACACTTTTATTATTTTCAACGATTTGAATCTTTCGAACCTAAATTAGACTCAAAATTCAACTAAATTATCAATTTATTCATGGAAAAGGGTGTCGAGAAAGCTCTAGTTCTGCACCACTTGGGTTAATTATGGGGTGGTCGGACAGAAACCCTAATTATTTTATTCCAAAGAGGGAGAAAATGGATCCGTGCATCGGTTTCGTCAATGCTAACTTTGATTCTTCTTTGCCTTCCACTAAAATTTTCACTTTTTTCTTGTTTTCCCATCTTTATTATGGAGTATGGTTTATGATAATAATGTTATAGAAAATAGAGCCGTTTCTTTCTTCTAAAATTATCTAGTATCTGTAAATTCATTGAACTGATTAGTGCCAAACAATACTAGCTACAAACGGTGGTAAAAAAAATTTCTTATTAAGTTTTAATTAGTTCTCCTGAAAAATCTAATTAACTAGTGGGTAAAATCAAAAATCTTGAAAAGATAAATCAAGAAAAATAAATAATTATATGGAAAATTATTTTAAGGTCCCTAATATTTGACAAAACAACATCTAGAATTCTTGATGTTTCGAAATTATCCTGGAACGTTTCTAATTTGACAAAATATAACTAGAGAATCCCTGTTACCAAAATCCGACCATTTGTTCGGTAACCGGCCACTTGAGAGGTCTAAAATATCTTCTTTCCTTTTCCTATTTTACTTTATTTCTTCTTCATCTTCTTCCCCCAACTCTCTACATCAGCTCTAGAGTTTATTTTTGCCTATTAACTATTATACCAACGTCTCAATTTTCAATGAATGAAAGCAATCTCTCAAATGCGACAAACCTTCCCAATTGTTCTAAGTAAGGACTAAGGAGGCTATATATCATTATTCAAGTCTTACTGCATGTGTACTTCACTTCTCTTCGTTTTCAAGTCTTCATAAACTCGAACTCAAAACTTTTCCACCTAATTGTAATAAATTAGCAAAGAACATTCCTCGACTCTTCCTTTATTTATTTGTTTAATTGTACATTCCAACTTCCAAAGAGAGCCCGTGACTGAAAAGATGCTGTGGTTACATGTACAGTTCCACTTCCATTCAGTGAGCTATATGGAATAATCTAATCGCCTCCACCTCCTTTATCAATGCACATAATTTATCACCTTCACCCGGTAAATTAAATTTTACACATTTATAAATTTGGTTCAACAAAATATTATAATTTAAACGATGTGTGAATTTCAACATGATTTTTAAATAAAAATATCATGTTGAAGTTTACATAGACTAGACATTATATTATAACCACTAAATTAGAAGTTGTGTGAAAAGATAACGGCCCAAAAAATTAACACGATATAAGTTAAATTTTTCATGAAAATCTCAGAATTTAATGCAATATGTTGGTGGATGACACTAACAAAAGATACTTTTGAGTTTCCAGTTTAGCTCTTCAGGACAAGATATTCCATTTGAAATTTCATTAACAAAATATGAAAAAAACCGTGGTATTAATTAATTGCATGTGTCGAGGTGTGATTGGTTGGTCCTTTCTCCAACAAAAGGGAAACCATAAAATAGCCAGCATTTGCTGGCAAAATCCAGAGGTCAAAATTATGGAATTGAATAATGAGGAAGATTCTATTCCAAATAAGACCAAGCCTTTCTTTAGCATGATCAGAAATTACAGTGCTACTGGAAAATTAACTTACCTGCTATTATTATATAACAAACAATGATATTTAGATCACTGATTTTTTAGAAATATAATTTTGGAATAACTCACTAGAAAATTGTCACTTAATAAAATCGTAATCGTTGAATATACTAGTCATACTTATGAGAGTCATACTTGTGGACAGTGGATAAAAGATTGTAAATTTTTCCTTTTAACTTATCCCTTACACGACATGTTCCATTTCCATCTCTCCATGTGACCCACGAAGGCAGTACTTTGCCCCTTTTTTAACCTGTGACCTAAAGTCACTTTGTCCTATTTATTACATTTGCACATGCATGGCATGTGATGATCGATATCATAGCTTCTCACCAATCTATCTTCAAAGGAAGAAAGCCATGGTTGGCTATCTTATCGTGGGAAGCAGACAAGTCAATTATTGTGGGCCTGGTAAAAATTAAGATGATGAAGCAGCACTCGAAAAAATATCGGGCCCAAAAAACTAAATCTCAAGACAAACGAAATCAAGATAAAGATAAACAGGTTCAACAAAGAGTTTCATCCTCTTGAAAAATTCTTCTCATGCGAGTTTGCTAGACAAGTTATTATTATTATGCAGAATATAATAGACTCTCCTATGTGGAAGGCATTCCTTTCTCCGAAGAACATTGAAGAGAGGGAAAAAAAGTTCTAATGGCTTCCTAGAGTAGCTTTGCGCCATATATGCCCATCAAGTATTTCACTTGTGACCTAGAAAAAAAAAGAGAGGTTAAATAAATAATTCCTATCTACTATCGAGAAAGAAGCACAACACTAAGGAGACAAAAAGCCGTCACAAAAAAGATTAATCTCAGCTGATTAAGGAAAGGAAAGCTGACTTCCATTAAGATCATAGTGATGAATTATATTTGTCGTAAAATGTAGCTCTAAGATTGACATTGTTAAAGTTTATTGTATAGCGCAACAAAGTAACTTGTTCGACATTAGTCTATTAAAATGGTAAAAGATAAATTCTGTTAAGAAAAATTGTGCATTCAAATTTTAGAAATAAAAAATATACAATTAGGAGAATTGTTTTCTAAATAATTCTTACTCTAAACATTAGAGGCTACAAACACAACTGATTGGATCCTATCCAAGAGCCGTTGGTGTTGGTATATTCAAATATAAGAACTGCCTATCCTTTTTCCATGTACATCTTTGTGAAAGTGGGATTAGAGATGCTTGAGAGACCCAAGGGATCAGATCAAAAAAGCAATTATTCTATTTTTATGAAAGACAACTTTCAAATTTCGGGGGAACAAAAGGTGGGATAAAATATGCATCTTTTGTGCTGATTGGTCATGGCTTAAAAGACCAATTTTGCTTTAGAGGGTGCAAAGAAAAAATCATATTCTTTTGCACCCTATAAAATCTAGGAAAGACAACGAGATGGGGTCAATCTCCTCTCTATTATAAAAGCATTAATGTTTTTTTTGAAAGTTGATGGGAAAAAAAGGATATCCATTTGCTTTCTCCTAGTTTCTCTCATGGCTAGATTTCATACACTCTTGTTCTCATGCAACTTTAATTATATGGATTACTTTTGGTATGCAAAATTGCAAATCATTTCTCGCACAACAGTAGTTAAGAGGCCATGACATTTGAACATTGTGGTAATCCTGATACGCCTTCTCAAACAAAGTTTATCGGGCTGAAGATTGCACGATTTTTGACTTCATCAACACGCCATGACATAAGGGTCCTATGGACAACAACAATGGGCCAAGGTCTCAGTCTCTCTCGTGCGAACATTTAACTCTCATATCATATTAAAAAAATCTTCATATCCAACCAAAACCTAAAGATAATGACTAGAAGATATAAAAAAAAGATAGTTACTTGGTGAATTTTCAAATGCTATCAGTGCATATTTGCAACTCTAAACAAAGGGGCCGTAATATTTTTCAAATGGGAACCAGGCCTTGTAATAGTCCGAGGCCCAGGGGAACTTTCCTGACCAGTCCAAATTTTCGGGCCGACACGTTGATTATTTTAGTGGCCGTGACGTTAAATTAGGAAGATGAATTAACAAAAATATCAATAATTCCACCAACAACGCGAAGTCTTGTTGTCTGATGGATTCTTGTTGCCGATACATCGCGGCTGATTATTTAGTCCTCAATATATATGTTATTTTTCCTAAAAATAAAATAAAATAAAAATGTTATTTTGTCGACTCACACCGACTAAGTAATATGCTTGAAGAAACATCCACTAAATCGGTAAATTTATGATTGAGTTGGATATGATTTTAGTAGTGACAAAATTCTTATAAACATATTTTAACACTGTTGTATTCTACCAATTAGTCCTCAATATATTGTTTCCATGCGATTAATATTTTTTTGGCCAAAACTACTTGATATCAAGACAAATGATTAATCTAGGTTAATTTGATCATTACCAAAAATAGTAAAATTATCCCGAATAAGTTTTAACACAGTTTCATCGCAAAGACTTGATGTGAGGCACAATTCATACTTAGATGACCCTATTTTTCTTCTGGTGGAATTTCTCTCTTTGTTTTTTCCAGATGGTGGAATTTATATCTGGATGACCTAAATCTCTAATCTACAATTCTTTTGTTGACCTCCAGATATAAAAAAAAAAATTCATTTCCCAGCTTCGCAAGGGTGGGCGAAGATAATTGATTTGCTTAAAGTACGACATGGGTTTGGACTGTACTACACTTTCTTTTTTATATTATGAATAGTTATTTCAAAGTCTTTTTTTCCATTCGTTAATCCCATACTATTTAGACCGGCATCTATTATTGGACCATACTACAATCTTAATTTGCTCCAATAATAGACATGACTCCTCAATAGTACAGTGAAGTCCGAACTAGCGGAGTACAATAGTTGTACAACAACTGAAACATGCGTAGTACATAAGAACAAGAATCTAGTACTGGAGAATCTTATCTTTGATGACATATAAGTATTACCATGGTGATAGAATGAAGAAGAAAAGCTCACAATTCGAGATGGGGGATAAGAGTGTAGGAATCCCGACAAGAGTGTAGGAAATCCCGACGGGGTCGACCTGAGATCACACGGAGTCGATTTGAATCTACTCTCCATGTGTTCTCAGGTCGCCCCTGCCGGGATTTCCTACACCAAAAGACCAAACCTACGGAGGAGACGGCAGTTGTTTAATTGATGCTTCGTGCAACGTAGGTAATTTCTATTTTTTTCCGACTAATGTAGAGTTTGAGCAGGCTGTTGCACTTCATTTGGAGAATTACAATTTAATTGAAAGGAACTGGAGCTAACAAGTTAATAAGGAAAAGAATTGTCATACCAAAATTCTTAAACCAGAGTGGATAGCAACTAGCTCATCTTCCCCAACTTTCTTCCAGATCCCATTACCAAATAAACAGCCCTGAACACTATCAGGTTGATGCACATCCTCCACATCTGATTCTTGGCTCCCCTCTACGATGGCGGCTTTATCCGCCACGTCGACATCCCGACTCACTTCCCTTTTCTTACAACTGCGTCCGGTGTCTCCATCATCAGGTTCCCTCAAATCGCGGCACCTCTTCAGACCCCAGGTTTGCGGTCCCGCTGATGGATCAGCAGAATGTACATTACCCTTTGTGACAGCAAGATCAGGGAGACGGCCAGAAGACCCTAGTTCCTGTGGCAGCATGCCGATGGGGCATGGGTTCCAAGACTCCGCCACAATCCATCTGCCCGAACTTTGCACATCACCATCTCCAGTCCCCACGTGCTTTCTCTTGTATCGACGACATTTAGCTGATTGTAGTTTACTTTCCGCTTGTTCGATGAGTCTATCCTGCTGAGAAAGAAGGCTAGCAGAACTCAAAGGATAAGAGCTATCGTCAGAAGCATCCATGGACGATATTCTCAACAGACTTAACTTCTTGAGTTTCTCCGATGTCGAGCTGCTGCTGCCTATCAGCTGTGTAAGATGCATCGCTGAATCGAGAAGTTGGACGTTGCCATGTGACACCATCAATAGACATTTACGGAGGAGCCCCACCAGAGTAGCCCGTGACAGGGCATATCCCACGGAAGGCGGTTTGTTCTCGGCCAGTGCGTCTCTGCTGTGAAGCTTTAGTCCTTCGAGTTGCTCAACAAGCCAACCAAACAGAGAGGATAGCTGTTCTACTTTTCCAGTTCCCCTCATCTGCTCCAACAATGCAGCTGTAGAAACATTTAAACCATCTGTAATTGTGTTTGAAAGCACATTGCGCGGCAGCTATAAGCTATTTTGCGCTTCAGCGAAGATGATCGAGTTAAAAGTCTATCTACTCAGAAATATCAAGGGATGAATAATTGGTTCAAGAGGATGTGCCTACTTGCCCAAAAATGTTCACAGATTCAAATATAAAGAAAAAAATAACTCTAAGCCTCAGCTCAAGGACCCACGTGATTCCAAAAACAAGTCAACAAGCAAAGCTATCAAAAGAGAGATGTTTAAATATATATCTCAAAATGGAAAACTTGCTGTTACCTGTTTCACACTTCACGGCTTTCTGATCCTCGATCTTGTTTAGCACTGCCTTAAGAAGCATCAGAAGCAATTCAGGTTCCTTCTCTGCTAATTGGACTATTACAAGTTTCCAGACATCAAGCAAAGAATGAGTCTCCTGTTGTTCATCTTTATGTTCTGTTGGATCTAAGGAATCTATCGCCTTGCACAAATAGTCAAACAGCACTGATATGACTTCTGAGGAGAATG
Organism: Hypericum androsaemum; assembly: GCA_963995505.1. Taxonomy (NCBI): domain Eukaryota; kingdom Viridiplantae; phylum Streptophyta; class Magnoliopsida; order Malpighiales; family Hypericaceae; genus Hypericum; species Hypericum androsaemum. The sequence goes on from OZ023187.1 coordinate 949,560, forward strand.
AGGAGTACAAACGGCAAAGCGTTTTCAAGATCTTGTTTATCAGCTTCTTGTTACCTGGAATTAAAAAAAAACTCAAAATCAGTACTGCCCATTTAAACCTGAAGCATATTCATGCAAGTATTTGACAATGATGCCGCCAAGACGAGAAGACGCTCGTTCATTTTCACCCATCCTCGCTATCCCTCCATAGCTAAGCAGCTTTAGGTTTTACTATCATTTGCAATCATTCACCCACCAATTTGTTTCATGCAATTGCAGCTTAATCTGTGCGCTTAAAAGCTTCCGACAAATTCAGCTTAAAAAGTTGATGCAGAGTACTGAGGTTGCCCATATACTTCATAAATAATCAATACAGCGATGCGAACCCACAAAAACAACATTTCAGCGAAGTTGAAATAGTATACCCCCGGATTTGGACGAGCGCGACTTGTAGGCCACAAGAACATGCTTACTACGGCCACATAGCAGTTTAGGATGCATGCTCCCTATAATAGGCAGACAGTTAATTGATCAAAGAGACTTGGAAAGATATACTCAAATTGCATTACAGGTAATAATAAAACCAGGCTTCGGGGACAATCGCCCAAAATGAAACAACAACAATATTTGACAATCAGGCTCAAGGGAAAGTAGATTGTAAATTTATAGCACATAAAGCACTTGTGAGTAATATTGAGCTTAGATCTTAACAGTGATTCTAGACAACAACTCTACCACAACCTACTCTTAACTTTAAGAACAATATTCGAATAAGGTAAACAATGGATACAAATATTATGAGTTTGAAAGAACAAAGAAAGGAAAAGGAAAAGCACAAACAACATACTTTTTCCATGTTTAAATGAACCACCAGGCTGATTATCCTTCACACAGGAGACTAGCTGCCGGAGCTGAGACTTAATTTTTTTTCTGACACCGGCACTTCCATCTCTTTGAAATGGGATCTGTCCTGTCTGTGGCTCCCAGTAGTAAGATCTCAGCCAGTCAATCGCCTGGATCAAGATACAAACAGATGTGATTAAAAATATGAAAGAGATCGAGGACAGCATCAAAATGTAGCTGTTTCGCAGAAAGCTACACTTCAAGTAAATGATTGGAAGGGTTTGAATGAAACTAGGGGGCAAAGAAATAGACACCTGAACAGCACAATCTCGAGCAACAGAGAGCGCTGGTAGTAGATCACGATGAGAACCCTCTGCAATGAAGAAAAGAGCAGGCTAGTAAATGAGAACCTCAAACTTTATACGCCCCAACACAAACCAAAAGTCGAAGCCACATACCATGGCGAACATCAACCAATGTGCGGGGTATACCAAAAACTTCAGCGGCCTTACCAATAGACATCTTAGTCTTGATGCGTGTCTTCTCTACAACACAATTGACAAGCCTTCAGAAAGAAGGCCCAAGAGAATAAGATCAACAAAATACAAACCACACAAGACACTCTGAAAATAACCGCGAAAAACATTCAAACAAAACATAACGTTACCTCATTATCGCCATACAATACAGCATCGCCAGCATCTGCTCCGAATGTATAACGTCATCCACCGAATCCCCACTGGTACAAGCAAATCCCGAGCAAACGCAATTAGATAACGCAAACCCTAACAATAAAACAAACACTGCAATAACCTACACAAAGAAGGGATCATTCTGCTGGATTTCGACGATCGAAGCCGTGACGTCTACAGCAGCAGGCAAGCTCCCCCTGCTTCGCCACGTGGATATCTAAACCGAAACGCAACCAGAATTAACTTAATTTTAGTGATTAATTAATGAAAGAACTATAAGCCAAATCTAGCTTACGCGTTTAAGAGCGGAGGAGATTTTCTCGGGGGAACCGGAGAAGAGGGAGTCCGTTACGGACTCCCACTCCGTCCAGCTCAGCCACGGCACCAGCTTGTAATCGATCGACGCCTCGGATGATCCTTCGTGGAAATCCATGGTCGACTCGACGACAGGTTAGGTTTTAGGGGATATAAACCCTAATTCAAGTATCTACACCGACGAGACGAGACGAGACTCTCGTTTCGTGGGCCTGTTGGATATGGCTCGTTGGGCTTTTTGGCCCACATATGATTTGGGCTAATAAGTTAAGCACGTTGATCTTGTATGGTATTACAATTAAATTTTAAAAAACAAATCTGAAGGTCAAATTTTAAATAGTGGCATGTCTCTCAATGCCAAGGTTTTAGTTTACTTCGTCTTGTTATTCTTTCTATTACAAAGATAGTGGGCCCAAAATTGTATATTTCAAGCGTCGATAGTCTTTTTGCTTGATTCTTCTAACTTTCTCAATCTAAATTGTATATTTTACATGTCTATATATATATATTAAATAGTGTAAATATGATAATCACGAGAAATGTATGAGAATATAGTCAAGTATAAAGAAGCATGTATGTTAATAATCATAAACAAACCCATAATTAAGAAACTCTTATTCAACAAACAAATTGTCGGAGAACAAATATTTCGCGTTCAGAAAAGTGATTCTCCTTTCCACCACAACACAAGTACAAGTACTAACAAAGAAGTAAAAACAGATTAAATCGCCGATAGTTGTCTGTAACAGAGAAAAGAGAAGAGTGTCGATTAGAGAGTGTAGTTGCTTGGTCTATCTAAGCTAAGCCTCTCTTTAGATAAAAGGAAAAAGAATAAACTCGAAAATATAGAGCTTCAATACAGACTGATAAATCGAGACACTTGCTTCCTGCAAAGTTATGGCCAATATTTTAACTAATTAGGCAGGAAACTTACTAGTGAAATTGCACATTAATCGAGTTTAAAGTAACTTGACAAAAAAATGGATATACCTTAGTGTAATTTGCCTTTTCCAACTTCCAAGCCTGCGATAAAATGAGGTGAGTAATATAATTTAGTAGCTTTCATTAAAAAAATAAAAAAATTTAGTAGCTGAAAGAAAAACTCAAAAACGTGGATATACATAAGGTAGTGTGTGAGTTTGAGTGTGTAACCAAAGTGGTGCGATTTTGTAGTATGAGTGTCAAGTGTTAAACTGCACCGTATTTTTTTTGTTAGAGTCTAGGATAACCTATTAGTAGTACCATTCAATTAAAAAAATATGGCACTACTAAATATTAAATGGTACTAGTAAATGCAAAGGACGTACTATTAAACGTTAGACTGTATCAGTAAATGCTAAATGATATTACTAAATGTTACATGGTATATTAGTAAACGTAATATAATTTTAATTTTTCAAAATGTCGCCATATAATTTCTGATATTGCAACTTTGTCATTTGCAAGTAATCTTTTTATTATCTGTTTGGTACTTCTTAGCCATTGTAAGCACCCAATCCAATTAAACTAGATACTTTCCTACTTATAAAAAAAAACTAGATACTTTCCTCGGACCACTATCCCAAAAGTAACAGCGGAATTTGAGAAAAAATTATTAATTTTATGACGAATAACCTCAAATTTAAAATCTAGGAAATATTATGACATAAAGGCATAAGTCAACAATCAATATGGTACCATAATCTGAAAAAAAGTTGAAAATCACACCTGGAAGATCAAGTACAAAGCTAGAAACATATGTGACGGTATCATGATGCTCTGTCTAAAAACCTGTTCGACAAAATGTAAAAAGAAATATCAAGTAATTAGATTTTGGAAAAATTATGCTCACATCCCTGTAGTTTAGTTTTTCTCTCTCTCGGGTCCCTAGGTTTCCAAAATACATGTTGTTGTCCCCTGATTTTGGTTTTAGATACTCTCGGGTCCCTGGCTGACGTCAGCACCCATTTTTTTAATTTTTTATCATAGAAATGGCCTTTATACCCCTAAACAAAAAAAAAACTTAACATCTTCAACCCATCTTCTTCTTTAAACTCTCCATCTCTAGATAAACTAATTAAACACAAAAAATTATTCAATTAAATAGCAAAAAAATCTAATTAATTAAACACCCATGAAATTCACTCTTCAATAACAAACATGATAGATCCCACTTGGAGAGACCGAAATGGACAAGACCTAAGCCTAGAACTAAATCTTTGATTTCAATCCACTATTCTCTTGCTGTTGAGAAGAACCCAGAAAAAGGGTTGTTTAATTTAACCCAGTGCAGGGTTAGGTTCTCTAAAGAGGATTGACCAGTCTAAGGGAGGAGGCGGGGTGGGGTCCATTGGGGAAGCTATTGGAGCTCGGGGCAGATCGGGGTGGGGGCCTCATTGGGCTGTCCAAGAGATCTGACATCGACGCCTCGGTCAAGGAGCTTCGACGATGGGGAAAACAGTCACCTCGCAGCCAAAAAGAGAAACCTAGTTCGTGCACGGTGCCACAACCTTCTTGTCCTCCATCCCCGCAGCAGCCTCACCCTCCTCCCCGTCTTCCTCCTCGCGCCTCTGTTCGAAGTGGTGTGGCCCTCTTGTGACCATGAACGTCGGCGACTCTATGCCTGCTGAATCCCCAATTTAAATGTTCGATGATGGACAATGGGAGACCTCGTTCGGCGACTGAGACCGTGAACGCCGGTGCCTCCATGCTTGTTGAACTCGTTCGACGGCTGGCCGGCGGCGCACCTCAGGACAGAGATGGCGACTGGGCAACCACATGAAATCCCCACTCCAATTTGATGTCCCCTCGGTTCTGTTATTTGTCGGAAGTGGTGTACTTGATTAGGATCTAGTCGAGGCAAGAGTTTGACTCTTTCTCCGTAAGATGAGATTGTCCCGTATTCAGTGCATACGTGCTATGACAATCGTCCTCAAGATACAACGACTTTGTTGCTTCCAAGATTGTAGAACAACAATTCTTGAAGCTTCAGGCGAACCTTGGAACTTCGAAACTTTCTGAGAGGGAGGGAGAGAACAACTATTGCTAAACAAATGTTATGCAATGAGTTGTGGGGTGAGATGCAAATGAGGGGGAGAGGTCTATTTATAGGCAGTGGAGGCTGGCACTTCCGAGGAGACGCGTCCGTTCGGCCAGCAGGCTGGCTGCGCTTTAGGTACTTCTTCAGCCATCCAAAGACACCCCTTTGCATACCAAATTTTGCCAGGCAGCTCGTGGCTCTTCGGTGCTCTTAGGCACCCCTTCAGCAGATGGCAGGCAGCACGCTCGTTCGTACTCCTTCGTGACCCTTCTGGAGTTTTCCAGAATTTGCCAAAATTTTAAGGCTCCTCCAGCTCCTTGCGAGGATGCACAAGTGCAAAGTGCTTAGTGCACCACAAAGTGCCCATTGTGACATGCGTCTAATGCGCCACGTGCGCACGCACGTGCGCACGCACGTGCGCATGCACGTGCTCGTGCATATCACCATCCTCGCAACGGTCCGAGTTAGTTTTTCAGGTGGTCAACTCATTTCATAGCTAACAAGGAGCATCTCCATATAAACCAGGAAAAACTTGTTGCACTTTCCAATGTGGGATTGCCATTTCCTACTTAGGCTTCCCACTTTAGGCCTTTCCACATTTAGGCATTATGGTTTAATTAGCATTTATTCCAACAATTCCCTACATGAATGATGATTAATGCATACTGACACTTTTAAGAAAAATTTTGACGAGTTATCATTGCACCGAGATAGGTAGCTTACGGCTTTGAAACTTCTATAGTAAGATATTATCGAATTTACTTGCTGCTCAGTGAACGCAATGTCTTGAACTGGTCAGCTTTTTTTATGTAAACCAAGACAATAATATTTACACAATGATATCTCTAATATCCTTTGGTTCTCATGTTTTATCCGTTTCGGCCATGGACCATATCTTGAATTCATAAGTATTTTTCCATCTGAAGCGGCCTCACTTCACAGTTATATAGGTGATCTCCTATCAAGAGTATCCTGCCATACTCCACCTTTATCTGGTATATGAATGATTAAAAGTATAGACGCTTAACCTAACCACACTTATGCAGGTTTGTACTTAGACAGCTTCTGAGAATGGGATGGATTCCCAGTAATCATCTTAACCATCCATAACTTAGTTGTCTCATTGAACCAAGTTTGTGGGATCTCCACTCATCATGGTTGAGTTACCGCTATGAATATTTTTAATGTGTAGGTTTTAACCCCATTCCCCTTACTGCATTATACATTTAATTTCTGTTGATTTCTTTCGTCAAAGGATCAGCTATGTTGTCTTTGGACTTCACATAATCAATAGTAATTATACCACCAGAGATCAATTGCCTAACAGTGTTATGTCTCCTACGGATGTGTCGACACTTACCATTGTACATTATACTTTGTGCTCTCCCGATTGCTGACATGCTATCACAGTGTATCAATACAGGAGGCATAGGTTTGTTCCAATAAGGAATATCTTCTAGGAAGTTTCTGAGCCATTCAGCTTCTTCCCCAGCTTTATCTAGTGCTATAAACTTTGACTCCATGGTGGATCGAGCTATGCACATTTGTTTAGAGAATTTTCAGGATACAGCTCCTCCACCTATGGTGAACACGTAACCATTAGTAGATTTGGAGTCTTTAGTGTCTGATATCTAATTCGCATTACTGTAACCTTCCAATACAGCTGGATATCTCATATAAAGGATGTCATGGTTCAAAGTATATTTTAGATACTTTAGAATCCTTTCCTAGAGTTAGCCAGTGATCCATTCCTGGATTGCTTGTGAATCTACTAAGTTTGCTAACTGAATAAGTAATATCAGGGCGTGTACTTTTTGTTAAGTATATCAGGCTCCCAATGATCATTGTATATTTTAGTTGAGATACTGGGTTTCCTCTATTTTTAGCTAAGTGTAGACTCAGGTCTACCGGAGTCTTTGCTGGAGGTTTGTCAAAAGCTTCGAATTTCTTGAGTATATTCTCAACATAGTGAGATTGTGACAAGACAATTCCTTCAGTCGTCCTAGAGATTTTAATCCCTAGTATGACGTCAGCTAGACCCATATCTTTCATGTCAAAGTTTTTTTAATATGTTATTAGTTTTTACGATAAGATCATTACTGCTTCCCATGATTAGCATGTCGTCTACATACATACATATAATCACGTAAGCATCAGGTGTACCTTTAATGTATACATATTTATCACACTCATTGATCTTAAAGCCATTTGACATCATTGTTCTATCAAATTTTTCATGCCATTGTTTCGGCGCCTGTTTCAGCCCGTACGGTGACTTGTCCAGTTTGCATACTTTATGTTCTTGTCTGGGGGTAACAAACCCTTCATATTGTTCCATATATATCTCCTCTTTCAATTCTTTATTTAGAAAAGTTATTTTTACATCCATATGATGTATATCTAGATTATAGAGTGCTGCAATGACTATGAGCACTCTAATAGTTGTGATTCTTGTGACCAGCGAATACGTGTCAAAGTAATCATATCCTTCCTTCTGTTTGAATCCTTTAGCTACCAACCGAGCTTTGTACTTACCGATTGATCCATCAGTTTTGTATTTTCTTTTAAGGATCCACTTGTAACCTAAAGGTTTGTAACCTGGTGGAAGATCCACGATTTCTCACGTGTGGTTTTGCATGATGGACTCTATCTCATTGTTGATAGCTTCTTTCCAGAGAGGAGCATCTGGACTAGACAACATCTCTTGGATTGTCCCAGGTTCATTTTCTAACACGTATGTCAGAAAATCTAGACCACACGACTTAGCCGTTCTGGCCCTTTTGCTACGTCTAGGTTCCTCAACAATTTGATGAGAACCTTGAGTAGCTTCATGAGCTCTTTTATTAGAGCTTGGGTCTTTCCTCTCCTTGTTTGGAAAGATATTCTCAAAGAATGTTATATTCCTTGATTTCATGATCATTCCCTCGTTGATTTCAGAGTTTTCAAACTTGTGCATTAGAAATTGGTATGCACTACTGTTGTAGGCATATCCGATAAAGATGCAGTCAACGGTCTTAGTCCTATTCTCACCCTTTTAGGTTGAGGTATTTCTACCTTAGCTAAGTACCCCCACACTTTAAGGTAACCGTAGGAAGGTTTTCTCCCTTTTTATAATTCATATGGGATTTTGTCCCTTTTCTTGTGTGGCAGTTTGTTTAGAATGTGATTAGCTGAGATTACAGCTTCCTCCCACATATTCTGGGGTAAGCTCGAGCTAATCAACATAGCATTCATCATCTCCTTGAGAGTTTGATTCTTGCTTTCAGCTATGCCATTTGATTGAGGTGAGTATGGTGCAGTCGTTTGATGAATAATGCCATTTTGTTGGCAGAATTCTTCAAATGGAGCTACATATTCTCCCCCTCTATCACTTCGAATTATTTTAATTTTACTGCTAAGTTGATTTTCAACCTCATTCTTATAACTCTTGAAAACTTTGAAGGCTTCGTCCTTTCCTTTCAAGAGATATATGTAATAGTATCTTGTGCAATCATCGATAAATGTAATGAAATACTTTTTCCCACCTCTAGTTTGCACGTGTTTCATATCGCTGGCGTCGGTATGAATTAACTCTAAATGTGTAGTACTTCTTTCCACTGAATGGAAAAGTACTTTGGTCATTTTTGCCTCTTCACATTTATTGTTTGGGTCAAACTCTATTTTATACAATAAATTTAAACTTACTAACTTTCTTAGTGAGCTCAAATTTACATGTCCTTCTATCCTGCCATAAGTTAGAATACTCAGCCAAGTAAGAAGAATTAATAACTTTATTAGGGCCCTCAAAGGCGCGTTTGATATTTATTACATTCATCTTGAAGAGCCCCCTCTCAAGGTAACCCTTTCCTACAAAGGTACCAGCCTTAGTTAATACAAATCTATCAGCCTCAAATACCAGCTTCAACCCGACTTTGCTTAACTGAGAGCCGGATACTAGATTCTTGCGAATGTCTGGGATATGCATCACATCCTTGAGGGTCAGCTCTTTTCCGGAGGTCAGCTTCAGTACCACCTTGCCTAGTCCGACTACGGGAGAAGTTTCAGAGTTTTCATAAACAACTTTCGTCCGTTGATCGGGGTATAGGTCGAGAACACCTCCTTGTTTAAACAGATGTGTTGGGTTGCCCCTGTGTCAATGAACCACTCTCTTGGGTTATCCACCAGATTGGCTTCAAACACCATGGCAGATAAGTCTAGCTCAGACAGGTCATCAGCCAGATTAGCCTCCTCACGATCGTCCCTCTTTGGCAGGCGACAATCTTTTGCCATGTGACCGGGCTTGTCGTAGTTGTAGCAATTTTCCTTGATCTTTTTAACCTTTTTTTTCTTTGGCTCTTACTTCTCCTGCTTATTTTCGGACTTCTTCCTCTTCTTGTGGGTACCTCCTTCAGCGAAGTGTACCTTAGCCTCGGAGTTGGTCCTGCTGGTTTTGATTTTGGACTTTTAGTTGTCTTCCTCGATCTTCAGTCTCATGATCAGGTCTTCCAGCCCCATGTCCTTCCTCTTATGCTTGAGATAGTTCTTGAAATCTTTTCACAGGGGAGGTAGCTTCTCAATTAGTGCAGCCACTTAGAAGGATTCACTAAGTTGTATACCTTCGGTGTGAATCTCATGCAGAATCAGCTGCAGCTCTTGAACTTGGCCTATGACCTTCTTGGAATCTACCATCTGGAAGTCGAGAAATCTCCTGATGATGAATTTCTTTATCCCGGCATCGTCCGTCTTGTACTTCTTCTTCAGGAAATTCCACAATTCTTTCGCAGTCTTGGTACCTGTATAGATATTGTAACGGGTCTCGTCTAATCCATTCAGGATATAGTTACGACATAGAAAGTCACCGTGACTCCATACATCCAAGGCATTGATCTTCAATTGATCAGCCTCATTTTTTGCCACCTTTGGAGCCTCTTCCTTCAAGAATCGGACCAGGTTGAGCATTGTCAGGTTGAACAACATCGTTTGTTTCTACCTCTTGAACTCGATGCCATTGAACTTTGCTGGCCTTTCGACGTGAAAAATTTCTGGGACCGCAGTAGAGCTTGATTATGGCATCTTTAAGTACACAATATCTTGTCTTACGATTGTTGTTTGTCAGAGGTGGTGTACTTGATTAGGATCTAGTCGAGGCAAGAGTTTGACTCTTTCTCCGTAAAACAAGATTGTCCCGTATTCAGTGCTTATGGACTATGGCAATCATCCCCAAGATATAACGACTTTGTTGCTTCCAAGATCGTAGCACAACGATTCTTGAAGCTTTGGGCGAACCTTGGACACTCGAAACTTTCTGAGAGGGAGGGAGAGAAGAACAACTATTGCTAAAGAAATGTTATGCAATGTGTTGTGGGGTGAGATGCAAATGAGGAGGAGAGGCCTATTTATAGGCAGTGGAGGCTAGCACTTCCGAAGAGATGCGTTCGTTCGGCCAGCAGGCAGGCTGCCCTTCAGGCACCTCTTCAGCTATCCGAAGACACCCATTCGAACACCAGATTTTGCCAGGTAGCTCGTGGCTCTTCGGTGCTCATAGGCACCCATTCGGCATACGGCAGGTAGTACGCTCGTTCGCACTCCTTCGTGACCCTTCTGGAGTTTTCTAGAATTTCCCAAAACTTTAAAGCTCCTCCAAACGATGCGCATGTGCGAAGTGCCAAGTCCGCCACAAAGCGCCTATTGCGACCTGCGTCCAATGCGTCATGCACACGTACGCGTGCTCGTGCTCATGCTCAGATGGTGCTACGCACCATCCTCGCAACGGTCCGAGTTGGCTTTCCAGGTGGTCAACTCATTTCCTAGCTAACAAGGAGCATCTTCTTATAAACTAGGAAAAGTTTGTTGCACTTTCCAATGTCGGATTGCCATTTCCTACTTAAGCTTCCCACTCTGGGCCTTTCTATATCTATTCCAACAATTTCTCCTCCTCCACGTCAAATTTTTATCTTTTTTTTTTTGAATTCGTGGGTGGATTTTGATGATGAATCGATTTGATTTCCAGGAAGAAGAAGAGGGGAGATGCTAATTTTTTAGGATATTTTTGTCATTTCAATGACAAAAATGAAAAACGATAGCTGCTGACATTAGCTAGGGACCCGAGAGTTTCTAAAATTAAACACAGGGGACGTCAGAATAGATTTTGAAAATGCAGGGACCCGAGAGGGAGGGAGACCAAACTACATGAATCTGAGTGTAATTTGCCCATAGATTTTTCTGTGAACTCCAATATTATATAAGCTTACACATGGTATAAAATTAAACCGTTATTGAAGCAAAGATCCGCAATTAATAAGATATGTTGTAATTACACAAGGTTATGTATAAATCGTTCTAGTTATTAAAAAAATATGTTGAAAAAATAATTACCTTAGGCATGACAATAGCTGTTGCAATAGCACCAATGTATATCACTACCATGTACGCAAAACCAAAGATCGCAACTTTTCTGGGTCCGTAAATTGATGCTAAAGTTGGGACGTTGTATCTGTTACATTTTAAATATCTCAAATTCAAATTTTTATAATAAAAAATTGAGATAGAAATTTATCAAAATAATCGGTAACGATGTAGTATGGAATGCCCAGAGCTTCTCGTCCATTTTATCCCGAGGAATGGCATGAAAATGAAAGACAATGCAAGATAAGGCAAAAAAGGAAATAAAAGACATGAAAAGGAAAGAAAAGACATGAAAAGTGAAGAACAAGTAAGAAAAGACAAGAAAATAAAAAGAAAAAGCAAGAAAAGGCGAGAAAAAGTAAGAAAAGACAAGATACAGAAAGAAAATGCAATAAAATGAATGAAAATGGATGAAAATGTAAGAAAATGCAAGATAAGACAAGAAAAGGAAAGAATCTTGATCAAATTATTTAGAGTCTAGGATAACCTATTAGTAGTCTAGGTAATTGTAAACATAGGTATACTCTATGTTTGGCGAATGAAGTAGCCAATTGAGTTGCAACGAAAACTCAAAAGAAAAATTGGACACGCCATTCATTCCCGAAGTTTGTAAACCTTTTGTACCAAGACTTCCCAAAAAATTGGACACTCTATGTGCAAAAAATTGGACACGTCATTCATTCCCGAAGTTTGTAAACCTTTTGTACCAAGAATTCCTGAAAAATTGGACACTCTATGTGCATCTAATTGGACACGTCATTCATTCCCGAAGTTTGTAAACCTTTTGTACCAAGACTTCCCTAGATAAAGGGTATGTAACAAGAGGTATAACTTCAGCTAAATACAGAGGTATGTTAATTCTAAAAAAAACAAAATTCTTTAGTTATATAACTTTTTCAAAGTAAAATTGATTACTCAAAGAAAACCACTAAAGAGAGTCATTTAGCTGAAAGACCGTTGTCAAGATTACACCTACGTAACTAATCTCCTTCTAAGTCTCCTTAAACTACTATATACTAAACAATCGAAATCAATTATTGTGTAAGATAAAAAAATCAGTACTTACTTCTTGTCTCCTTCCAGGTCTTCAATATCTTTGAGTGGAGTAAAGCCCACTATAAACAATGTGGAAAATATTGCGAGAAATATCTGTTGCGGACTGCATGTCACAATTAATGAAATGTGAAGTTAAAATGCAAGAAAATCAATTATCCTTCCAATTTATTCGTGGGATTATATACTGCATTTATCCTTCCCATAAATGAACTTGATAAATGTTTGTGTATATATATGCCTATTATTTTGGTTGAAACCTTTTGTATACTTAGTAAATTTAGGGCATTTAATTGGTGATAAAATTCTTCCAAAAAAGTTTAACATTGCTGAATTCATAAACCTTTTTGAACTCGAGACTAAACTAGAACATCTCATTAAATGTTCGTTGATCTATATATATATTAGGAATAAGTTCACTTAAGTACATTATGGTCTCACACATTTTTACTTAAGTATCATGTGATTTCACTTTTATCAAGTTGGTGACAGAGGTTTCCAAATTTGACACTTTTGGTGAGAAACCAAGGTAAGTCATTTTTCAGTTGGCACTTCCATGGTTATCCACGTAAGTACTACGTCAATGCCACATCATATTTCTCTAGCATATTGACGTGAAAAAGTAGAAAAAGTTCTCCTAAATTCCTAATCTCTCAAATCAACCAACACGAAACAAAATATAACGTAAAACGTGGAGCCTTAAATGGATATTTTTTTAAATCTTTTCCATGATAGTGTCATCTAAGATAGAAAAATATGAAGTGGCGTCGAGGTGGATAACCATGGTAATGATAACAAACAAAATACTAACTCTAGTTAGAAGTTTATTACCAAAAATGTCAAATTCAGATATTTCTGTCACCAAAAATAAAACAAGTAAAACTATACGTACTTAAGTAAAAATGTATGAAACCACATAATACTTAAATAAACTTATCCCCATATATTATAATTCTTTCGGTAAAAGCATAACAAGAGAAAAATATTCAAGAGCACCTCAATTGAAATGGAAGTCCCATTATGTTTTTTGCTAAAGCCGACAAACATAGATTAAGTGCACACCCTCGAGCCTGCAGGAAGCCAGTAGTTGGAGATTTTGTCAATAAGTAGATAATAAAGTATAAGGCAATGATTAATTAGATAATCATATAATCGATTATGCATAACCATATATCTTCGAGTTATGTGTTAGATAAATATCTAACGCAAAAAAAAATTTAAGACTAGCGCATGTAACTTTTTTACACTTGTAAACAGATTCACCACTCTTACAACTAACAATGTGCTAATTACTCCCACAATATCTTTAAAATGTTTAAGGTATTAAGTTAATTGAATATTTGTAGGCAACTGCTACTCTGAAGCAATTTGAACTTACTCGTGTATTCATTATTCTTATAGTTGATAATATATTATAGTTGATAGCATATCGCTAAAAAAAACAATATGGTAGGAGTACTTACAAAAGCACACAAGAGAATTGCACCAATAGTCGATCTCTTGAAGGAAAATGGAGGAACAGAATATAATGTTCCGAAGACCAAGTGCGAAAACACATATGCAATTATGGAACCCGATTTTAAAAGTACGGAAATTGCGATGCCAATAATTATGAAACATATCACTAATATCCTTGCAGATTGAATTGACAATGCTCCCGAAGCTAATGGATAATGTGGTTTGTTTATCCTGCAAAATAACAAATTAAAATGCAACCATGAATTTTATTATGAGGGGAGCCAAATGTTGTTTAACGAGATAATCAAGTATGTACTTGTTGATATCGACATCGTAAATGTGATTAATGCCGCTTGTGAATCCCTCTGAGCAAAGCATAGCAACAACAACAGCCATTGTCCTTAGAAGTAGAGTCCAATTCGACATCTTTACTAGATGTGCATTCTCCATCCAAGTTCTTATGGATATACCGCTGCATGAACCAAATACTTATTCTTTTTTGATATGTTAAAAAAATATAACATAATGCACTAGCCAAAATTAAATTAGATAAATTTGAGGAGTTAGTAGCTTACGCGAACGGTACAAGTGCCATGTGTAGGACATAAGGTCTCAGGAATGCTATTAGTACGTGAAAGACTTCCAACACTTTCGTGGGGAACGAATCAGATTTATCAGCAGAAGTCTGCGTAAATAGAAGCCAACCTGTCAAATTAAATATCAATAGCTTATTTTCAATTTGTAAGACTCGAATCTAATATTCAAGAAACATGTCCGAAAAAAGTTAATTTATGGGTTGTAAAATAATTGCTTACCTCTGATGGGCCAGAGCCCTTGAATGTACGTGTACCTGTAAGAGCAGGAAGGGGTCCAGTTGGGGACCACATATACCCTTCCTTAGCCTTACTGAGTGGGCCCCGACAACGCATAGTTACTGTTTTGACCCCATCGCCATGGGCTACCAAGCACGCTACTTCACGCCTCCAGTTGCCCCCACACTAAATAAAATTTTATTAATCATCCAAAACAAGATACGTTCTGCCAAATTAACCATTTTCGTAAGCGCCAAAAGAATGGAAGAGAGAAGAAATTCTCTATTGCACTTAATATGATATCCGAGATATGTTATGATTGGTTTGATATGTTTTGATAATTTTAATTATTTGAATTAGTCATTAGACAATTCATGTAAACAAGTGCATCTCCTCAGATGTGTGTGAGTGAGGACAAAATACGCTGGAAAGACTTGTGTTGGCATGTATAAACAGTCAGTCAAATTACGAAACGTTACACTTGGTCTCATATAGTTTGTCCCACACACTATTTATTTTAGTTATAGGTAAAACTTTCCGACTGTAAATATTTACAGATTTACAATATTTACTTATAACAAAATGAAAAATTGTACGAGTTCTATTGAAAGAAGTCAACATGTACCTTATTCTTAGGAGCAACTTTTGTGATGCTATTTTTGGTGCGTCGAAAAATTGCAGCATTTGAAACAATAGGAGATGTAAGTGAGAGCTCCATTATCACCGATGAAGACGACGATGATTATTATTGTTATTATGGAAAGAAGAGCAAATGGATGGTTTTAAGGGGAAAGTCGTAGAAATGGATGGCTTAAATAGCAGATGTTAGTCGAAGACCCTAACGGGGTCATGCCCATTTTGTGGACAAGAAAAGTCGTCCATGGATGGAAAATGAGAGTTGAAAAAGGTAGAGATAGGATAAGCATTTAATACTTTCTGTTGGAAAAATTACAGTTAGAAGATAATTTGAAAGAATCACGACGATTGCATAGATTTATCGATTGTTCAGAGAATTTAGAAGAAAAAAAAATTAGAACAGTATATGTACTTTGTACTGAGATAATTAGACCTTAATTACGAAGAGAAAGTTGGGCTGAGTTAGAAAATATGCGATTGTAGAATAAGGAATAATTTTTTTGACATGACACCAAATATATAGTCAATTATTCAATGTGCTTCTACATTATTAACTTTCATTCAAGGAAGAGATTCTAGCCAACTAAAATTTCTTATGATCCATCTACAGAGATTTCGATTCCATACTATCCTAGCTTTGGACAAATTATTCTCAAGTTCCTCTGCTCTTTGGTCACCCTCTTGCTAGGGTCCCTGACTTTTGAAAAAAGATTATCCCGTTTCTAAGTTTTGATGATAATAAACTATTGGGTCCCTGATGTTGAGAAACTCCATATAAGGAGAAAGAAGGGGAAATGAAGTTGTAGAGATTTTGATTTATGAATGAAGAACTTAAGAAAATAATGATGTACAACATGGATATTTGTACTAAGAAGTGAATCTACCTAGTTGTATAAACAAAAAATAAAGGAGGAAAATGAGGAAGAATTTAAGGAGAAAAATGAGGAGGAAATTAAAGAAGCATTTTTCTTAAATTGGGGAGGAAAATAAGGAAGCATTCCTTAATTTCCTCCCTGAATCAAGGAAGCATCTTCCTTTAATTTTAACATTCCCCCGCAAGCTGGACTGTGGATGCTCAACAGTCCCAGCTTGGAAACATGATGAAGGAACAAAGATGACGGTAGAGGCTTCGTTAATACATCCGCCGTTTGGTGAAGTGCAGGGACATGGAAGAGTCTGATAAGCCCATCTTGAATTTTCTCTTGCACCAAGTGGCAATCAATCTCGATGTGTTTCGTCCTCTCGTGAAACACAGGATTTTCAGCTATATGTATCGCTGATTGACTATCGCAGAAGACAGCAGCAGGTAGAGTGTGTTGAATCCTTAAATCTCTGAGCAAGTAAGTGATCCATTGAATTTCGCAGCTCATAGATGCTAAGGCTCGATATTCAGCTTCAGAAGAACTTCTTGAAACTGTCTGTTGCTTCTTCGATTTCCATGAGATAAGGGAGCCTCCTATATAGACACAGTAACCAGTAGTAGAATGCCTAGTATCAGGGCATCCTGCCCAATCAGCATCATAGAAGGCCGCGACTTTGAGTTTAGTATTGCTGGGGAAGAACAAGCCCAAACCTGAATGCCCTCTGATATATCTAAGAATACGGTGTACTGCTTTTTTGTGTATAATCAGTGGTGCACTCAAAAACTGACTGAGTTGATGAGTAGAGTAACAGATGTCAGGTCGAGTGTTGGTTAAGTAGAGAAGTTTACCAATCAACTGTTTATAATGTGTGACATTTTCAGCTGGGGGAGAATCTTCAGAGTGACTCAGTCTCTGATATTGCACCATGGGAGTCTGCATTATCTTGCAATTAATGAAACCAGCATCTTTCAAGAGATTGATGGCATATTGTCTTTGACAAATGTGAATGCCAGTATTAGATCTAGCCACTTCCATTCCCAAGAAAAATTTCAGCTCCCCAAGGTCTTTTATCTTCAATTTAGTGTCCAAGAAACTTTTAATCTCCTGTATGTGGATAAAAGATGTTCCTGCTATAATTATATCATCGACGTACACCAAGAGACAAGTGAAAAAGCCATTTTTATGTAAGGTAAAAATGGAGTAGTCAGATTTGGCTTGTGTAAAACCAAAAAATAGTAGCAATGATGTAAGTTTTTCAAACCACTGTCTGCTGGCCTGCTTGAGACCATAGAGAGACTTCCTTAGTTTGCACACTCTGTTGCCAGGAGCTGAGAACCCAGGTGGAAGCTGCATATATACTTCCTCATGAGGATCACCATGTAGGAAGGCATTATTAACATCTAGTTGTTCCAAAAATCAGTTCTGACTAGCAGCAACTGCCAAAATCATTCAGAGAGTAGTCATTTTGACTACAGGTGAAAAGGTGTCTAAGTAATCAATGCCAAAAGCTTGAGTGTAGCCTTTAGCAACTAACCTGGCCTTAAACCTTTCAATACTCCCATCAGCATGTCTCTTGACTTTAAAGATCCATCTACAACCAATTGCTTGTTTGCCAGGAGGAAGAGGCACTACATCCCATGTATTGTTGGCTTCAAGTGCTGCGAATTCTGCATTCATGGCTTCCTTCCAGCACGGTATCTCATAAGCTTCTGCAAAGGTCTCTGGCTCTCTAATACTGTCAAGTGCTGTAACAAACACCTTATGGGATGATCCAAGATAATCAGTTGTGAGCACAGAAGAAATATGATATAGAACTGATCTAGGATGGTCAGAAACCTGGGTACCTTTACCTGCAGAATTTGACCAGCTCTGCTGAGAGATAAGGGAAGAGGTGATATAGTTTTGTAGGTAGCCAGGTTCATGTCTGGTTCTAGAGGATCTCCTGAGGTTGGTTTCAGGTGGTTGATCAAGTTGTGTAGAAAGTTGATCTTCAGTGGGATCTGGCAGTACAAGAAGCTCTGGGTTAGGTAATGGTGGTTGAGCATCTTGCATATCTAGATGTAGTGGAGTGATTCCCGGAGTAGGTATTATAGAGAGAAATATGGAGGGAGATGGTAAGGTAGTTTGGAACGGAAAGATGTGCTCATAGAATTTCACATCTCTGGAAGTAAAGGTGGTGTGATTGTCCAAGTCATACAACCTATAACCCTTTATCCTACTTATATAGCCTATAAAAACACATCTTCTTGCTCTAGACTCAAATTTGTTAGGCTTGGGAAACATTCCAGCGTAGCATAAATAACCAAAAATTTTCACATGGTTGAAGGTAGGAGGCTTTTTGTGGAGGATTTCAAATGGAGTTTTGTTTGACAAAGGAATGGAAGGAGTGATATTGATCAAGTGCACAACATGTAAGATGCAAGCAGACCAAAATTGAAGAGGGAGATAAGCTTGGAATCGAATGACTCTTGCTACATTAAGAATGTGTTGATATTTTCTTTCAACATGACCATTTTGTTGTGGTGTGTATGCACAAGTTGTTTCATAAAGAATCTCTTTATGTTGGAAAAAAGAATGCATAAGGAATTCTCCACCCTGATCTGATCTGATCCTTTTGACAGAAGAATTAAACTATCTTTCAACCATAGTGCAAAAATGTTTGAGATTTGAACAAGATTCAGATTTGGTTTTCATCAAATATACCCAAGTGGCTCTAGAATAATCATCAACAATGGTTAAGAAATAAGTGTAACCATCATAAGAAGAGACAGAGTATGGACCCCAAACATCCACATATATCAAATCAAAGCAAGACTTTGCTGTATTCAAGCTGGAAGAAAAAGAATTTCTCTTTTGTTTGGCATAATGACAGCAGTCACAAGGTAAATCAGCTCCTACAGAGATAGAGGGACACAGCTTCTGAAGTAGCAAGAGTTTAGAACTAGGAATGTGACCTAGTCTACAATGTCAGAGATCTAATTTGTGTTGAATATAGTTATTGGTAGTACCCAAACAGATTGATTGGGTAGTGTCTGGGTTGAGTAGGGCAGTATCTGGGTTGAGGATGTATAGGCCATGGGATCTCTCAGCATTGCCAATCTTCATCTGTGTGGTAAGGTCCTGTATTGAGCAACAAGTAGAGTTGAAAGTCAGTGACACTGGAAGATCTTTTGCTAGCTGGCTGATCGAGATCAGATTAAATGCAAAAGAAGCGACATAAAGCACATTGAATAAGTGCAATTTTGCATATAATTGTACAGTGCCAATATGACTTGCTTCCACTTTGCTCCCATTTGGTAAGGTGATATAAACAGGATCTATTGACTTGTATTCAACAAACTACTTAGTTGAACAAGTCACATGAGTGGAAGCTCCTGAGTCCAAAATCCAGGCCTGGGATCCAATGGGCATATTCTGATCTCCATGCAGATTACAGATTGAAAAAGTACCTACTGAATTCATCTTGGGATCAGACAGGTGAGCCATTGAATTTACTTTGGAACCATAAGCTTCTTCTGTAATAGGTCCTGCAGAATGAGCTGTCACCTGCCCTTGGGATAGTATTTTCTGCATCATATTCATCAGTCCTCTCATCTGCTCCTGGCTAAAACCATAGTTCCCAGTAAGACTGCTTGAAGATTCATCATATGCTGCTGCAATCACCTGGCCATTTCTTGGTTTTGGCTTCCAACCAGGTGGGAAACCATGCAACTTAAAACACTTCTCAATGGTGTGTCCTTCTCTGTGACAGTGTGTACAGAAGGATTTCTTTAAACCAAAGTGCTTAGCAGTATATTGGGAAGCAAGCACAGCAGCAGAATCATTCACAATATGTGAAGAAAAAGTGGCAGGAGCAGCATTTGGTTTAGGCGGTAGAGGCAAGTCTATAATTTATCTTTCATGTTGAGTGACTAAGTACATAACTCTAGTCATTGTAGGAAGTGGATCAAGCATCAAAATCTGGGTCCTAACAGTAGAAAATTTATCATTCAAACCTGTCAGGAATCCCATGATGTGATCTTGTGCAAGTTGCTCTGCCATCTGAGTGGTTGCAGCACAGGTAATGTGAGCATCTGGGGCACATTTGCAAGCAGGTAGAGGACGAAACTGAACCAACTGGTCCCAAAGAGATTTGTATCTTGAGAAATACTCATTGACAGAGAGTATTCCCTGAGAATAGTTAGAGATTTCCTTCCTCAAATTGGCAATCTTGACGAAGTCTCCACGGCCAAAACGCTCACGGAGGTGGTCCCACATATCAGTAGCTGAATCGAACCAGAGAAGGCTTTCTCCGAGGTCTGGTTCAATGGAGCGAATCAACCACCTTATCACCAAGGTGTTGCATCTCTTCCAAGAAGGGAACAGAGCATCCTCCCGACTTGGGACTGCAATGGTTTTGTCAACAAAACCCAGCTTATTCTTGGATTTGAGAGATTGACTCATAGCTCGTACCCAAGAGTGATAATTCTTCTCATTAAGGAGAGGGGAGACTAGAACTTCAGCAGGGCTCTCCCTGGATGTACATAAAAGAGATTTGTAAATTCATCAGTAGGAACTCGCGCAGATTGTATCACTGCCATTTTGTTGAATAGATTTCTGAAAGGAAGAGGAAGGAGAAGAAGAGGAACAAGTCAATGTTTTCAAGCGGAAGAGTACAGAGATTTAATGCTCTGATACCATGTTGAGAAACTCCATATAAGGAGAAAGAAGGAGAAATGAAGTTGTAGAGATTTTGATTTATGAATGAACAACTTAAGAAAATAATGATGTACAACATGGATATTTATACTAAGAAGTGAATCTACCTAGTTGTATAAA
Source organism: Hypericum androsaemum (assembly GCA_963995505.1). Classification (NCBI taxonomy): domain Eukaryota; kingdom Viridiplantae; phylum Streptophyta; class Magnoliopsida; order Malpighiales; family Hypericaceae; genus Hypericum; species Hypericum androsaemum. The sequence goes on from OZ023187.1 coordinate 970,432, forward strand.
CAAACAATAAAGGAGAAAAATGAGGAGAAATTTAAAGAGAAAAATGAGGAGAAAATTAAGGAAGCATCTTTCTTAAATTGGGGAGGAAAATAAGGAAGCATTCCTTAATTTCCTCCCTGAATCAAGGAAGCATCTTCCTTCAATTTTAACACCTGAAGCCAGAATATTTTATATTCTCCGGCGAATTCCCTCTTGAAATGACCTAAATGCCCCTCACTTAAAAAACAAAAAATTATTTCTCCTTCTACCTTCAACTCCTTCTTCCTCACACTTGATCTTCTTCTTCCTACCTTCAATCAACACCAAAACTTCAATCAACACTTGATTTTAATAAATTACTAACATCCATTCCGAAAACCTTAAACCGAAAGAACCTCAAGTCCAATCCCCATGGAGAGAGGCCTCGACGAAGCCCGTGGAGAGAGACCTCGACGGAACCCGTGGAAGATGTGGGTCCTTCCCTTTCACAGGAGCCATATGGCTTGAACTCGATTCCGACGTTGATCTCCATAGAGTATATTTACCAATTTGGTGGATGCGAGAGCCATATGGGTTCTTCCCTTTGGATTTGTTATAGATCTCGGCCAGTGGTGACAAGTCTCTTCGCTCCAAGCACTGCCCAGATTAAGCTGATTACATGAGCAAATTAATTAATTTCCATACTTCCTTGCCGCCTTCGTTACCAGCTGCTTCCTCTTTTGTTTTGCCAATTTAAGTTTTATTTCCTTCCTTCGGCTAGTTTAATTTCCTTCCTTCGGCCAGTGGTTGGTTTTGCCAGTTTAAATTCTAGGGAATTAATTTAAGCTTTTTTGATGTTTCTGCTGTTAAAGATTGTTTGGATCCCCTTTTGTTTTGTTAGGGCAGTAGATTGATTTCCTAAACCCTAATTTTCTAATTTAGATTTTCTAAGTATTCGAAATTAGCATTCTTCAAGTTTTGATTCTCTTTAACTATTTTTGGTTCTGTTTAATTACTTTTGATTCTCAATAAGGTTTGAATTTAGATTTGTGTATTGGTTTTAGTTTAAGGTGGGAGGTTGAAGATGAAGTGGGAGGAGGAAGAAGGGGGAAAGAAAGAGATTTTTTTTATTTTTTTTAAGTGGGAGGACATTTTAGTCTTTTCAAGTGGGGTATCGCCGGAGAATATAGAATATTCCAGCTCCAGGGACCAGATAGTCTATTATCATCAAAACTTAGGGACGAGATAATCTTTTTTCAAAAGTCAGGAACCCTAGAGGGAGGGTGACCAAAGGCCAGGGACTTTAGAGTAATTTATCCCCTAGCCTTTCATGGGAAGGTGCGAAGAATATGATCGAAGAATTTTTTTAGGGATTTAAAATTAGATATTTATTAAACTAACTAGTCTATATTTTTTTATAAGTAAAGTTTATGTTCTAAAAAATAAAAATCTTAAAAGGGTAGCTACACCATTTGTACCAAAGTGCATGACCTAAGATACAAAATAGATGCACATCATAAACCTATGATGAGCACTATCTACATATATAAACCCAAAAAAAATCTCCGAGGTACCACCAATTCCTCTAATAGTCCTCAGTAATAGTTGTAACGACCACACCTGATGCATTAGCATCATTTGCAGTAGTAAAGGGTTGTAGGTGGTCTTGTGCATCAAGGATATTTATAGCTCCGAGAGGCAGAGCAGAGACACAGTCGACTGCAACAGGTTGCAGCGCTTAAAAAAAACATCATGAGACTGAGCTGAATCAGCAGCAAGAAGCTGCAAATCATCCGCATGTCGAGTTGCCTTACCAGTAGCATAGACATCAAGTAACCTCGCATCTAACATAGGCTCTCCCACCAACCACCAAATCTGCAGCTGCTACAGAACCATCAAATGACTGTACAAACTCATCAATTCTAACCTTATGAATTTGATCACCAACTTTAACATTAACTCTCTTACTTAGGCGATCAAATGATTTCGGTGAAATGAGAACGAAAGTAACATCCATCAATTCTAACCTCATGTCTATTTATGCACAGCTTTGAATTCACCAAGTGGCTACACCAACCATTCAAGGAAAGGCAGAGACCATAATTGGGATGTGCCCTTTTAAACCATAATTGGGATTCTAAATAGTCTTGTCTTTGACTGAACAACCGCGTTCGTGTTTGACTCAATTGACCATTTTCAATGGTCGAACTAAAAAAATTTAGATAAATTTAAACTTCTTGAGGAAAGGGAACACGCGGCTGCCGCCGGAGGTGAACAGGGTGCTGTACGTTCGGAACCTGCCGTTCAACATAATGAGCGAGGAGATGTACGACATCTTCGAAAAAAGTACGGGGTGATCTGGCAGATCCGCGTGGGGACGGGCAAAGGACACACGAGGGACCGCCTTCGTCGTCCACGAGGACATCAACGACGCCAAGACCGCCATCAACCACCTCGCCGGGTTCAACGTCGCCAACTGCTACCCCATCATCCTCTACTACCATCTCGCCAAGATGTTCAAGAAGTTCGACGCCAAGATTTCTTTTCTGCCACTGGCACTTCTATCTCGTTGAAACGGGATCCGTTCCGTGTATGGCTCCCAGTAGTAAGCTCTCAACCAGTCAATCGCATGGAACAAGATACAAATAGGGATGACATAAATACTAATATCTTGAGGGTCGGACTCTACTCTTATCTCGACCCATGTTGATTTTCACTGGGTCTATAGTAGAGTATGGGTCCACTTTTTGTGGTGGAGTCTAGGGTATGGTATGAATCTTATGAATTCTTACCTTACCCTAACCCTAATTTGGACCATACCCTAACTGGACCCTACTTAAATCCTAATTAGACCTCTTTATATTTAAATTTTACTTATAAATTGTAGTATAATTCTCAAATATTCTGGAATATGTTCCATGATATCGACTAAATTTGAAGTATATATAATTTCAATTTTCTTTATTGATATACTAAATATTTCATGATTAATTTTCACATATTTATTATGATTTATTTAAATTTTATATAAATAATTAAAATTTTATATTAAAAAATTATCAAAAATGTCCTGCATTTAATTCAAGGGTCGGACTCTGCAGGACCCTATGGACCCTGCGGACCCTGAGGGTCTGAAGATAAGGATATGGATCTAATAATGAGATTTGTTGAGGGTCTAACGTAAGATATGGGTCCAACTTTCTAAACTATGGTATGGACACAGACCTACCAATATCTTACTATACACATTGCAATCCCTAGATACAAACATATGTGATTATGTTGGGTTTGAATGGAAAATTCAATGCAAGCCCAATAATGGAAAGGCCCAAAGGAAAGGCCCAAAAGGGAGATGGAAGGTTGCAATCCCACATTGAATAGAGCAAGGAGGATTTCCTTGTTTATAAGGAATTCCCCTCCTTGCCTCTCAACTTGATTGACTTCCTAAGAGGCTGACTCACCGCTAGCTACCTGCGACGACGGTGCGAAGCACCGTCCGAGCACGCGCTCGTGCATGCGCACGCGCACGCGCACGTGCGCATGGCGCATTGGACGCAGGTCGCAATGGGCGCTTTGTAGCGCACTTCGCACGTGCGCATCGTCGCGAGGAGCTGGAGGAGCCTGCCAGAATTCTTATCCCAGCAGCAAGTGCACCTCCTAGCATTGTTGTCTTCTCCTCTCCCCCCGTTCTTCACTTAGAAAAGAGTCCGAAAGTTCTGGGTATATAAGGGTTCGCCCGAAAGTTTCGAGATATGTGTGCAACGTTCTTGAAAATACCCTAAACAGTCGTTGTATCTTGGGGACGATTACCGAAGCCCGTACCACACTGAAATATACGGGGCAATCTCGTCTTACGGAGAAAGTGTCCAACACTTGCCTCGACTGAAGTAGATCCTAATCAAGTACACCAACCCTCCGAAACAACAATCGTAAGACGAGATTGTGTACTTGAAGATGGCATCGACAAGCTCAGCACCAGCGGTGCCGGGAACTATCCACGCCGAAAGGCCGGCCAAGTTCAACGGTATCGAGTTCAAGAGCTGGCAACAGAAGATGTTGTTCTACCTGACGACGCTCAACCTGGTCCGATTCTTGAAGGAAGAGGCTCCGAAGGTGGCAGAAAATGAGGTAGATCAACAGAAGATCAACGCCCTCGATGCATGGAGTCACAGCGACTTCCTATGCCGGAACTACGTCCTGAATGGACTAGACGACACGCTCTACAACGTTTACGCAGAAGCTAAGACCGCAAAGGAGCTGGAGGAGCCTTAAGTATTTTGCTCGGGTCCGGAGGCAGCTGCGCAGCTACCGAAGCGATGAGGAGCTGCGAGCGCCTTCAGGTTGGCCGCCGAAGAGGCACGACGGGCTGGAAAGTCCGGGAGACTTCCAGAAGGCCGAAGGGCTGCGAAATCCGTCACGAAAGGGCGCCAGCGCAGCCTGGGCGCGCCTAGAAGGATCCAGAAGCCACCGAAGGGCTACGAGCGCAGCCTGGCACGCCTGGAAGGATCCAGAAGCCACCGAAGGGCCACGAGCACAGCCAATCAGCCTGCTGGCCGAGCGGACGCGTCCCTTCGGGGTGGCTGCCTCCAGCCTATAAATAGGCCTGCCCCCTACCAGAATTCTTATCCCAGCAGCAAGTACACCTCCTAGCATTGTTGTCTTCTCCTCTCCCCCCGTTCTTAACTTAGAAAAGAGTCAGAAAGTTCTGGGTATATAAGGGTTCGCCCGAAAGTTTCGAGATACGTGTGCAACGTTCTTGGAAACGCCCTAAACAGTCGTTGTATCTTGGGGACGATTGCCGAAGCCCGTACCGCACTGAAATATACGGGGCAATCTCGTCTTACGGAGAAAGTGTCCAACACTTGCCTCGACTGAAGTAGATCCTAATCAAGTACACCAACCCTCCGAAACAACAAATTATAAATATGAAAGAGGACAGCATCAAAATGTATATGTGGCGCAGAAAGCTAACACTTAGAAGTAAATGATTGAAAGTGTTCAAATGAAACTAGGGTGCAAAGAAATAGAAACCTTAACAGCAGAATCTCGAACAACAGAGAGCGCGCTGGGAGATCGCGATGAGAACGATCTACAATAAACAAAAGAGCAGGCTCGTAAATGAGAACCTCAAAACATTACACACTCCCAACACACACAAAATGTCGAGGCCACATACCACATGACGAACATCAATTAAATGTGCGCGGTATACCAATGGCGGAAGCTGCCTCAAAAATTGATATTACAGTCTTTTTTGCGGGTCTTCTCTACAACACAGTTGACAAGCCTTCAGACGCAATTAGATAAGCCGATAAAGCAAACCCTAACAATTAAACAAAGAACACAAACACCGAAATAACCTAACCTACACAAAGAACGGATCCTTGTGCTGGATTTCGACGATCGAAGCCGTGATGTCGACTACAGCAGGCAAGCTCCCTCTGCTCGCCACGTGGATATCTAAACAGAAACACAACCAAAACTTATTTAATTTTTTTTTTGTTCTTTTTACTGATTAATTATTAATTAAGCAAAATTTAGCTTACGTGTTGAAGAGCGAAGGAGAGTTTCTCGGGGGAACCGGAGAAGAGGGATTCCGTAACGGACTCCCACTCCGTCCAGCTCAGCCACGGCACGAACTTGTAACCGCTCCTCGACTGCGCCGGCAGATTCTCCTCCGCCTCTGATCCTACCATCCATGGTCGACGACGACAGGTTGTTTCTTTGGTCGGGAACTGAGGTTTTAGGGGAGAGAAACCACTGTTTTTTAAAGATGTGGTCATACCGGTCGGACCACGAATCACCAACATTACCAGCAGGGACAAATTTTGGTCAGACCGAATGGTCGGATCAGAAATTTGACCCGGAAAATTCCTATTTCACCAAAAAAAAAAGTTATACACCGCGATTTCGCCCAAAAAAACCTAACTCAGAACAACACCTCAGCAGCTCCTCCCCAGTCCCGACTTCAGATGCTCCTCCCCAGTCCCGACCTCAGATGCTCCCAAAAAAAGTTTAGTGCTTTGGTTGTTGGAAATTTGTTTTACAAGGTGGGCTTCAATGGGTTTCCTCGTGGGCCTAACACGGTGAGTGAGAAGTTTTTGGTTTCTCGTCATTTTTTAAGGGAGAAAGAAGATAATCTATTTAAATGACATAATGGCAAAACCTCCGGCCCGACCAGCGATCCGATTAGTCGGACCAAATTTTGGGTCAAATTCTGGATCATTTTTGAAAACAATCACATAAACCCTAATTTAAAAGTATATGTACACCGATGGGATTTTCATTTTGTGGGCCTGTCGGATATTGCTTGTTGGGCTTTTTGGCCCACATGTAATTAGGAATAGTTTAAGCATGTGAATGATGTAATACCAAGTTTTAACACCGATCACTTCTTTGACTTGAACTCGAGACAATTAGTTAAAATTATATTTTTATGCTAGAAAAAAATAAACTATGTTTATATTTTGTTTATTTTATACATTTTAGTATTTAACATTTCGTTCCGAAAAAATAACATTCATAATTTTGTCTGCGTACAAATGCATGTATTTACGTATGTATTTTTTTCGTATGCAGGTAAATACATTGTCATATATTAAGAGATTTGTTTTAGTGTAAAGAGTACGAGGAAGATTGGAAGCCGTTACGTCTTATTATTTGGAAATAATGCCTTTTATAATAAATGAAGATGCAACGACCCCAAAAAAATAAACTTGAATGTAGCAATACATATTTGGACTTATTTCAATTTTTCAAAATCAAAAATCAAAAAGAAAGATTTAGTTTTCCAATTTAAATAAGGATTAATATATTTCATTATATAGAAAATGGCAATTCGGAAAAAAAAAAGCTTAGAACGGAGAAATTTTTATGACAAGAGTGACCATTCAACAAACAATTACAAAAACGATAAGAAAAACGATATACACATCACAATGAAAAATTTTTATGGTAGTCCCTCCATATCAAGTGACTTTGTATGTACGGGTCAGTCCACAAGTGGATTGGTAGAGGGAGTACCAGTTTACTAATGATATATGACTTAAAAATTTTAATTATGAAAATAAAATCAATACAATATTGAGTCATAGTTAAAAAAACTATCACATAAACAATACATGCTATTTCAAGAAAATATAATTAATTCATTAATGAATATAATATATTAAAGTTTTGTTATATTTTAATTTTCCTAAAATACAAAATTGTTACTTTTCTTTTAAAACACAAAGCAACGAAAATTGTATGCCTTGTTTTTTCTCTGTAAAAATATCATCGTCTTTTTTTGTTTGCGGGGAAATGTATTCACTTTCAAAAATAATAATTCAGATCATACAGACTTGTTAAAAAAATTAAAGACCAGCAACGCTACTCTTTTCTGAAATCTTAGCACCGTAACACACCTATACTACCCAACCCATCCCAAGGCTTCAACATGTACAGTACCAAAACCACCATCACACCCACTAATGAAGACGAATCATCGGCTTCATTGATATAAAATGAACAAAATTAGTTTTAGTCTCTGCTTTATTTTTTTCGAAAAAATATCATCGTCTTCATTGATAATTATAATTCTACTTACTTGTTTCCCAACCTTCCTCGTTGCTTTTGTATTTTAAAAAATATATATCAACGTTGATTTTGTGTTTTAATAATAGTAACAATTTTGTGTTTCAAGACTAAAAGCAAGATAGAGACTAAAACAAGGCTAAGACTAAAACCAATTTCTCAATTTTTTTTTGTGAAGTTGCTTTTGTATTAAAAAAAAATTAAAATATAACAAGACTTGAATATATTATATTCATTAATGAGTTAATTCTATTTAATTTAGATGAGACAGTTTTAGAATATCATTAATTATTGACTTGCTTAACTACAACAAAGATCTTATTAAAATGCAAGATTAATATGGTGCAATCAACAAATGTTGCATTAATTAAGTTCTCAGAACTTATAAGGATTAAATGAATCTAATGGTAAGTAGTAATAGAAACTAACCATAATTCGGTCTTGATAGTCTGATGTAGTCTTTCGGTAGACTAAAACTATTGTTTGTATACATCATGACTGACACTCTATTATGATTTTATTTATATAAGACATGTTCTCCTTTTACAAAGATTGAACACCATAAAATATGGATCGTGTCATATGTGCGTTACGACCTGTAGATGAGAAATCAATTTAATACTAAGTGATTTTAATTTCCTTAGCCCGACACCAATACCAAAAACTATAGTTTCTAGAGCACTACCATTAAGATCTTTAACATGTTTTGGAAATATGATTCAGCGTGGATAACTTGGAAGGTCTTTAAAGGGTTATGATTCAGCGTGGACCTGACAAGACTGACTAGAAAAGTTGGCTCGGCCATGATCGAAGAAATATTGTCGAGAAAATAGTTTTTTATCGATCACATTCTTGATTCTTCGTGGTCCACCGGTTAATCTGTTATGTTGAGTGCAACTGAATAGTGAACACAATTAGATTATTTTTAAAAATCACATGTGAAAATAATGAATGTGAGATAAGACCTATAATAAGACATATTGTATGTAATGGAGGCGGTAATCGAGTGTTATCATTCAAGCGACCGTTATATGCTCTTGGATTTAGCTAAGTGCACTCAATGTATGCTGGTCGCACGACCTATTTGTCAAACACGAAATGAGAGAGATAATTGTGGCCATCAGATCTGTAAAAAAAGAATTTGATCAAATCTAAAGGCCCATATTTAATCCATGCCATGGGGATAATTTTTATGTAGTCCCCCCTGAATCCAAATCCCTAGGTAACTCCTCTCTCGTGGAGTCTTTTTAAGTAACAAGACTAAACAAGAAAATGGGGTTGATCTCAAAATGCAAAAACACACATAGAGAAACTCATACAAATCTTTGGGCCATGCTAGTCCACATCTCGGGTAGTTGTGGAAAAATGCACACACTTAGTAACTCACTTACAAACACGTATGGGATTACAGCCGTAACCTCTATAAAAAATCTTGCCGCCAAAAATTTGAAAAAAGAGTGCCCAACATAATCAGTGAGTGAACCTAAAAAATGGGAGGGAGATAGATTGAATCTACCGTCGCTGATAGTATCCCGTAAAGGAAAGAAGAGAAGAGTGTAGATTGGAGGGTGTAGAAGAAACATTTAATCCTTTCATTACATAAAAGGAAAAAGAATGAACTCGATACTGTAGAGCTTCAATATAGACTGAAAGATCGTTCGACTTGCTTCCTGCAAAGTTAAGATCAATAATTTAACTATTTAATCCGGTTTCGAGTAATAAAATAGGTATACCTTGGTGTAATTTGCTTTCTGCCATTTCCAAGCCTGCGATAAAAAGGAACATAATAATGCATGTCAGTAATATAATTTAGTAGCTGAAAGAAAAAAACTCAAAGAAGTGGACGTAGATAAGGTTATATGGGAGTTAGACTTTACATGAAATTGAGTTTTGTTCTCTTTCTAAGTAAAATTTTTATATTTTAAAAGGGATGGGAGTTGATGACCATTGGAGGTTTGAGTCTACCGAAGAGAAAGAGACAATTGGTGAAGGGTATATAAGTTATTTCATAGATAAAATAAAAAAATGATCGATGACAAAAGCGAGAAATCGAGAGTACAATAAAACCAAACTGAGAGAACAACTACATGTATTTTATAAAATAAAGGACCTCATCGTCAATTTGATCATACACCAAAGGCCCAACCGTATTTTACCCTCAATTTATGACGAGTACCCTCATATTTAAAATCTAGGAAATTGTTGGAGCGGAAAATTAATTCGGGGATTTATTTGACCTTATCTTAGTAAAATAACCGAATCTTCCTACTCATATATTCAATTGATGCGATTCCAAAAGCTAGAGAAAGATAAGACAAAGATCTAGAACTTTCTAGTTCATAACTTCTCCAAATTCGGCGCAGAAGAAAGTCTAAGTTGGGTTGGAAGTTTTGGCAGTATGTATTTTCTTATTAGGCTGGGGCTATGTTAGGTTTTTCTATATTGAACACGGCCTAGGGAGGGGCTAGGGATAGCTTATTCTATATAAGGAGAGCTAGGCACAGGCATGAAGGAGACTTACAAACCAAACATCAAACATTCATATCATTTAGCTTCGTAGTTTAGCTTTTATCTTTATGTTTTTCCTTTCTCCCTCTCCCCCATATTTTCTATAAAGTTCTTGCTCTTCCACCAATTATTTTCTCTCCTACCAAGTCTAATCTACTTCTTCTCTTCTCTTTCCCCATATTTCTTCCATCTTTACCTATTCGTTCAATCGCTCTTGGGATGACCACTCTGGACTCGTTCCTAAGTTCATTTCGATATTCTACCACAATTTATCGGCAATATATTTTTAGCACGCTCGATGGGACTAAGAAGGGCGTCTGAGAAGAGTGATTGATCTGCCTAAAATTACGAGCTTACCCATACGGGTTCGAGTCCTTTCTCAAAAGAAACAAAACTAATCAAAAGTTGTATCAAAAGAGGACATCCAGCAGGACCAGCTAGCTTTGGAGGGTATTTCGGTCCTTTTTTATGTCGAATCTGAAGAAACTTTCTTCATAAAAATTGAAGTTCATTATTTTCTCTTTTTGTGGGAACTAAGAACGCCAAAATTGAAGTTTGTACCAGGAAGATATGACCAAAATACTAAAGATTGATTGATTTGTATGATTTAGAAGTTCAGTCAGTTTTGGAGAGCATTTTGGTCTTTTTTTCCTACCAAATTAGGAGATGTCTATTTCTTATAAAATTGAAGATATATCTCTTAGATTTCCAGGAACACCAAGATCGATTCAATCGGAGTTCAGATGAAGATTTTAAGACTAAAATACTGAAGATAGGTCATTCTATAAGTTGGTTCTAAAATTTTAAATTTATCTTGTCCAACCATGATCAACTATAAGGAGTTTATGTGGAGCAATGGTTATCTTGAGAGACTGTGTTCTGGGATGCTTTTGAGGGTGCCTTGGAATTCTTATGATTGAGGTATCGAGAGAATTAAACATTTGTTTGGCCCATTCGGTCTGACGACACCAGTAGGCGATCCACCTTATAAGTTGTTAAAACGAGGCGAAGACATCAATTCAATTATCAATTATTGCTCATCCAACTCTGTTCCAACCCATCAACAAAGTACTAGGGGGTAAGACCCGACAAGTCAACAGTTGGCCAACATCACGTCCATCCAACTTGTAAGGCCAGCATTCGATGGAGAGGAGGAGCGATTCCTGACACAAATTTCATCGGCAACCAAGATAACCCTAAGTGTTGTATCAAATATGACGGGCCTCTGCTAGCTAACTTTAGGCCTTCACTAGCAAAGAGAATTTTAGGGCCTCCACTGAGTCATCTGTTGCGGAGATCCAAGTCACCCTTCGTTCCACGCGCAGTGAGCCAGCTTCGCTTACCCAATTCTGTCCCAACTCAATGGAAAGGCACAGATGGGCAAGGATGCTCTCAGAATATCACTAGAAATTCTATCTCACCCGGAGGGCATGAAGACATCGGTCGATATTATCTTGGTCAGAGAGTAAGACATAAACATAGTGAAGAAGATAGATGATGATAAAGCCAAGTCTTCGACTCCTCCTCAACCAAGCAAGGGTACGGTGAAGCAACAACCTAATGTGTCGGTTCAATCTTGACTGTTAAAGGTTTCAAATTACAGGGAGTGTCCTTAAGTCACACGGTCAAAATCAGCCGACAACGAAAAGAGACGGCCGGAGTACACGTGGGTTAAGAGGGACGTGGTCACTCGATTGGAGACCGAGCAAGGAGTTCTCCAGAAAAAGAAGCCCTTCAAGGTTTGGGTGCCCAAGAAAGAACTTTTGCAGTCCAAGAAAGAACCATGTGAGACACGACCCACAAGGAGTGATCAGCCTACAAGATCTCTAAGTTATCATACGAAGTCTGTGCATAATGAGATGACAAGAAAGCCGAACCCACACTTGGGGGGCAAGTGTTCGGAGTCTCATCGACTGACTCTCACGAAGACTAAACGAAGAAGTTTGGAGCAAAAAATTCAAAAGCAAAAGAAAAAGCTTAGAGACCTTTAACAATAATTGCAAGGTTGTTTGACGAAGGACATAGAGCTCCCACTCAACCATGTAGGCCTAAATCAAGTTTTTGGGAGAAAGTCATGAGCACACTGATATCTCGAGATGAGTGATCAACTGCACGCTTACAATGACTAGGATTGTACATTTTTTACATATTTACGGTCTTGTCTTAGCATGTTATTTTTTGAGTGGAGTTAATTTTTTGCGTGTGTAAGGGTGGATATACATCAACACTTTTCCTAGCGTCAAAACATTGACTTGTGGGGAGCATTGTTGGAGCGGTTGTTTGACCATATCTTAGTAAAATAACAGTATCTTCCTACTCGTATATCTGATTGATACGATTCTAAAAGCTATAGAAAGATAAGATGAAAATCTAGAACTTTCTAGTTCATGACTTCTCCAAGATTGGCGCAGAAGAAGGTCTAAGTTAGGTTGGAAGTTTTGGCAGTAGGTTTTTTCTTATTAGGCCGGGGCTATGTTAGGTTTTCCTATATTGAACACGGCCTAGGGTTTTGTATGGGGCTGGGGCTAGCTTATTCTATATAAGGAGAGCTAGGCATAGGCATGAAGGAGACTCACAAACCAAACATCAAACATTCATATCCTTTAGCTTCGTAGTTTAGCTTTTATCTTTATGTTTTTCCTTTCCCCCTCTCCCCCATATTTTCAATAAAGTTCTTGCTATTCCACCAATTATTTTTTCTCCTACCAAGTCTAATCTACTTCTTCTCCTCTCTTTCCCCATATTTCTTCCATCTTTACCTATTCGTTTGATCGCTCTTGGGATGACCACTCCGGACCCATTCCTAAGTTCGTTTCGATATTCTACCATAATTTATCGGCAACAGAAATATTATGATTTAAATGCATAATTCAACAATCAATACGGTATCACAAATCGCACCTGGAAGATCAAGTACAAAGCTAGAAGCATATGTGACGGTATCATGATGCTCCGTCTAAAAACCTGTTCGATAAATGCAAGAAAAAATATCATGTGATTAGTTTTTTCTGTGAACTCCAATATGTTATATATTTACTCATGGTATATAATTAACCTGTTCTTGAAGCACAAGATCTGCAATTAACAAGATATGTTGTAACTACATAAGGTTATATATAAATTGATCTACTTATAGAAAAAAATAAGATATGTCAAAATAAAATTACCTTAGGCATGAACATAGCTGTTGCAACTTTTTTGGGTCCGTAAATTGATGCTAAACTGTCTCAGATTGAAATCTATATAACAAAAGACTTTGAGATCGAAATTTATAAAATAAAAAAAATTGGTAACGATGTAGTAAGGAATGCCTGGAACTTCTCCTCCATTTTACCCCGAGGAATGACTATAGCCCGGAGGCAACAAGAAGGTATGTAATCAGAATTCTCTAGAGTCTAGGTAATTGTAAGCTTAGTTATTCTCTGTGTTTTGTGAATGAAATAGTCAATTGAGTTGTAACAAAAATCTGAGAAAGTCTATGTGCACCTAATTGAACACGTCATTGGTCATAGAGTTGTTAAACCTTTTGTTCCAAGATTTAATAAGAACGGAAGTATGTTAATTACAAAAGAACGAATTCTTTAGAGTAATTTAGCTGAAAGACCATTTGTCAAGGTTATACCCATGTAACCTGTCTCGTTCCAAGTCTCCTTATTAGTCTATGTTGGAGAATTGGATTTTTAATCCATCGAGGAGGTTGGCCCAACATATATGTGTATGTTGGGTTTGGGCCTAAGAGAATAATTAGAAAGAGAATTCTAATTAAATATAATTTCTTAGGAACTTTGAGCTAATGCAGGTCACGCCAATTGGTTTTGGGTGTCATATGATATATGCGAAACACGTTGAGAAAGTTTCGTAACGATGAATGACACTTGCGGAAAATCAATTCTCAGTGTGAATGAAAATTGGCTTCAAAGTGATGTGGGTTTTATCGGTCGTCATGAGTTCGAGATTTATGACTCTGGTAACCGCTCATTTATTGACCGTGGTTAATAGGGAGCGTTAATGGCTGTAACCGCTCATTTATTGACCATGGTTAATAGGGGATTAATGACTGCCATTATTCCAGAATTAAATGGGGTCTCAAATCCTCCCTATAAAAGGGGACCTCCTCGTCTCATTTGAAATACACCAAAAACTCACTTAGAGTTTTACTCTCCTCTCTTCCCCTTAGCATAGGCATTCTCATTTGCATAGTATCGGGGTTCTACACCACTAAAGGTTCGAAAGGTGTTCAATAGTGCTTCCTATTGTTCACGTGATTGGGCGTTGTACCTTGGGAACTCTCTTACCCATGGAGGCCTGAAGCTATAAGGCGGGTAATAAGAGTTTAAGGGCACACGGCTTGCTGTGGCCTCGTCCAGGATTAAATCCGAATTCGTGACGATCAAAGAGGAGGGCAATCTGGAGTCTCCTACCTTGGAAAAGACGATATTCACACTTTGCTCAAAGTGTGGTTGTAAGTTATCTCTTACACTCGTTTATTATTGTGTTTACGATTTATATATGGTCAAACCATAGTTTATTTACTAATATTTCCAACAATCTTAAACTCAATCTTAAACTCTTATTACCCTGTTTTAAATATTAGTAAATTATGGTTACCAGTTATATATGTATTATCGTTGCTGTCGACTAGGTTTCTGTACTGTATCACTACTAATATGTTTCCACTTTTATTATAAATTATCGAAGAAATAATTACACTGAAATTTGGAAACACAAACTTCATAATCTGGAGATAGGCAACGTGAAGTGAGACTAAATCAATAACTGTACTTGGCACTATCACTTGCTTCTGTGAGTCGTTAATCTTTTCCAAACAGGTTGTTGCCATCTTTGGTAGCTACTGTGAGGAAACAATTAAAAAGTATAATTGTATGTCTTCATTGCTACAAACGTTATTTTGGGGAAGATAATTGATTGAGTTTATTTAAATTGTGAAAATAATTACCAAAAAAAAAGAGAGGCCAGTTTAATCGGTTACATAAATTATTTCCACTCTTTTTGGTTGGAATTAAAGAGATAATATGCAACGGCCATTTCTTAGAAGATTTCCAATTAAGAATGGACTTTTCAGTAAGCCTACATTGGAGGGTTTTTTTTTTAATAGGGAAATTCATTTTCCTTAATTGAAAATTTGTGAGAAGAATTCTTAAATTCTTAAAGGTTATGCCTTATATTTAAGAGTTTCTTTTATTTATATATAATAAATCAGTGATGTGTTATCTTCTTTTTGTGCGAGTTCTATACGGTGAGAGTCGCACGTTTCCACGTCGCTATTTAATAAGGTTTTTAATCATCACATTAAGATGGATTACTAAATATATTATTGCGGTGGAAAAACAGAGTAAAATCTTTTTCATGAGTTTGAAGGATCAGGCTTATGAGTGAACTAGAACTGTGTATGTCGCACGTGATTTAATGTCCATCTCTCTCGTCGTATACATTAACAGATTAAGACCATGTTTTAAATGGATGGAAACGGACAAACAGAAAGTAAAAGCGTTGGTTACCGTTTCATTTTTATATCTTCTGCTATTTTAGTGGAGCCTAATTGTTCGTTATTAACATTTTGGACAATAACGGGTATGGACATTATTGTGGACTATTTAAGTAGAGACCATTTCTACGTGGATGATCGTTTAATTGTGGGTATTGGATCATTATTGTGGGCCTACTTGTATTTGGGCTTATAAATTGAGCTTCAATTAATAGGCCTAATTTTGAAAATGATAGCTTGCAATGCTTAGATCAATTTGTAAATTGATTAATACGTATTGAATTTTTTTTTACTTGGGTGTTGGGCCCAAGTAATTAATTGGTGTATATTTGTGATAGAAATTGTTGAAATTAATACCATCAACAACGTGAACGCTGAGGTTACGGTTGTGAAGGCTAGCGGCGCTGAGGCTGTGATGCCGGTTCTAAGAAACCGAATATCGTTTTCCTTATTTGAAAAATCGGATAAGTTCAAGGGTAGTAACTTGAAGAGGTGGCAATTGTTCTTCATGACTACATTGAACTTGACCCGATATTTCAAATAGAATATACCTGAGGAGGATGTTGGAAATCTTCATAAGACTCTTATCCATCAATGATGTCATCCAAGTTGGGATGGTAGTTTGGAAAATTACCGCAAACTTGGAAGGACTCCAAGATGTACCTCAAATACAAGAGGAATATGGTAAGTCTCGAGGACCTTTTGAGAAGGTTGCGCATCGAGCAAGATAACCGAAAGGTTGAGAAGAAACCAAATGACATGGTTGCCAAGGCCAATTTGGCAAGGTTGGTGGGAGCTCCCGTGGGAATAAGCAGAAATGCTTTAATAATCCCAAGAGAGCTGCTCAGGATAAAAGTTTCACCAACGCTTGCATTATTTGTATGAATTCGGCCATAGAGCTAATGATTCTACGAAACCTCAGGCCGCTGAGAGTAGAGGTGTTCAATGAAAAGGACAAGAAGCCCACACATACTAATGTTGCTAAGGCTAGCTTGAGTTCTGATCTTGATGACGTGGATCTCACATGTGGTATGTCCGAAGTGAATCTTGTTGGTAGGTGGACACTGGGGTCACACGCCAAATTTGTGCGAACAAATGGAATGCTAGTTGGCAAGGGCGATTTGTCAAATGACCTTTTCAAGGTGAGTGTACTGACTTTAGCCTTTAAGACAAGGTGTGCAATAAATTGATTGAGGTGCGACCTGCGAGGTTAGCACTAGTACATTTGTAATGAATGTTGGGAAGAATGCAAATTTTGCATATTCTCGTGAGTCATTACAATTGTGGATTGGTGGATTAGGTCATGTGAATTATAAGTCTTTACAAAGGCTTATGTCACTAAACCTATTACCCAAGTCAACATCGATCATAAATACAAGTGCGAGACTTGATCGATGATTGTATAAGAGATTGCTATGTCTACTTGATGAGAAGTAAAGACAAAGCAATAGATTTACTCATTCACCATAAGAATGAAGTCGAGAAACAACTTGGGAAGAAGATCAAGAATCTTCGAAGTTGTGGGGGGAAGCTGTGCTTTCGGCCAACTATGTGCTCAATACAGTACTGCACAAAAGGTTGGATAAAACACCTTACGAATTATGGAAAGGTCATGCGCCTAGCTATAAATTCCTGAGGGTTTGGGGATGTCTTGCTAAGGTTCTGATCCCACCTCCTAAAAGGACGAGGATAGGACCCAAGACGGTAGATTGTGTGTTTATCGGTTATGCACAAGACAGTGCTGCATATCGATTCTTGGTACACAAGTCAGATAACTCTGATGTCCACGTAAATACTATCATTGAAGCTAGGGATGCTTCATTCTTTGAGGAAATCTTTCCTCACATAGCTCGAACTAGAGTTGGCCATCAAGTTGACCAAAGTGGGAGCAATGTGGGGGGAGAGGAACCTCAAGATGAAGTAGAAGAGCCTAGACGTGGGAAAAGGGCTAGGAAAGAAAAGTCCTTCGGATCAGATTTCCTAATATATCTGTTAGAAAAGGATCCAATAACCTACAAAGAAGCAATGTCCTCTACAAACTCTGCTCTTTGGAAGGAAGCGGTCAATAGTGAGATAGAGTCTATCTTACACAATCACACTTGGGAACTAGTAGATCTACCTCCGGGTAGTAAACCACTGGGCCATAAGTGGATCTTCAAAAAGAAGATGAAGCCTGATGGTACAGTGGATAAGTACAAGGCGAGACTTGTTGTTAAAGGTTACAAGCAAACTGAGGGTGTTGATTATTTTGACACATATGCTCCTGTTTCCAGGAAAACGTCTATTAGGTTAGTCATAGCCTTGGCGGCTTTGTTTAACCTAGAGATCCATCAAATGGATGTGAAGACGGCCTTCCTTAATGGAGATTTGGAAGAGGAGATTTACATGGAACAACCCGAAGGGTTTGTGGTTCCAGGTAAAGAACATAAGGTGTGTAAACTTGTAAAATCCTTGTATGGACTAAAACAAGCACCTAAACAATGGCACGAAAAGTTTGATAGTGTAATGCTATCTAACGGGTTTCAGATAAACCAATGTGATAAATGTGTCTACGTGAAAGGAGATGATAACGACTATGTGATAATTTGTCTCTACGTAGATGACATGTTGATCGTGGGTAATAATGATAATATCAAAATTACCAAGAAAATGTTGTCACAAAATTTCGACATGAAAGACTTGGGACAAGCTGATGCAATACTTGGGATAAAAATCTCCAAGACTTCAGAAGGTTACGCGCTTTCCCAAGGTCACTATGTCGAAAAGATACTTGACAAATTTGATAAGGATAGCAATGTAATTGCGAGAACTCCTATGGAAGTGATGTCGAGTCTCTGCAAGAATCGCGGAGAGAGTGTGAGACAACTAGAATATTCTAGAGTTATAGGCAGTCTAATGTACCTCATGGACTGTATTAGACCAGATATTGCAAACTCGGTAAACAGATTGTCGAGATATACGAGTAATCCCAATGATGAACATTGGAAAGCGATAGTTAGAGTCCTTAGATACCTAAGATACACTGCTAACTATGGATTACACTATACGAGACATCCAGCCGTTCTGGAAGGGTATTCAGACGCGAACTGGATCTCGGACTCCAAGAATATAAAATCCACGAGCGGATACATATTTACAATTGGAGGAGCAGCGGTCTCGTGGAGATCATGCAAACAAACTTGCATTGCTAGATCAACTATGGAGTCAGAATTCATAGCGTTGGATCTAGCAGCTGAAGAGGTGGATTGGCTCCGAACTTTTTTGGAGGATATCCCGATGTGGTCAAAACCAGTGCCTCCCATTAGCGTGCACTGTGATAGTCAATCAGCTATTGGAAGAGCACAAAAATAATGTGTATAATGGAAAGTCTAGACACATACGTCGTAGACATAAATCCGCGAGAACGTTATTGAGAACGGGTGTGATATCTTTAGACTATGTAAAGTCAAAAGAGAACATCGCGGATCCATTAACTAAGGGTCTAACGAGAGACCAAGTTGAGGTATCATCGAGGGGAATGGGATTAAAGCCCACGAAATGACCTAAACCCATGATGGCAACCCAACCTGGATCGTAAATCCCGATCTGCAGGTTCAAAGGGACAACCGAATTGTGAGGCTAGGATCGAACAAAGCACTCGGGAAATTGAGTTCCTTACCTATTCCTATGATGAAAGAGTGATAGACCTGTCCATTGGGAGGTTAAGCTTTAAGCTTTTAATGATCTTTATACTTCGAGTATATATAAGTGGGGTATGGCAGGATACTCCTTATAAGAGATCACCTATGTCGAATGTGAAGGGGCCGCTTCTATGAGATGAGTTAAGGGCTAAATCTCTAGAGCATTCGATGAAGTTTCCAAGGCAGTCCAGGGCCAAAATGGATAACAACGAAAGGACCGAGTAGTGGTTTGAGAAGGGGTTGTGTGAGTACCTTTGTCTTGGTATACATAAAACGCCGAACAGTTCAAGGCATCGCGTCCACTGGTTGGCAAGTATATCCGAAGGTATTTCACTAAGGAAGGTTCAAGGCTTTCAACCACCTTTCCTAATGCAACTAATTCTCGCAGAACTCCAAGTTGCATGTAGCATTGGTAGGCTCATATCATAACATATCAGCCAATTGCATTCATGTGGGGGATTGTTGGAGAATTGGATTTTTAATCCATCGAGGAGGTTGGCCCAACATATATGTGTATGTTGGGTTTGGGCCTAAGAGAATAATTAGAAAGAGAATTCTAATTAAATATAATTTCTTAGGAACTTTGAGCTAATGCAGGTCACGCCAATTGGTTTTGGGTGTCATATGATATATGCGAAACACGTTGAGAAAGTTTCGTAACGATGAATGACACTTGCGGAAAATCAATTCTCAGTGTGAATGAAAATTGGCTTCAAAGTGATGTGGGTTTTATCGGTCGTCATGAGTTCGAGATTTATGACTCTGGTAACCGCTCATTTATTGACCGTGGTTAATAGGGAGCGTTAATGGCTGTAACCGCTCATTTATTGACCATGGTTAATAGGGGATTAATGACTGCCATTATTCCAGAATTAAATGGGGTCTCAAATCCTCCCTATAAAAGGGGACCTCCTCGTCTCATTTGAAATACACCAAAAACTCACTTAGAGTTTTACTCTCCTCTCTTCCCCTTAGCATAGGCATTCTCATTTGCATAGTATCGGGGTTCTACACCACTAAAGGTTCGAAAGGTGTTCAATAGTGCTTCCTATTGTTCACGTGATTGGGCGTTGTACCTTGGGAACTCTCTTACCCATGGAGGCCTGAAGCTATAAGGCGGGTAATAAGAGTTTAAGGACACACGGCTTGCTGTGGCCTCGTCCAGGATTAAATCCGAATTCGTGACGATCAAAGAGGAGGGCAATCTGGAGTCTCCTACCTTGGAAAAGACGATATTCACACTTTGCTCAAAGTGTGGTTGTAAGTTATCTCTTACACTCGTTTATTATTGTGTTTACGATTTATATATGGTCAAACCATAGTTTATTTACTAATATTTCCAACAGTCTACTATATACTAAACAATTGAAATCAATTAACGTGCAAGATAAAAAAAAATTACTTACTTCTTGTCTCCTTCCAGGTCTTCAATATCTTTTAGTGCAGCAGCGCCAACTATAAATAATGTGGAAAATATTGCGAGAAATATTTGTTACAGGCTGCACCATACCACAATTAATGAAATGTGAAGTTAAAATGCAAGAAAATCAATCATCCTTCCAATTTATGTGTGAGATTATAAAATGCACTTATCAATCTCATAAATGAGTTTGATATATATATATATATAATTTTTGGTTAAAACCATTTGTATACTTAGTAGGTCGACTATTCTAGAATTGAATCAATTAGGGACAAAACTCTTCCAATACATAAACACCGTTGCATTTCTAAACTTTCGAATTCGAGACTTCTTAGTTAAATTACAACAATTCGATAAATACTTGTTGCTATATATATATTTCATTGTTGGGTACGAAGCCTGAGTATCTATGCAGGCGTTTTGTTCGAGTGAAGATAAAGCAGCAAGATTAATTGGTTGAAACACAAAATGACGCGTATGCGTCAAAGGAGCAAGCGTGCGCGTCCTAGGTGCAAGCGTATGCGTACAAAGGGCAAGCGTACTTGCCTGTAAATCAAAATTAATCGTACGGTACAAAGGGCAAGCGTACGCTTATTGCCCGTAACACAAAATTAAGCGTGATCGTACAAAGGGCAGGCATACACATGCAAGCAGGTTACGCGTGTAGGGCAATATCGGCAAAAAGAAGCAGCTTAGCTTGTTCTGGACTCTACAACGAGATTATGATTTAGTCCAATTATAAATACCCATAAATTCCAATATAATCGGTGTTGTAGTATGATAAAAAGAAAACTTAGTAGAAAAATCCCAGTTTAATAGCACCCCGAAACTTAATATTGACAAATTAGTTCATCAAATATCGTGTTTCTTTCTTTCTTTCGTTCTTTCAATCTTTCTCATATAAGTGCAATTCTAACCTCAACAACTATAAGTATTTCGATAAAAGCATAACAAGAGAAAAATATTCAAGAGCACCTCAATTGAAATGGAAGTCCCATTATGGTTTTTGCTAAAGCCGCCGCACATAGATTAAATACACACCCTCGATCCTGCATGAAGCCACTAATAAGTTAGGAAAATTTTTGTTCCAAATAAATAGGTAAATTTAAAATTAATACCCAGGAGCAATAGTTTTTTTTTCTCTAGGACGCAATAGTTCGAAATCTACAAAAGAAAAACCATCACCTCTATTTGTTTTTTAATTTAAAATGTGAAGTATAAGACAATGATTAGTTAGATAATCATCTGATTGATTATGCATTTCTAGTTGTGTGTTAAAATA
The DNA here is from genome assembly GCA_963995505.1 of Hypericum androsaemum. NCBI lineage: Eukaryota > Viridiplantae > Streptophyta > Magnoliopsida > Malpighiales > Hypericaceae > Hypericum > Hypericum androsaemum. The sequence continues at coordinate 992,364 of OZ023187.1, forward strand.
TACATCTAACAAAAATAACTATATAGTTCTTTCATATTTGTATCCAAGTTCACCACTCTTACAACTAGTATTAAAGTAGAAAATATTTATATTTAATTTTATTGTGAAATTATAATGTACAAGTATAAAAATCATAATTTAACCACTGTTTAATTTTTTTTGACAAAGATCATTTTTTGCCGTCTATCCAACAAAAAATTGATTGGTCTGATCGATTGAACCGGTAAGTCAATGTCATTAACCAGCTATTGAAACAGATGTCAGGTTTAGAGTCAAAATGATGAGGAGTTGCCCTTAATTTATGGTCAAATTAGTCCGACTGTTAACCAAACCATATTTTTTAAATCCATGATTAAAAGAAGAAAATGTATCTAATATGGAAGTAGTACTTACAAAAGCACAAAAGAAAATTGCACCAATAGTCGATCTCTTAATGGAAAATGGAGGAACGGAATATAATGATCCCAAGACCAAGTGGCACAACACATATGCAATTACCGAACCCGATTTTAAAAGTACGGAAACTGCGATGCCAATAATTATGAAACTTATCACCAATATCCATGCAGATCGAATTGATAATGCTCCCGAAGCTAATGGATAATGAGGTTTGTTAATTCTGTAAAATTAACAAATCAGAAAAAAATCATTAGTTTTATGAGTGGAGCCAAATATACTTTAATAGTGATAATTAGGTACGTACTTATCAATTTCGATATCGTAAATTTGATTGATGCCACTTGTGAAACCCTCTGAGGAAAGCATAGCAATAACAACAGCCATTGTCCTTAGAAGTAGAGTCCAATTGGACAGCTTTACTAATTGAGCATTCTCCATCCAAGTTCTTAAGGATACACCGCTGCATGACCCAAATATTTATATTTTATTGTTATGTTACAAAAAATTAACTTAAATACCTACTAATGGAGTACGCCAATTTGGCCCCTACTTAAGAAATATTGACAAGTCGACTCTATTGATTAGTATGAGGTGCAACAATTGATAAAAACGGGATAGAGTGTCTTCTCATATCGTTTTATAAATCGTAAATTATAATTTAAAGTATCAGTCATAAATATAAAAACTGTAATTATTATTATTGGGCCTGAACAGGTGGTTACCTAAGTTGTAGATTATGTATAGATGTATACATAATCTACATAACCACTTATTCAGGCCGAATAATTATTAAAATACCTTCGCTAGAAACGTTTAGCGGTGATTTGTTAAAATTCAATAAGTAATGGTGCACCAGCCTAAATATAGTATATTGGTGCAATCCAAAATATGATGCAGTAGCCAAATTAAATTAGATAAATTTGAGGAGTTAGTTGCTTACGCGAGTCCCACAAGGGTCGTGTAGAATATAAGGTCTCAAGAATCTTTTCAGTATGTCTAAGACTGCCAATACTTTAGTGGGAAATGAATCAGATTTATCTGCAGAAGCCTTCATAAAAACAATCCAACGTGTTAAATTAAAATACGACACAACTATCAAACTCTATTTAGAAAAATTTGTCAACATGGCTGAGTGATCTAAAGCGCCATAAATCAAGTTTATTCACAAAAAAGTTCTATTTAAAAATTACTATTTCAATGATATTTTTTCTTCAATATGTTAGACTCGAATCTAAATACTTTTTTAAGAATTTAACTATCAAAATAAGTTGGAAAAAAATTAATTTATGGACTGCAAAATAATTGCTTACCTCTGTACGTGTACGTGTAAGAGCACAAATTGGTCGGTTTCCAGTTGGGGCCCACAAACACCCTCCCTTAGTGGCAAGTGGGCCCCGACCATGTCCGAGTATTTTTGCTGCTTTGACCCCACCGCTATGGGCTGTCAAGCACGCAACTTCCCGCGTCCAGTTGCCCCCACCCTAATTTTTCTCATAAGTAAAATTTTATTAATAATCCAAAACAATATAACAGACCTAAACAGAAACGAAAAAGTGGAAGGGGACAAACAGAGGAAGGAATACATGATCTAGTTCCACCAATGAAAAAAATTCACTCACTTTACGAAATATAAGCATGATTAATTTAGATATAAATTATGTAAAATTTAAAAGATGTCAAAATTATTCCTACTAATAATTCTGGGAATTATATTGAAAGTCACATGGCACGTACCTTGTTCCTCGGAACAACTTTTGTGAAGCTATTATTGGTGACTCGAAAAATCCCCGCATTTGAACCAAGAGGAGATGTAAGTGAGAGTTCCATTAACAGCGATTATTATTATCTAAGAGCAGAAAATAAATGGTGGTTTAAGGGGAAAGTCATATAAATGAACGGCTTAAATAGCCTAAATTTCAGGTCGTTAATTTTTTTGGCCGGAGTTTGGAAAATTAAGAAATGAGTGATGCATGCTACGCACGACGTAATAATTTATTGGTTTAAGTCTAGTTGTTTTGTTTTTTTTATACACCACTATTTTGTGGTTTTAAATTCTCGGACTAGATGACAGATGTCTTAGCTGAATGATAATCAAGTGACACATGTTAACTCCGGTTACTTGAGTTATCCTATCACATATTTATAAAAAAAATTATCATATCACATCACTAATTTTATGAGTATGTCATGCTACCTCACTAATTTTATTTGTGTGATATGTCAATTCACTAATTTGAGAGAAAAGTGGACAAATTTGATAGAATTCAGATTCAATTCTTGACTGGAATGAGATCGGCAGAGTTAGATCGGGAGTCACCAATATGCCGAATTACTGATGTGGCATGCTACGAGTATAAAATTAGTGATGTGACATGAGATGCGAAAAAAATTAATGACGTAGCATGATAACTCGTGTAACTGGAATTAGCAAATATCATTAGGTTGTGAGCGAGGTAGTATGTCAAAGCTTGAAATCATAAGATACTAAAGTAAACTTTAACTTAATTTTTTTAGAAACTAATAATTTTTTATTTGATATAAATCATACGGGATCTACAATTGCTGATCTCAGGTTACAATAATGATAACTCTCCTCGAAAATCTTGTTTAAAATGATATAAAGATCCGCACTTTTGTGAAAAAATGTTACACTAAGTTGGAAAAACCATTACAGTACATATTATACTAGTCAAAAGATATTTAGTTTAACTACAGAAAGATAAAAATTCATGAAAGTCAAATATTAAAATCTTTGCGGATGTAACTATTGGTATAAATTTTACCTAAATAAAAGACCTATTTTACTCAAAAGCATATAACGTCAAAGCTGTAAAAGTGGATGCGTAATGTTACATAAAGTTGTAAAATTCGAAAACTAACTTTTTGGATCACTTAAATAAGGGCAAATTACTCTCAAGTCCCTGACCTTTGGTCACCCTCCTTCTAGAGTCCCTAATTTTTGGAAAATGATTGTACCGTCCCTAAGTTTTGATGATAATAGACCCTCGAGTCCCTAGAGCCAGAATATTCCTTTTTTTCTAGTGAACCCCACTGAAAATGATCAAAATGTCCTCCCCACCAAAAAAATTAAAAAAATATCTTTCCTTCCCCTTCATCTTCCTCCTCTCACCTTCAACCAAAATCTAAACTAAAAAATAAATCAAAACATATTTAATGAGAATCAAAACTAATTCGAAATTTTAATTACCCATCTCCCCCTATAGACCTAATCATCGTCATCATCACATCATGCACATAAGAAACCGACTTCAACAAGCAAACAAAAAATACACTCCCAAACCCTAATTCTTCAACTGCCGGAGTCTGAGATTCCAGCGACGTCGAACCAACCTCGGCTCCGTTGTCGGTCAAATCCACTTGAAGCAAAAATCCCTCGCTCCCTAGGATGAGCTCCGACTGAATTTTTGCATTGAGGAGGGCCTCGAAGGCCTCCTGGCGTCCATCCACGTCACGTCGATGCCAAGTTCTTCCTTTCGTTCATCGTAAACACAAACTAATATCACCGTCCCACGAATCAATAAAAAAATGTAACATAAAAAGAGCGGTGTTGAGCTTCTTTAGGAAGAGATTGAAGCTGGGTTCCAGGAAGAGATCGAAGTAAGAAGATTTGCTGGATTCGACGGGACCTAGATTGGAATTCGCAATTGGGTCGCTAGAAAAACTAAAAAGGAGCGATCTTTCAGGGGTTCCAGGAGGTGGGTCGGTGGCGGAGGAGGAGGAGAAGAAGGGGTGGAGCGAGGAAGACTTGGTGGGAGGCGGTGGCGGGGTTCATCGGAAGGTACAAGGTGGATAGTGTGATTAGGAAGGCTTAGGTGATGGGGGAGATGAAGGAAGCCGGGAACGATGTTGGTACTCGATTAGAACGGCGACGGAGCTGGAAATGATGACAGAGCCGGTGGTTCGAGTGGCAGCGTATCAAGTATTCGGCCACCCAATCCTTCACTTGCTTATTATCATCCTCTTCCGCCACCGATCCATAGAAGGTTTCGTTTCTTAATTTTGATTTTACTATCAGGTCTCGTGTCTTGATTTCAATTTGATTAAAATTGATTTTCTTCGCAGGGAAGAAGACCAGGGAAGATGCGAGGGAAGAAGATCATCTGGATTTTTTTTTGCGGGGGTCAGACATTTTGATTATTTCAAGTGGGATTCACAGGAGAAAAAGAAATATTCTGGTTTCAGGGATCCGAGATTCTATTATCATCAAAACTTAGGACGGGACAATCATTTTCCAAAAGCCAGAGACCCTAGGGAGAGGGTGACCAAAGGGCAGGGACTTGAGAGTAATTTTTTTTTTAAATAAACGTCCACGCGAGCCAACAATGAATTAGTCTACGTGGCATTCTATTCAAAAACATTTAACGTCAAAATAACAAGTTTGAAAATAATTAAAATTTTGATGGTCGATTAATCTAGATTCGATAAAGATATGACATTGAAAAGGTAACAAAAATTTTCTAACAAAATTTTAATAATATTATGTTCTCAAATACTTGAATTCGAGACTTCTAAGTTAACCAAAAATAACTCATTAACTAGTTGATTAAATTGTTTATTACTTTATACTTGAATTTGAATTAGTGAGTATATTAACATAGTGGATTTCATGTAATTTCAACCAAAAAAATATAGGAGAGAAAAAGTGAACAATCTATGATATCCATAAAATTGTCGCTTATTAAAATACTAACCATTGAATACACTAGTCCTATTTTTTTCAGGCGTATATACTAATCCTATTTTTTAGGAGTATATACTAGTCATACTTGTAAAGCCATCATCCTAAAATTTCCCACGCCACTCCCCTGATACCAACGTGCCAAGCTCTCGTTGGTAAATTTTTTTTTACTGTACCGTTGGTAAATTATATGTTTGACTTCCTCTAAAAATGGAATGATTTGCTGTTCTCCAGCTGCTCTAAGCATTGTCTATGGCGAAATTATACAAGACTTGTCCTCGAAGGTCTATCCGGTCAACTCTCGAGTATTGATACACCTGCTGATTTTTTTTTTGAAAGTTCATTTTCGTACTACGTGCCTTGCCGGCTTGAAATATATAATATTGTGATTTAAAATTCATCAAAATAGTTGCTATGAATTCTATACTAATACTGCCTAATGCTATTCCTATTAACGGATGCTCCTCCCTCTCGTCTACCTCCTCATCCAACATTTAACGTCAAAGTTACAAGTTTGAAAACAATAAAAGTTTTGGTGGTTAATCTTATTGTTTTTAAATAGATAATAAAATATTCAAAATAAGATACATGCTTATCCTACTATAATAATGTAAACGTTCATTTTTGGTCCGACAATTTGGAAATGTCGAAACTATCCTTTCAATTAAATATTACAGATAAAAACGAAGGAGAAGAAACCGAGGAGAGGCGGAGAGGACGATAGGGAACAATGAGGACGATGTCCACGCACAGGTTCCCCAACGTCGCCACGTCTACGCTCTTAACATCTTGCCCTCTCGGCTTCCACAACGGGGTGGTCACGTGAGTGAGCCCTCCGCCACGATGGGGTCCGGAGAGCTCGACTCCTCCTCCGCCGCCATGGCAAGCCTCCGTAGGCGGGGGATGATCTTTAACTAATAAGCATCATCTAAAGCAACTGAATCCAGCGCTGTTACGCATACCAAGAGAGTTGTAGAGGCCGAAATGGTTGATAGAGATAGATGCAGCCGGCCGGTCGGGGTCACCCTCCGGGTGTTCGAAGGAATTACTCTGAGAAGAAGAAGAAGACAGATAAGAAGATGACTAGCTTGGGCGATAAATGGTGCAAGATAGTGGCATTGTCGTTGTTGTGGGATTGGATAAAAGGAATCAATGAGCTTGCAAGGTGAGGGCTTGAGGAATGCATCCAGAGACAAACTATCCCTCCTTTCCACCAATGGATTTTTTGAGGTGGAAGTTCCAAAATACCCTCGCTCTCTCTCTCTACCTCCTTATCTTTCTTTCTTTTGGCATTGCGTTCCAATTTTTTGGATTCCCTCGGTTCTTTCCTCTTCTGTCCTTCCACTTCCAATATTCTTCCCCGGTCCTTTTCGACGTTGTTCTGCACTCAGCCTTATGATGTAACTATGATTTACTTTTTTTTAGAAGGTTTTTTTAGGAATGACTATGTTTTACCAAAGGGAGTGTTTATGGTATTGATCACTATAAATGCCAATTTTGTAGTATTATTAACCTCTTTAATGATTTTTATTTTTTTTTGAGGCTGATTTTTATGTTTATTGCATTGATTTCTTTAGCAATTTTTGCCAATCACTTAAAAAATATTGAGAGTAACGTGTTCGACTCTGTTGTAGTATGGTCCGATCGATCATACATTTTTTATTCACTCAACTTATATCTATTGACTTCCTACTTACAGTTTCCAAATCCACCTACCAATTTTATTGAGCTCTCAAATTCATGAGATTGTTATAATAAAAGAAACTTTTTTTAAAGTAATGTTGCTGATAAATTTGGAACGTTTACAGAAAACATCGTCTACAAAAAAGTTCTTCAGGCGTCTTAGGTAAATTAAAAAATAAGATAGTGTACTTAAATATTTAAGAGAATATTTTATTCATGTACAACTTAAAAAAATTAGTAAACGATATATTTTACAGGTTTTGAAACAGAACGGCACTCGCATTGCGCTTGCGTATTTGCTAGTTATTATTATCAAATAGGATAGGTGCACAAGTTATTGTTCCATCATGGGGAGTACTATGGGCGTCTTTAGGAGGCAAGCTCTCGAGCAATTGGGGTGCGTGCACGAGCTTGGGGATGGTCAATCTGACCCTCAATGAGCTCTGTGGAGAAATTGATGGGCGTCAGGATGGGTAGATTTTTTTTTTAAACAAGTAAAATATTATTTATTCAAAAATATATATCATCAAAATAGTAAATAATTAAACGTAGTTAGATACCAAGTAACGCAAAACCCTAACAATGAAATAACACAAACACTGAAATAACCTACACAAAGAACGGATCCTTGTGCTGGATTTTGACAGTCGAAGCCGTGACGTCGACTACAGCAGCAAGCTCCCCCTGCTTCACCACGTGGATATCTAAACAGAATACCAGAATCTACTTAATTTTATTTCTTTTTTACTGATAAATTAATGAAAAACTATAAGCGAAAATTTAGCTTACGCGTTTCTGAGCTTAGGAGAGTTTCTCGGGGGAACCGGAGAAGAGGGAAGTCTGTAACGGACTCCCACTCCGTCCAGCTCAGCCACGACACCAGCTTGTAACCTCTCGACGACGACTTTAACGGCACCGGCGGATTCTCCTCCGCTTCGGATGATCCTTCGAAGAAATCCATGGTCGACGACATGTTGTTTCCAGGAGCTGAGGTTTTTAGGGGAGATAAACCCTAATTTAAGTATCTACACCGATGGGATTTTCGTTTCGCGGGCCTGTTGAATATGGCTTGTTGGGCTTTGTGGCCCACATTGTATTATATTTTTGGTTGAAGTCACACAATATTCGAATTTTTTAAGTAAATGTAGAATTTTATTACTAAAGAAAAAAAATAGTGAGTGTGAAACGCCCAAACGATCCATCCACAAGTTATCCGTGAAGGGGTAGACAAGTGGAAAGCGCACACTACCTAATCTTAACTTTATGTTAACTCTGTTAGTATAGATGTCTTATAGACAATCGATATAAGGACATTATACTTGATGACATTCAGTTATATTATTAATGTGCATTAATAATATTTGGCATTACATAAATGAATATAATGTTTGATTGTTTGCATATATTCATGTTTATGTTCCCATGAACTAGTGTTGTCATTGAGAATGTGAGATCTCAGATGACTATGCATGTAGTTCTTAAATAGCCACAATCAATGATTATCGAAAATGAGATATCAATGATGCGATTGAGATTGGTGTGCGATCTGCATCATATCCTTAAAGGATGTAGTGGTTCTCACAACTGCGAGATACTAGGTATTTCATGATGGATGCACAGATACTTTGGAGAGTATTGGCATACCCGACTGAGAAATCGTTTGGTATATTCTATTTACGTGTCTACGGGAATATCGATTTGTGGAGTAGTGTGATAGTCCTCTGACTTGAGGTCAATACGCACGACATGTACGGAGTGATTGACTTTGACCGTGACCAACGCTTGCACTCCTGACGAGGTAGATACGACATGTGTTGGGTACATCACGAAGTGCATGTGCGTGGTAGTTGAGCCAAGAATAGGATTCATTCCTCAAAAAGACTTGGAGAGAATACTTGTCTTCTCATAACTAATTGGATCGTTAGTCATTGGCCAATGCACGTCACTTTTGGAATGGTGTCTAAAAGTGACAACATGATCAATTAGTAGAATGAGATAATATGATTAAGTTATTTTAATAGATACTTAATCATGTTCAAGACTTAATCGAGTATTCGTGAATGAAAGAACTGTATTACTGTGAGCTTCACATTACAGGTAGTTGCAGTATCCTCGCAACGTACCTCATATGTTGAGATTGTCTGGTCTATTGTCTAGGGTTCGACTAAGACCATTAGTTCGACTAATCGCTTGGCATGTGAGGGCCTATGGGTCACACAACAAGTAGTATTAGTTTACGAATTGAAGTTGGTTAGATTAAATATTGATTTGATCAAGAATATTTATTCTATAGACAAATATTATAATTTTATTAGATAGAATTATAATTATAATTATTTAATTAAGTTGAATTTAATTAAATACTAATATGTATAGTAAAATCTATTAGATGTTGGACATATTGACTGGGTCAAAAAAATAATAGAATGGGCTTGGAGGCCCAAAAGGGAAGTCAATGTTGGAAGTCACTAAGGGCTTCCAACTTTGCCTCCTGAGAAACCTACTCCTAAAAGGGTAGGAGTTGGTTAATTATTTTACTATATATATGTGTGGGTATCAAGGGTTTTTACATAGAAAATTTATTAACCTAGATACAAGACACATATTTTCTCTAGTTTCTTCGATAAAGAATTCTTCTAGCGAATTCTCGAATATTTCAACTGTCAAGGAGTTCATAGACAAGGACTACGTGGATACCATAGTTGAGGATTCGATCTACAACGTACTGTAAGAATTTTCTAACTATGTTGTTATCTTGATTTTATGTTATACAACCATGATCAGATTCGGTGCTGGTAAAAAAATTTATCATCTGCTGCTACGAACTTAGGATTCGTGTTTATAAAACCCAACAAACTCATAAGTTGAATAGTCATGAGAAAATATACACACGATATTTAAATTGATTGGTGGTACTATGTTTTGACACGTGTTCATTCTCGGGTTTGAGTTCCTGGCAACTAGTTAAAGCTATACTTAAAACGGGTTCACTCTCTCATGAATATGTTGCAGCTTACGTATATGCACGTGTATCTTTTTTGCATGTATGTATTTACGTTGTTATATGATATTGTTCTAGCATAAGAAGCTTGAGGAAGATTGCAAGTTGTTATGCTTTATTGTTGAGAAATAATGTATCACAATAAGTGAAGAAGCAACAACCACAAGAAATAAACTTCAATGTAATACATTTTTATTCCAATTTAAGTAAAGATAATGATATTTCAGATTTTGATAGAAATAAAAAATTGGCAATTTGGATCTATAAAAAGAAGAAAAAAATCGTAGATCGGAGAAACTTTTATGACAAAAGTGACCGTCTTTATTCAACAAACAAGTACCAAAATGACAAGAAAAATTTTTATAAAAAAAATACGAAAAAAATCATATACACATCACATTTGGTTTTTTATTTGAATACATGTTTCAAACTCTATTTTTAAGGCGACTCTCTTACCGGTGTCTTTTATACATCACAGTTGGGTTACCTTCATAGAAGAGAAGCTTGCAAAATGGAGGGTGCACACACAAGGTAGTTCTTCCTAAGGCTCACTCTAGATAAAAGGAAAAAGAATGTACTCTATAATAAAGAGTTTGCTTATAAGATTAATGATCGAATGGCTTGCTTCCTGCAAAATCATATATAAAATCAATACAAGTTTAGTAGGCCACAAAATTGTTTAATATACCTTTAGACAATAAATGTACGGCTATATATATGCTAAATAGCTTTAAAATAAATATGAACCAACTAATCAATATTTGATCCAACTTTTGAAAGTTTGACAAAAAAATTTTTATAAACATCTAACACGTGTGCATTGTCAAAGCTCAAAACTTCTTGGTTAACAATGAATAATCCGTCACTGTTTAATCTAATTCCTTATAATGCATAGTAAAATTGTACGCTCGTAGGAGATTTACCTTGGTGTAATTTTCTTTGTCCCACTTCAAAGCCTGAGAAAGAAAGGGATCAAATAGTGCTTGTCAACGATATCATTTAGCGCTGAAAAGGTTAAAGACGCGCTCTACAATAATTAAGATTTTAGCCAATTATTAACAGGTAAAAATTGATAAAATTTCACGGTTCAATTTACCTCTAAGATCGCATACGAGGCCAGAATAACATGTACAGGGATCATAATACTCTGTCTGAAATTCTGTGTTGATAGATGTAGATAACTATTGAGCTGAAGTCAATAGATGTAATAATAATGTACGACCTAAATCAAAATTACCTGAGGCATGAGAATAGCTGTTGTAATAGCACCAACGTAATTCGTCAGTATGATTCCAAAACCAATAAATGCAACTTTTCTAGGCCCATAAACTATTGGTAAGGTTGGTACGTCAAATCTGTCAAATTTTAAAATATTTAGATTGAAACAATTTTGATCAATTATAATAATTCGAATCAATTACACGTGTAATAATCAAATCAACAACTTACTCCTTGTCGCCTTCCAAGTCTTCGAGATCTTTGAGTGCGCCAATAACCATTCCAAACAATGAGGTATTTATTGCCATAAATACCACTTGTGGACTGCGTGACAAAGTCAGTAAAATACGAAGTTAAAAAATAAGCAGATTAAATATCCTTTGTAAGTGTGGAATTATATATTGGTTTCATCAATTTCATAAATTAATTTATTATTTGTGTTTCATAAAAAAAATATAACAGGTGGAATCAATAGAACACCTCAATTGAAATGGAAGTCCCAAAATGGTTCTTGATGCACCCGATGAACCTAACATAAAAACAACTCCTCGACCCTGGAAGCTACTAATTAGTAAGGCAAATTCTAGTTCAAAATAAATATTTAAACAATCACTTAGAGGTCTCGGATTCAAATATGTTATATACGGAAGCAACACGTACCAAAGAAGTAGTAAGAACTGCACCAACGGTGGATCTCTTGAGGGAAACTGGAGGAACCGAGTATAGTGTTCCCATGACCAAGTGGCTGAGAAGATACGCCAGCAGCGCACCTGATTGTAGAAGTAAGGAGATGGCAATGCCAACTACCATAAAACTTATCGTCATTACCCATGCAAATCGAAGTGAAAGTTCTCCGGAAACTAGTGGATAATGAGGTTTGTTGATCCTGCGAAATTAATAAATTAAAAAAGCAACTAATATGTTTGAGGAGTGTAACAAGATATAGTTTGGAGGGCGTTATACGCTACGTACTTGTCAATTTCGATATCGTATATATGGTTGATGCCACTAGTGTAGCCGTCTGCACAAACTAGGCCAACAAAAACCGCCGTTGTCCTAAAACAAAGAATCCACTTCGGTATCCTTATTAGATGAGTGTTCTCCATCCAAGTTCTTGTAAACACAGCTCTGCATCCACCAAACTCCATATATTTATTTTTGGACTAGCAAAAATGTATTAGGATAAGAAGTTAGTAGCTTACGCAAATCCTGCAAGTATCAGGAGTAGAAGATGAGGTCTTATGAATCGTAGTAGTACGGCAGCAAAATTCAGTAGTTTGATGATGACTGAATCAGTTTTATCTGCAATAGCCTGCATAAATGTAAAATCAATGTATCAAATATCTCCCATGATTTTGCAGAGGCTGACTCTCTTTTTTTGGAGGATGGATTCGGTATGGGTTGAAGAAAAGGCCACCACACTGTGCGGGAATAGATCCGGACCGTCCAACACATTAAAAAATGGCAAGGAAAATCTAACGGCTAAAATTCACGGAGATATTTTTAGTATTTAATAGTTTGTTTTCACACTCTCTCTTCCTTCCTCTCTCACTCTGTCTCTCTCTCTCCCTTTTCCTCTCTCTCCCTGTTCCTCTCTCTCTCTCTCCAAATTGACGCTGATGTTGCTGACGACGACGACAAGCCCAACCTCGACCAGCAAATTCGACGCTGCCAATGCTCCATAATCCCGGTCTCCTATCTTCCTTCTTCCCAAATCTCCAATTTTTTCCATTCCTTTTGATTTTTAGGTTTCAACCGTGACCTCGAAGATGTCTGCGCCATGCAGGTGGCCATTTTAGGGAGCCACAACTTCTTACTCCGGAGTTCGATTGAGTTGATTCAAGTTGTTATACAAAAATGAGATGTATATGTAAAATTTTGTAGTTTATGACTTCTCCAAATTCAGAGTGTAAGAACGTCGAAAATACGCTTGAAGTCAATAGTTGAACGAGTTACGAGAACATGTTTTGGTTGGGAAGCCACCACTTCTTACTCCAGAGTTCGATTGAGTTGATTCAAATTGATGTGCGAAGCTGAGACGTATATCTACGACTTTGTGGTTTATGACTTCTCCAAATTTGGAGTGTAAGAATGTTGAAAATACGTTTGAAGTCAATAGTCGATCGAGTTACAAGAATGACATGTCCGGTTATGTCAAATGACATGCCCAGTTTTTAAAAAATGGCATGCCCAGATTTGATAAATTTATGTCAAAAGGCATGTCCGTTAAATATTTAATAAACTAATAATTAATAAATTAAATGACATGACATGTTATGTCTAAATGGCATGCTCGGTTATATTGAAATGGCAAGCCCAGTTATGTTTAAATGGCATGCCCGATTAATATTTAATAAAACCTATAGTAAATTAAATAATTAATAAAATAGCAGGTTATGATAAAATGGCATACCCTGATTAAATGACAGGTCCAGTTACGATAAAATAGTATACACAGTTATGAATAATTAATTAAATGACATGCAATGTTAATAATTCTTCTAATAAAAAAAGTTCAAGATAAAAAAAATAAAAATTAATTGCAATTGGGGGGACGTGGGTATAAACCACGCGCCCAACCCCACCCATATGGCACGTCAACGTGTCTCACAATTGATAGCCTCATCCACGTGTGTCATCACTTGACACATTTGCCCCTCTTTGTTCGGGACGGAATTCACATTTCCGTGCACAATCCGTGCTCTTTTTTGGTATAATTTTCAAGAATATTATAGAACATTTTAATCTGGTTATTTCCGTAATAGATTCGTACTGTAGTAATATATGTAAAGTATATATTGCATCATGACCCGTATTTGGGAATATGTGTGTATATTTATTGCATTAGTGATTCTCAATAGGTAAAGTATATGATACGGTGATGTACATTCGTGATTCTCAATATATAACATGCTCTTGATGTAATTTGGACTTCATGTATTCTTGAGGTTAATATACATCTCATCTAAAAAAAGTTAAGTAATATATATAATTTTTTATATTAAATCAATAATTTATTAGGTTATTTATTTTACATACGTTATTTATTAGGTTATTGATTGTGTTTCTGTATATAAAAGTCTATTGATTTTTTTGTGTGTAAAAGAATCATGTTTCGCAAGCACCCAAAACCCAAAATACACTTCATAAGATGATGTGCTAGTATTAGATTAGTTGGCACAAACTACCTTTATTTAGAAGGAAAAAACACTAATTAAACCAACCCTAATGTTAGAAATAAGATTGTATAGTCTACCTCTATGAAAAAATTTGTGCATCATCATTCGTCGAGAGTGTTTCGATGGCGTAATCTTACGATTGTCTCGTACTAGGAAATATTTATGTAGTCATGATTTAATTATATACTTATGATTAAATTTGTCGATCGTCATTCAACGAGAGTAGTTTCAATGGTCTAATCTTTTTATTGTATCAAAAGATTTATGTAGTCATGATTTAGTTCTACACTTATGATAAAATTTGTACATCATCATTTGATGAGAGTGATTTTGATGATCTAATCTTACGAATATCTCATATTATGAAAGAGTTATGTAGCGATGATTTAGTTATATAATTGTGATGAAATTTGTCCGAGTTATACTGAAAGTCGCATAAACTTTGACATGTACCTTATTCTCATGAGTGGCCGTGCTCCTCTCAGGAGCAAGTTTTGTGGAGCTATTTTTGGTGCGTCGAATAGTTTTCGCATTTGAATCAAGAGGAGATGTAGACGAGAGCTCCATTATGACCGGTTATTATTATTTTTTCAGAATGAAATACCACCATATATATAATGGATAGTTCGAGGGGGACGTCATAGTAATGGCTTAAATAGAGCTGTTAGTTAGCCAGCTCTCAAAAATTGGGATCTAGAGATACGATTAAAACGGGCAATAATAAAATTATAGGTTGAGTATAGTTTAATCACATATGTTTAACGATATTCCATAAAAAACTGGTGATTTTGAGAATAAAAAAACCATAAATTTTTTATATTCAGAGTCAAATACTAGGAGTTTTATTCAGGGATGATTACCTCATTGATATCTTTTTACATTAGTAAGTTCTGAACGCAAAATTTTATGAAAAAACTTCATTTTAGTACCTTGAAGAAACCTCACTTTAGAAGATCAAAAGGTATCTACATATCTTTTTTTATACATAAATTGTTATTACCATCAAAAGGTTATACCTAATAAGCACAATTGCATTGTACCTTAAGCACTTTAATTCTCCAAAAAAGGCAAAAGATATTCGACTATCTAAATTATACATGTCACTAGATAAGTAATATTTTTGACACACATCTCCTAGCTTTGCCATTACTATTCTCTATTATTTTGCGCCAATCAATCTTAAGAAAATTCGATGTCCCATAGTAAAAATAATTTTTTCACTATAATCTTAGCCTCCATATGAGAATTCTCCTCCAGTTTGTTTGGTCTCTCTTGTTTTGCCTTGTATCCTAAAGCTCGGGCATTTTCTAAATGTGTCTCCGTCTTAATTTCATATTACAAGAATGAAAACTCTACTTGAATATCTTGCCCAAAGAATCCCAAAATATAAATACACCATTGGTACCAATAGTACTGCATTCAAGATACTAAATAACGCATATCAAAAATAACTTATGATATACGCTATTTAAGTACGAAAATTCCCAAAAGAAAACCCAAACCAAAATTTCTCCAAAGTCATTCCCAAAATAACCCAATATGTATGGGAAAAAAACCTCGCCAAAATGACCTGTCAAGGGACACCTAAATTAATGAGTTGACACCTAAATTAATGAGGTTCAAAAGGAAAGCGATCAGACTCCCTCGCTGCGTTCTTGATCTTCCGGAGAATGGTAGAAACGTCTTCTTCCCATGACATATCTATTATAATCGCCAAACGCCATGGCTCAACCGTAAACTCCTATTTTTGCGATTTGTCTAGCACCTCCATGTTTGCTACAATCGAGCAAAGGCTGATCTCCACATTAGGCCTCTTCGGGGATTGAATTTTCAATTTTTGCATCGGAAGCTACTTGAGTGCCGCTGCTTTGCTTGTGAGGTTCCTTTTCCGACAACTCGACCTAGTTGGAGTTGCCAGAAAAGGCTTCCCCTTGCTTACATGCCTGACCACACTAGGTGGCCGCAACACGGAGGTTTTCCTAGCACCAAATCTGTCACCAAAATTCTCATCATATAGATGCAAATTAGTCACAAAACCATTAGCAATCAGGAACTTTAAATCCTCCAACAATTCAGCCTTTTCAATGGA
The DNA here is from genome assembly GCA_963995505.1 of Hypericum androsaemum. NCBI lineage: Eukaryota > Viridiplantae > Streptophyta > Magnoliopsida > Malpighiales > Hypericaceae > Hypericum > Hypericum androsaemum. Next base: position 1,008,632 of record OZ023187.1, read on the forward strand.
AGCCTGCTGTAATGAATACGGATGTAATTAGAATCACTTACAACCGGCTCCCAGTTTATATCACTTTCACCATGAAAATTGATGTGCATTACAGCATTTTTTTAAAGTCATTTAGCAGAGTATTTTCTCATAGATCATTTTCATATAGCTTCGAAGTTACAGTCGACCAAACTAACTATTCGTGAAAAAATGAAATGAATAACTATTCGTGAAAAAATAAAATGAATAAGGAGTTCGTGATTTGTTTGCACACCATCAAAGATCGTCTGGTTCCTATGTTTTCATAGACCACAAAATTGTACCCAAAAAAACCAAACGTTTACAATTTCCTCCCTTGACAATCCGCACCAACTTGCTAGCGCGATCTCCAAACAAGTAGATAAATAGCAACATTTGGTTTGTAGGATGACAACGAATTCTATCTTATTTTCAAAAGATTGGTAGGTCAATTATTACTCTTTACAAAAATAAAAGAACTTTATTTGGGAGGTAAACAAAGCTCAATACCATCTAAAGTCTCGAAGAAATTTAGGTTAACCCGCAGAGGAAAAAAACCACAAACATATAATAGAAAATGTAGATCTCGTGTTGTTTTGTTTTTGTCAAGTATCTTATGTTGATATATGTTTTTTTGTTCACTACTATCTTATATCAGGATATTTATTTACATAGTATCAGAGTTAATAAAATCCTTACCAAACTGTTATATACACGTGTATTTATATGGTCTCAAAACATCAATAATATTCAAGCGGCATATTTTACCTGTTATCAGAGCTAAAACTTGGATTCGTTTTTTTTTCTCGAGTTCCACAGAGAACCACTGAGGCGAAGCTGAATTGAGTTCCGGACACACAAGAAACAGATTGTTGGTCAATTTTCCACAATTCGTTCAATTCCTTATCGTGAGAAGAAGACAAACGTGAAAGTAATAGTTGGTCATTAGCCTAAGAGGATTGTTTGTTAACTAGTTGATTTAATAGTTCATTATTCTATACTTGAAATTGAATCAGTGAGTACATTTTTTTGGGTTAAAGAATCAGTGAGTACATTAACATTGTGGACTTCATGTACGTTCAACCCAAAAAAACAAAGGAGAGACAAAGTTGAACATATGACATCCATAAAATTGTCTCTTTATAGAAAACTAACTATTAAATATACCACTAGTCATACTTTCCTGAAATTTGCCACGCCGCTCTCCCGTTACCAACGTGCCAAGCTCTTGACTTCCTCGAAAAATGGAATGATGTGCTGTTCTTCAGGTGTCCTAAGCATGGACTATGGCACTCTTTTGTTGAATGTTCACGTTTGAATTTTGAAAACTCCAACGTCCAAATAAGACAAGAATGAATTACTCGATATGATATTCTACTAAAAAATATTTACCGCCGAAGTAACAAGTTTGAAAATAATAAAAGTTTTGGTGGTTAATCTTATTATTGTTAAATAGATAATTACATAATCAAAATAAGATAGTTCTTGGCTGTTTTGTCGTTTCTGGCTTTCTGCCATGCTTATTACTTTATTTTGTTGGTTTTTCTTTTAGTTCTTGGCTGTTTTTGGTGGGACTGTTTCTTTGTTTGAGTCAGCTTTCGTCTGCTGTGTATTTGGTAATTTTTCAGGACAGGATACACCAGTACTCGATAGAATTATTTGTTTTAGTTGTTCTGTTCGATGTTTGGTAACATAAATATATTCAGTATATTTCTTATTTGGTATATGTAATAATTCAATCTAAAATTTGGTGAAAGAAAAAATTACCTTTCAAAAAATTAATAGAGAAATTACATTATTCATATTCAAATGTTAATTATCTCAAATATTCAAATATGTATTTTTTGGTATCCGTATTCGAACAAAAAATTATATGATATCCAAAAAAATTCAGAAATATATAATCCTAACTATCTAATTTATTAAAAAAATATGTTATGTGTGATTTCATTCTAAATCAACTATTTTAGTATATTTATATCTCTTTGTACCTGAGAATATAAAATATAGAAAATTTAAATTTGTATCCGAATATTGTAATATTGAATCCTAATAAAAAAATAGATATGAGATATGAAAATCATATATTAGATTAAATGGTCGCATATAATTGAGTTAAACTAGTTGAGGGTAATATGGTAAAAGAATATGACAAAAAATTTATGTCCTTGGACATAATTTTTTGACCCATGGTTAAAGATGGGACAAGAATTTGGAGGTGGGCTTGGACAAATTTTCAATTTTGTCCAGACCATTTGTTGCACCAAATATAGGCTTCGACATAAATCTTTGTCCTGTCGTGTCCAAACCATAGAAACAAACGCAGCGAGTTTGGTGTTTGCTAGCGTTCGTTTCGCTTCACATGTTTTTTTTAGGTGTTGGTTTAGGGGCTTGAATTGGGTCCAGAATGGGCCCATTCCAGACAATTTGGGGTGAAGGACATGCAGGGGCTTTTTTCAAAAAAGTTAAAACACGAAAATAAAAATAAAAAAAGCCTGCACGTATGGCACGGATCACCTACATGCCATTATCGATAATTGGGCATGCCATTGTCGTAATACGCGGGCCATTATTAATAACTGGACTTGCCAGTGTCGTAACCGGGACATGTCATTTTCAAAACTGGGGTATTGTCATTGTCGGTCCTTCAGTCCAAACGGTCCGGAATGACCCCTTCACTCCAGACCCAATCTAGTGCCGTTGGTTTAGTCTTCACAGTGTGATATTGCCTTGCAATTTTTAATGGAAAGATAGATTATTCTATCATAGTACTCTTTCTCTACTACACCTTTTTCCTGCTTGGTGTGGTAGAATTTTGATGAGGTCAATGATCGCAGCTCTATTCACTCTATAACATAGGGAATATCACACTATGTATGTTATATATACCATAGCATTTATTAATATTTACCTTTAAAAATATATATATGCTTATTATAATAAGTGCCAAATTATGATAGAAGTATAAGTTAAACAGTGATGGCCTTATTTTTTGATTGGTCAATGATGTCGTTATTGTTCTATTTATATAGAAACATAGATAAAAGAAAATGTAGATCTCGTGTTGGTTTGTTTTTTTTCTTTTGTGGTTTGTTCTCAAACACGTGGAATTGAATTCGATGCTGCTAGCCTTTCAGTAGCACTAATCGAATAACATAAAAAATGACGGTACATCACACAGTGGTTGATACACATTTAATTCCAAGGGATCCAGTCAAGATGGAATCCCGAAAAACTAACGCAGTAACCGATAGAGAGAATAAGAGAGAAAGATAGAGAGAGTAGAGAGGAAGTGAGAATAACCGATTTTTGTTTTTCAATTCATCAAGCATGCCTCTTGCTTCTTGTTTCATTTAGTTATATAACACTAAGGAAAAGTCTTAAACAATGGAAATGGGCCTAAATGGATAATGGGTCGACATGGATAGGTAAGCTGGTGGATTAAAATCAACACCCAGCGAAATACGGTGACTAAAGTAGAATTAGCCACTCCAACATAATTCCTCATGGCTGGCGACTTCTTCTCCTCCTCCTCTCTTCGATAATTCCGGATCGCCTTGAAAAATCCACAATCTGAGATAATGAAACCCTAATTCAGCCACCTCAATTCCATCCAATCCACCCGCTAATTCACCCATATAACAACGGCATATCAGTTTTTCAACGGCACATCGTAACGATACATCACAAAGTAAAAAAATACATTGTCTAGTATGTTGTCGATTACGTGTGCCCCATTGTAATGTACTGCTGTGTAATGTGCCGCCGTGTAATATTCTTCGTGTTGTCTGATTAGTGCTGCTGAGGTCACATTATCAACACTGAATCCAATCTCTAATCATAAGCACCCTGAAAAACTTTGAAGGAGGTCGTCCGTCGAAAAATTTCTCAAGGCCAAACACGCTTAACCTTAAAATTCTGAAGATGTCATTAATAAAATATGACAATTATGTCTTGTTTAAACTAAAACAAGTATTTGGATAAATGCAATGAGCAATTAGCTTGGGTGGGCATAGTTGGATTTGGGGCAGAAATTGCGAGACAGCAGGCCCACCAAGCCCAAACCCTACCACCGCCTATTCCCTCCCTCCCCAGTCCCACAAAACAAAAGGGAGGACCAGACCAAACCAGAACTCTCTCTTTCTCCCCTCTATTCCCTTCTCCCTCTCGAAGTTCGAGGAGTAACCGTCACCATAATGGCGGCGCTAAGCTTGAGGAAGGGGAACACGAGGCTGCCGCCGGAGGTGAACAGGGTGCTGTACGTTCGGAACCTGCCGTTCAACATAACGAGCGAGGAGATGTACGACATCTTCGGAAAGTACGGGGCGATCCGGCAGATCCGCGTCGGGACCGGCAAGGACACGCGCGGGACCGCCTTCGTGGTCTACGAGGACATCTACGACGCCAAGACCGCCGTCGACCACCTCTCCGGGTTCAACGTCGCCAACCGCTACCTCATCGTCCTCTACTACCAGCACGCCAAGATGTCCAAGAAGTTCGACGCCAAGAAGAAGGAGGACGAGCTCGCCCGCCTCCAGGAGAAGTACGGCGTCGGCGTCCCCTCCGCCTCCTCCAAACCCTAGGTCGATCCACCTTTCGTTCGCTTTCAATTTCGATAATTAGTCGTTTTAGGGTTTCCGGTGTGACCTGGACTGCGTCGTTCCGTGGTGTATAAGATAAGTTGTAATTCCAAACCCTATCTCATGTGAGGTTAAAATCGATTACCGACCTTCCTTCTTCTTTCACTTTCAATTGATTTGAGTTATTAGGGTTTCAGTGTGACCTAGACCGCGTCGGTTAATGCTCTTGTTATGCTTGTTTTTCTGCCTTTCTCTGTTAGATTATAAGGTTTTGTTGTGACCTGGATGGTGTCGTTCTTTGATTTAGTGAATGCTGCCTGCTTTCTGTGTTGCTTGTGTTTGGAGAATCTGTAGTTTTCGATACGCTGGAGTATAGATATGTTTGTGCTTCGTAGTGAGTGTTTTTGATTGGGAAGGGAATGAACGAGGTGGGCGAGATGGAGCTGTCTGTCGGTATGTCTTTTTTTTATTCAGGACGCTGTGGTATGTGTTCTATTCGTCGATGAGGAAAGCAGTGGTTGGACTGGATGATCATCCCGCTGTTAGTCGGTTGCCATATGGGCTGACTGGTGTGCGAAGGCTGCACTTGTTAAGCTGTATGTATGTGTGCACATGATCTTGTTATGCTTGTTGTTCTACCTTTCTCTGTTAGAGGATAAGGTTTTGTTGTGACATGGACGATACTTCTTTGATTTGGTGAATGCTGCCCGCTGTTCGTGTTGCTTGTGTTAGGAGAATCTGTAATTTCCAAAATGATGGAAGTAGATATGTTTGTGCTTTGTTTTGGAGTGTTTTTGATTGGGAGGGGAATGCATGAAGTGCGTGAGATCGAGTTGTGTCTGTCGTTCTGTCTTTCTTTTGATTCGGGAGGCTGCGGTTTGTGTTCTATTTGCTGATGGGGGGAAGCAGTGGTTGAACTGGATGATCATCCCGCTGTTCGTCGGTTGCCATTTGGGCCGACTGGTGTGCGAAGGCTGCACTTGTACTTACTGTGGTTACAGAATCTAATGGTGCCTGACCAAACTGTATTTGCATTCTGTAAATCTGATTTACCATGTAGTCGTTTCTAGGCTTCGATCATGACTAGGAGTAGATCTTGATAACTTCAGTCTGTTGTTGTGTGCCAGTCATCGACTGTCTGAAAAGACTGTTAGTGATATTGCATATACATTGCTACCAAAAGGAAGGTCTTCACCCTAAACTTTATAAGTCTCTAGTGATGTGTCCATGTTCTTTTTTATTTTTGGGTTCTTTTCTGTTCTTGGTTCTTTGAATATATTTTCCTGGATTCGGCTTACCTTCCTGCGCTGTGTATGTGCCCAGCTCTAAGATCTGTGCTAATATATTGTTGAAGGGTACCTTTGTTTCTGATGCTTATCTAGGACAGAGAGCTCATTCCTGTGTCAGTTGAATGAACTAGTTCTGCATCTATCTTTGGGATGTTGCTCCTCCATCTGAAGTCTGTCTCCTAGATGTTCTATGGGTATGCAGTGTTTGGGTATCCAATGATTGCTGCTAGTCTGATGTATAAAATCACAAATGAGCATGGTTGGTATGTTTTTTGGCCGAGAAGTCAGTCACCAATGTAGTATAGAAGCCAGAACTTTTAAAAGACGCACTCGTAAGTGACTTGGATTCATTTAAGAAAAGACGCACTCGTAAGTGACTTGGATTCATTTAAGAAAGTTCGATATCAATGAGTCGTTTTTAAATAGGGTCGACAATTTGTAACCAGTGGTATGAAATTTTGATTTGAAATAGATCTTGGGTTCAAGCTTTCCGAAAATAATGACAATGTAATAGATACCAACGAGAGTCACTCTTAAATAGGGCTGATAATTAGCAACAAAGTGTTAAGAGATTGAAATTAACATTCGCTTAAAATATTTTGAATTCAAATTTTACGAATATAAAATACAAAATTTATATGAATAAGAGAGTCACTATTTAAGTATTTTTCGACTCTAAATACCGAGATTTACGAAAAGAAAATGAAACATGGCTGTGACCCAGTATCCAAATTGCGTTAGGGCCAACAAAACAGTCTCGTTGGGCCCACAAAAAGCCCCATCCTCTAAACCCTCCTCTGAACTCTGAAGACTGAAGCAGAGGTACCTCTCTCTCTCTCTCTCTCTCTCTCTCTCTCGACGAGGGGAACCAGCTGCCACCATTTGGATGCCCTTGTCGCGCTATTCTAACGCCTAGCGAAGCTCAACGGATGAGAAACTTGGTCCACGTGGTTGGGAGAAGAAACCCTATTTCCTCCACTTGTTGTCTCTTCCCCCTTCAACAGCTCCGGGCCATCCCCTCCTCCAAGGTAACCTACCGGTTTGGCGAGATCGGTCTCTATTATTTTCCATTAAAGTTGTGATCTTTCTGGTGGGTTTTTGAAGTTACTTCATTGATACTTAAGTTGGGTTTGCGTTAATTTCAGGGTTCTGTGGGTTCCTTACCAATTGGTTGCATTTTGATGATATCGACCGACGCAAGCGGGTCGTCGACCAGTGTCGATGACCCGGTCTCGGCCCGGGTTTCTCCTGATCAAGGGGAGCCAAAAGATGAGGTCTTTAGTCAGGTGCTAGCTGCCATACTCAAGTCTCCTAGGTTGGCCGAGAAAGTTTGTACTTTTTATGCTGATAGGATTCGCGGAAGTGGGAATCCTCATGTTGGTGTCGGGATTGAGGCGTGTAACAGGGTGCTTGTGGCGGCTGGCGAGGGAAGGGAGGTTGAAGTGTTGTGCCGCGTTTTTAAGCATCTGGTTGTGTCTGTCGAGCCGTTGCCTTCCGCTTGTTATTTGAGTTTCGCCAGAGGGTTTGATGGTGTTAATGATTCTGCTCCTCTGTTGAGACTTGTCGAGGATGTGTGGGAGGAACTTGGGTTTCCTAGTGGCATCATCGTTGTCAACAGAATCATCTTCGCCTTTGGTGAAACCAGGCAGGTGGATAAGGCGCTAGCGATTTTTCGTTGGATGAAGGATGTGGACCCTGGCCCGGACTTGGTGACATATAATATAGTTCTGGAGATTCTGGGTAGGGCGGGCCAGGTCAATGAGATGTTCCTTGAGTTTGACTCCATGAAGGATGCAGGCATTGTCCCGGATTTCATTTCTTACAATACATTGTTGAACCAGCTGAGGAAGGCAGGCAGGCTGGACTTGTGTTTGGTGTATTACCGGGAGATGGTTCAAAGTCGAATCCAACCTGATCTGCTTACTTTTACTGCACTCATAGAGAGCCTTGGCCGAGCAGGAAATGTTGAGGAAGCATCAAGACTTTTCAATGAGATGAAGGACATGAAGATTCGACCTTCAATTTATATTTATCGATCATTAATTAAAAGTATGAAGAAAATGGGAAAGATCGAGTTGGCGTTAACGATGTTGGATGAAATGAATGCCTCCATGTCGAATTTGGCAGGGCCGAAGGACTTCAAAAGAAAAGGATGGAGTTGAGCCCTCCAAGGGGTCTTGTGTTTTGTGGGATTCAAATGGAACTGCCTGGAAATCGTGCTGGCTCGGAGTTGGGTGTGTTGTTGGATATTCCTCCTGCATATCTTTTTATGTACAGGTACCAGTCTTATCATTCATGTGCTCTTTGTTCATATGAAAATTTTTTGATGCAAAAAAATGTTATATTTCCTACCGGGGCTTTAACTAGCAAGTGGCTTTGTGTATAAAGTTTGGTACCAACACATTTACTCTTCTGCAGGTTTGGAAAGAAACATGTAACGATTAAGACTGGTTACGCGCTGCTGATTGGACCTCCATTGAAATGATCTTGTTCTTTGTGTGTTCCTACTCTGTGCTTGGTCTGATGGTATGTGCCTCTATCACAGACAGAAATCGGAGTTAACGATTCATTCATCGTGCACGTCTAAGGCTCTGCAAGTTGAGATGAGGATATGGATAATCTGATTCTTCAAGATCTGTGTTTTATTTTGTGAAGAATGCACTTCAATCTGGCTCGTCAGCTGGTGAACTTGAGCAGAAGGCCGTTCATGTCGAGGACCTCGACAGACCTAAGCTGTCCGTCTCTCGTGAAACCTCAGGGGATCCAAATTTTTGAAGTACAAATAGATTACAGCTTCTATGGCTAACCGCAGGGGAGCATTTCTATTGTTACTGCAAATTGTATTGTGATTGCTATTGGCTTAAGCAGGAGAGGCTTCTAGTACTTGGCCAGTTCATAACATGCTCTGCCACATTGGTCAGTATACAAGAAACTACAACATTTTTCAAGGGTTTTTTTTTCCACGCGATCTCTCTGGTTTTTTTTTTTTGTTTTCGATCTTGTGTGTTCAATGTTTGAGATTTCTGGTTGTTTCAATGGTTTTAGGAAACTATGAACAATGACGGGAATGAAATGAATATTTTAACGTCTGGACAACTCATCCACCATGAGGTAAACAAATTGCTGAGCTGTCATGCCAGATTATCTGAAAACGACGTTGTTTCAGGTCAGATATCTCGGCTGTTACCGAGTTACTAAATATCAAGTTAAACAAATCATAGGTACATGTTTTATGAGTTTTATATCATATGATCAAATGAAAATTGGTCAAATTTTATAGTACTCAAGTGAATTCTCCTTCTATTTTTACTAATACTTGCGCTGACATTGGTAAGAACTTGAAACTAATTTTTTTTTGGGTAGGTAAATATGTATTATTAAGAGAAGAAAGAGAAGAAGAATTACAACAGAAGGAAAGCAACTAAAAACAGTGAGAAAAAACCCTATCTACATAGAACTACCCAGAAACAACAACCGCCCGTGCCCCCATCTCATCTCACGAAGCCCCTACCCTTCATACCCATCCCCCAACCGGAAAGCTGAATCCCCCTCGTACTAAAAGTAAAAGTGTACGAGAGTCGCAGCCGAGTACCTCACTAAAAATTCAAATAGGGAAAAACGGCAGATGGGAAAAGTGCTGCCTCGAACACTGCATTACACAATCAGCCAATCAGAATGAACTAATAATGAACATAATCGTTATTTACAATAAGACCTAGCCTAGAAACCCAACCCCAGCCATCACCCGGCTCTTAACGAGTCCCAAAACATATTCAGCTCTTGGAACCCGATATCCTTCGAAGTCTCAGCCAATCCATGTTGGTTAATAAACGCAACATAATGATGCAACATAAACTAAATGTTTATTTACGGTTGCTTGAAAAAAAATAAAAATTTATGCATGGTTTAAACCCGAATTCTCATCCTCTAATTGGGACTTGCAATTTTCTATTTTGAAGGATTTTGAATATCTTGGTACTCAAACCGAGAGGCATGTTATGAAATGTTGGCAAGCTAGCCAATGTGATTATTTGTATTTGCGTGTTAAGAGAATCATTGTTGGTTTTCGAGTTAGTTTAGGAAGCATCAGCCTTTATAGGAAGTATGACCACCGAGTGCGTTGATCATGGTAATTCAGTTGTGTTAAAACTCGATATGGTGATTCAGTTGTGTTAAAATTCGATTATAATATTTTATCGCGGATGTCCGATTTTTATAAGAAAAAAATCTGAACAAGCAGCATTCTCTCATGCATTAGAAATGGGCCCAACAAGGTTTCTCAAAAAATAAAAAAAGAAATGGGCCCAACATTTGGTCATAGACAATGTGGATCACAGCTCATAAACTTAGACTTTGATCTGTTTGCAAAAGACATAATTGGTTTTGTCAATGATAGAAACCCCCTAACAACTCACCCACTGAGGTGTTGTCTTTGAAATAATTGAATGTACAGAGTATCAGTGCAAGAAAAATAAGTGTATTATTAATGATCCTGTTTCCTAATACATCAATAATCCAACTGTTACATACAAAATAGAGGAGAAAAAATGTAGCTCTTTAGGTGTACAACTATGTGTTCCCTCCTATTCTATAGTATCTTAAACACAAATCACAAAGAAGTCAAACAAACCAAGTATTACCTAACAAGAGTAGGGCCACATTGAACAACAAGATCATGTGTGAGCTCTTGGCAAGCAATGGAACAGACCCTGAATCCTGCTTGGCATCATCACTATCACCATTGTCATCGCCGTGTTGTTGATTAGGATGATCGAAGTTGGACGGCATGACGGTATCCGGGACTTCGTCTCCGGTATCCGCGGCGTTCGGGGCCGGGGCCTGGTCCTCCGGGCTCTTGAGGCTATCCGGCAGCCCTTTTCCGTGTGACACGCTGAGTTTGAAGCGTTGTCCGCTCTTGCATTGGTCGCCGTCGTAGTCGCCGGAGAAGAAGTACGTCGGCCCTTCCTTCAGGAGCGGCACGGCCACCGTCACGGGCTGAGTGGCCGTGTTGGACGGATCCGCCGATGACCATTCTATTGTGTCATTGTCAACGGCATCATCGTAGTCACATAAATTGTATGTGGTCATGTTATATGTCTGGACGACCGAGTGATTGTTGTTGGTGTTGAAAACTGCATAGTCAGCATCAATAAATTAAATTTTAACTACTGCTGTAAATAATTCGGGAAAAAATTGGTACATTATACAAAATAATATCTTTAATTTCAACATTAATAGTTTAATTCGGTTTAAATTAATCAAAGCAATAAATATATGAACATCATATGGTATCGGGTCCATCGTATATCAATTTTTTTAAATATGAATAGTACATAGTCTTGCCGACAAAGCCAATCATATTGGATCAGGCTAGGCTAGCGAAAGAATGAGACTGCATACATTTAATATTTTTTTGAAAAGGATTTTGATGCTCTTTTTTTTTTCCTTTTGTCAGTTTGGTTAAATGGTTACGTCGGTGCGTATTATCCTCTTGACACTCCACTGCACATGGGATGCCTGTGTTTGTGCTATATGTGTCGTGTAAATATCTCCATCTTTTTGGAGAGAGTAGTATTTATACATTCAATCTTTTTCTTTGGGAACGCCAAATCTAACTTGATGTTTGTACTTTCGACCACTACCACGTGACAACATTTATGTCCTTCTATCTACTCTTAGAATCGAGTATTGTAATGACGAGAGTTGATACAAATAGTAAGCAAATCAGATTCTTTTATTAATGTCTTTGGATTTTGAAAGATACAATTTAAAGAATCACTTATGAATAGAGTATGACTAAATATGGTTTAGACATGACCAAAATGATCCTTGTGGTTTATAAAAATCATGGATATTCCAATAACAAGTATCAGTCCATAAAACCACGAGACTATTTCAATCATTTTTAAACCATATGATTATATGTAACTTCTGGGATGTGTTGACATGTGTGTGATGTATCCAAAGAGTCATATTCAAGAAAGTAACAAAGGGGAGAGAGAGAGAGAGAGAGAGAGAGAGATGGCATATGTGTAACATGGTTGTGCAAGTTTAATTTGAGTGATAATGGCACAATACAGCTGGAGGCCTTGAGGTAGACTAGTGCTTTAAATCGTTGGCGATTCCCTATTTCAACCTTATCTTTTTCATTCACATCTATATGGGATCTATGTCCGAGATTATTAAGAGAATCGTTCTTATATAAAGCTCGACATGTTCCACTTTTTTTTTTAGGAAAAGACATGTTCCACTTGAATACCATAGTTTATGCTTATTTGGGAAATCATAGGCAATTGTACTATAATTAAACTATCAAAGCCCAACGGTAGAGTATTTTCTCAAATTTTGATGCTGATAGATAATTAGCTAATCAGTTTGAGGTTTTGCTGATTTAAGGCCGTGGAATTTAATAAGAGAAGAGATAGATCACACTATTCCTACAATATTGGGTCTCAGAAATATTTACATCTCCAGAATATAGATTAGTTCAAATAAGTTTATCTATATATTTATTAGAGTTGAGGTACTGGTGCAGTGAATAAAATCCTGAGATAAAAATTTGAATTTGCGTTTTAATTGAAGAAGGAAACATGATTTAGCAAATAGTGATGGCCAACCAAGAATCTAAATTTTAGGCAAATATGTGGTATAAAAAACCATGGTACAATTGACAAAGGAATTAGATTGAGATTTTAGGTTTAAACTTTACCAATGGAAAAAGACCAAATTAGAAAATTACTTGAGAAATAAAGTCTTACATTACTCGACTATGAATATTTACGTAAAAAAAGACCATTTGCTCCACAATGGAGAGTTACTCAACTGGGTCACTTTTTGATAACAACAAAATATTACTGGAGTGTTAACCAAGTAAGGAGATTGATTAAATGGCTAACACCTCATTTTACTAAAACATAAAAGAAAAGATTGTCTGTTTGTTATATAATCCATCACATCCCATGAATCAAAAAAATGAAATGTAAAAACATCAAGACCATAAATTATAAAACTTACTGAGGAAATCTCCGAGGCTGAAGTCCTTGCCAGCAGTCCATTTCTGGTAATCAACACCAGCCTTCTCACTGGTATCATACCAACCCAAGGAGTCTCCAACTGTGTAATTCGTGTAAGCACCAACAAGCACAAACCCTAGAGAATTCAGGAGAACCAGAAGAAGAAGAGGAGCAAATGGTGCGACCAAGTGGGTTTTGTTCCTTCCATCTCCCATTTTGTTGTTCTTGGTTTGGGTTCAAGAGAGGCTATGGAGTAAGTAGTAAAGTTGCTTCTAGCAGAGGAAAAAGGACTTGGTGCAACTGGTCTTTGAAGCCCTTTATGTGAAGTAGAGTACATATAAGCCCTTTATTTGTTGGCTTATATCAGCAGGTATCGGGGGATACCTATTAAGCTGATACAAATTCAACTCGGATAAGATTTTTAAAAAGTGACAAGACTCTCCCAACTAATATTTAATACATATGTATTCTAAATGATTCGAACTTGAGACCTATTAATTAAATTAAAGTAACGCTCTTGTCAATTAATTTAAGTATTTATTGTTATTAAGCCCTTTATGTGAAAATGATTATTCTAACTTAATCAAAAATTGGAAACGTGAGATAGCTTTATTAAAATTTTGTAAGAAAATACTTATTAATTTCTTTTGTAATTATAATTGGTTCAAATCTTGATTCGTCTTTAATGAATATCAGCAGGTAGTTTCAAACCGTCTTTTTCAGTCTCTATCACGTGTGGGTCCTACGCTGCTTTGAATTGATTGGCAAACTTGTAATGTGGCTAATAATACAAAGGGAATACCAACTCATGTATGGTCTGATGGATACGGTATCAGTCCTTAAGCACGAGGTGGGAGGATCGAATCCCATGACCATCTAAGATCCGAAATTGTGGAAACAATTTAAATCTCACCAAAAAAAAATAATACAAAGGGAATTATCCAACCTACTTACTAAACAATTCTTACTGCTCATGTGGTGGTTCAGACATCAAAGCTGTTGATGGTCTAGTTATGACTATCTTTTGGCATATAATTATCTTGATTAGATTATTACATTTGTATAATCAAACGATTAATTAAAAACTGAGTACTATAATACGAGAAATAATTTTCCCGCAGTGTAATTCATTCACAAGACTCGGATTTGAACTTTTAGTTAAAAAAAACATGAATATTAAGTGCATTAGTGCATAACTGGAATCAATTTGGTTGTCTATCACAATATTAAGTGCATCAGTGTATAAAGTCTGAGATTTGGTTTTGATTATCATGCTGCTTCTGCCACATCATTTCACCAATCATTGATTAATTTACTCAATTGGGATTCAACTAAGCTATGACTTTGAGTGTCCAGAATAGCAAACAATCAGGTACGTAATTTTTCTATTTGACTCTGCTGGGTACTTTTCATTTTTTTTAATTCGTGAACTGTGATAAATTTCTGGCTATAAGATTAAATTTTTTATACCACCTGATATCCGGACACTTACTGGGCCTAATTATACAAGTTCGAACCGGGTACAACTTTTGAAATGTGACAAAGTTATCCCAAAAATATTAAAGGGCTCGAACTCAAGACCTCTTCATCATGCCAGAACAACTGCCGATTGATCTAAATATTTGTTACAATTAATTAATGTAATAATCTTAACTGATCTCCTCAAATGAAGTTTATTGACTGAAATTTGTACAATTGATGAGATGGAACAAGGGTCCTAAAAAATAATGAACCACTTAATCTACCTATTTTGATATTATGTTAAGATCTTCGCATCGAACTAAATTTATTATATATAATTTCAGTTATTGTAAACAAGACCAAACAGAGGTAACCTCGCCAATGTTGCCCCTGAAAATTTTACATCAAAGTATCTTCACTGAATATCTTAACATTTTCAGAGTTAGTTTTTTTTAAGTAAAGTGTTATTACTCCTAAAAAATTTCAAAGATTAGTTACATTATTAGTACTAAGAGTACCGCACCTTAGATATCAGATTACGTATATCAAAAATATCTCTATAATTCCAAATACATATTTCTAGGTTTGGCAAATAGTATAGCTAAACGAAATTGTCCAAGGTCATGACAAAAACAAACTCGTAATTACACCATCTATTATGAGAGCCCCAATCCTCCAGTTCCTTATCTTGGACCCCATTTCACATATCATGAGTAAATAATTTAATCTTTCAATTATAGTAACGACATTATAAATGACACATTATTGCTAATACTTGTTTTCCAGATCATATTTAGGACAATTATGTACACCAATAACCTACGGTTTTGGTGTGACTGAAGATAAAATGTATCAAAAGATCAATGCTGTGCTACTTAAAGGAAAAAAAAGTCTGAGAGATAGAAGGATATTATCGCTAAACAATTGAATCAGCTTAATGAGTTGTTCTAACTAGATTAGATAGTCTTAAATTTAGACTCGAAAAATGTTATAGTGGTTTACTACAGTCTAGAAGAATATCTATGTCAAATCTGGATTAATTTTTTTTTTGAGATGTGATTAATGAGATGTGATTAATTTGAAGGAAAAAAAGTAAAAAGAATGGTCGTCGTCACACATGAATTATGCCAAAATTAGGCGGAGCCCGGCCCACTCCATTATTCGGTGAAAAAAAACGAAGCGTCAATAAATGGCCAATAATTTCCGAAGAAAAAAATCAAGAGAAAGTGCATTTTAAAACTATAGGCCATGTCAGGTCACGAATTGTAGTCCAAAGAGCATCGTTTTGACGCCTAAGTGAATTGCCTTGTCGGTAATGATTATGATGACTTCAATAATGACGTGACTCTTAGTAAATTAACAAAATAGTCCTTGTTAGTTTATATTCAATTCCCCACAATGAGACCCTAATAAACCCAACAAGAACCCCAAATCTTAAACTCCTTGATTTATTCCAATCATTATCGACCGGGCAGTCCACGTAGGCATCAAAATGACACCATTGGACAAAAGATCCCGGACCAGACATCAGGTCATCTAAGTGACAAATTAAAAAAAGCTAGCTCTATTTTATGAATTTTAAACCACATAGTATCCAAGTAAAAATTCGTAGTACTACATCGTACTAGAATGCACTGTTCTCAAAAATTAATGACTGACCATTTCCTATGAAAGTCAACTGTTGCCATATACGTGAAAGATACGTAGTTTTATGTTTTGTGTCGGTGGGATACAGTAACGTTACATGTGACTTGGTAAATATGGTACATGATTCCCTTTCTTCTTTTGTTAGATATTGAATCCGAATATCTATTATACCGACTAATCCAAATTTAAAATAAATATAATTTTTTAATGATAACAAAACTCTCCAACAACTTTTTAACGCTTGATACCACTGAGAGCATGAAGTTTCCAGTTTCTGTCATGTAATGAAACCCTTTCGAAGAATTCAGAAGACCGTTTAAACACTGATCAAGTATTAAACCAAGCATTTGTACAAACAAATTAACAATATGACAATTTCTGTGAATGGTAACATAAAAAAATTCAAGGAAATTTTTTTTATATCTTGGTACAATTTCTACCAGATCATTTCAAAAAGCAGCCATTCTGGTTTTCCTCAGCCAGGAACCAGTAGAACAGGTCCAGATTGATTGTGTAGAGGGACCTCATCCCTGGGGGAGCTTCCTGCTAGAAGAATTCCGACAGGCCGACAACGGTGAACATGTCCATGATCCCGAAGATTCTGTATAGGAATGCGAGCAAGAACAGGGTCTTCATAGGATTCTTGATGGCAGTGTCCCTTCTGCGGACTTCAATGACAGCAACCACTGACATGGAGATTATGGAGAGAAGAACGAGGCCGACCCCAACACGCCGGAGCTGCGCGATCCCGTTGTGGTGGCCGGTGATCCACCATCAACACAACTCTTACCCTGGCATTCCCTTTTAGTTGCTCATGCACTTGAACACAGCCTGCTTATTTGCTGGTGCCTTTCTCATCTTCTTATTCTGCCATTTCACACGAAGCTCTTTCCTTGTTTTTCACCAAGATTGATCATCTTCTTTCACAGCCTCATGTCGGTCAAAGAGTTCAGAAGGTTGAAGTAGGTGGCAAGGGTAAAGCAGTTGTCAAAGAAAGTTGGCAATCAAATGTCTCCAGAACGGCACCACGTTTGATTCCCTTGAGTGCATCAAACGCAAGTAATCCATCCAATCTATTTAGGTCATACAAGTTCCGAACTGAAATTATTGATGAGAATCGAAGAAGGTTCTCCTCAAATAAAGCAAAGAAACAGGCAAACCAAGTAATAGAGAGAAGAAATAAAGTAGTATGTCGACTTGATCACTGACAAGTAGACATTGTTTACAGAATCACAGTTTCAACAAGATCCAAACTTACATCCAATAGTTCAAGCTGTACAAAGCTTCAGAAACCTGAGTTAAAAGCATGTAATCAGTACCACAACAAAATCTCATTTTCACAAAAAAAAGGTGCATCTAGGGTGATACGTTCGAAACGATTTGACATTCTGTCCTCGAGCCAACAAGATTTTGTGCAAGATATTACCATCAGGCATGAACCTAGCTTGTTTTCCCAGCCAATAACCAAGAGACGACTTTCAAATATATCCCACAACAACTTTTTGTCCAGAAAAGCATTTTATTCTAGGCCTAAAAGATCATGCAGAGCTCCAAAGTTGCTTCCAGGTAATATAACAAAATACGCAAATTGGATGGATGCCAGGGCCTTGAAAGGTCCAGGTTGGTTCATAGCTCGGAGAAGTAACATAACTTCCAAGCAAGCAATCAGATACCCAAAATAACCAGCTTCATGTGACCAAACAGCTCGGAACCTTAAGTCGAGACTTGCTACACAACAGAACATTGTTGGATATTTTTTTCCTAAGACCAGGAATTACACACTAGGCCGCACGAGTTTAAATTCTCCTTCTACTCCACTATTGGTAGTTCATCAATCAATCAGTGGCTCAAAAGGTTGTCAGTGGCACCCTATTCTAAAGCTGGCATATAACCAGGACAGTGATTTGAGAAATCAATAGATGACCAGAAGGGCCATTAAAACTTGCTACCATCAATGTGTAGTTTTATTCTTAGAATGATTGGCCATATTCTAATTTGCAGTTGTATGCATTAGAGTAGCAACTAAACATCAAGAGACGCATACTTCTTCTCAAGAAACAGCAGTTACTAACCGAGCTATGCACAGGATTCCGAAGGGACATCCCCGATGAGCTTGAACTCCTGAACCTCCTTGAAGTTCTGCCATGGCTTCTCCCAAACCTTGGCCTCGTACACCTTAGTGTGATCACCCTCCTTCACCTCAAGGGTAATATAGTAGATCATCCCGGACACCACCTGCTGCTTAACATTCACCACTTTCTTAAACTCGAGCAAAGAATTCTGCAGCAAACCCAACACAATTCAGCTTCGGCAAACAACCACCATTGCAAAAAAGAACAAACAAAGCAACAATCTTGCTTTGAGTCCATCCCCTCGACCCCATACCGACCAAACCCGAAACACAATGACAAAACTCCAACAAACCACCAGAAGGGTATCACCACAAACAATCTCATCTAATAAAGCAACAGACTTTCTAAAGCTGAGCTTGACCCAAAAAGAAAAACACAAACTTTGTAAAGGGAGCAATTTGGATCCTATCCCCTCGAGCACAAATGGGAAAATCTTCAATAATAAAGAAAAGGGTAATCACCAAAACTCCATCCAATCCAATCCACACCCAGAAAATAAAGTTTTGATCTTTACCTCTTCTCTGTACCAGAAAAAGTAAACCCAACTCCTCAAAACCCTTGAAACAACCAGAAATCTCAAACCTTTAAACACATAAACCAAACAAAAAAGAAAAAAATAGAAAGAGGGGTCATCAAAAGGAACCTCTTTTTTGTTGTGTTCATCGACAGCGAAGCGGGCGAGGGTATCGAGCTCGAGGCTGTTGGCTGATCCTTCAACTTCCTTAACGCCCACCACCTTAGCCGCCATTTCCTCAGTCAGTAAGTAATTACACAATATCAGTAAGGATCCTGGTCTTCCTATTTATTGTGATCCTTACCTTATAGAGAATCGGCAGTACAAAATATCTAGAAAGATTGGTGCTTTGCTTGTTTGTAGGATAGGAACGGGGAGAAAGGGATATTTTCATCCATTTTTTGTTTTATAAAGGTAATGATTATGTTTCCCAAGTATATTTTTCATCAAAATCTCTTAGTAGTGTTATGCAAAAATTAACAAAAAGAATAAAATTAGGAAATTTTGAATTCAAATATTTGCAATAGTTAATATGTTGATTCGAATACAATGTGATAGGGATGACAATGGACAGGATCCGGGTAGGATCCATAGGACCCAGATCCTTATCCTCTTTTTGAATGATGGGCCCAGATCCTTGGACTCAGATCCTTACCCTCTTTTTGAATGATGGACCCAGATCCTTACCCAGATCCTTACCCTTATCCTCTTTTAAAATAAGGATTCGGGCAGAATCTAGGTCTGAAAAAACCAGGCACGATAAGGGCGACGCGCGGATCCGTGTCTTAAAAAATATTTGATTTAAAAAAAATTAAATTGGCATTTGATAGTTTTCAAATAGCAATGTGATATTTTCATTCATTAAACAAATCAATACAAAGAACCAAATAAGTAAATCTTAAAAAAATTGAAGTTGGGTAAGTTAAAATTGAGAATTAAGTATTATGTTTATTAATTAATATACATATATATTATTTTAATATTAATTTAAAAAATTCGGGCAGGATCAGGGCAGGATCTTAGAGATCCATATCCATGCCCTTATCCTTTTAAAATATCAGGATCCGAGCAAGATCAGGGTCTAGACCTGGTCAAAATCAACAGATCTTGAACCTTTCGAGTCTAGATCAGAGTAGACCCTCAGGATAAAGATCTAATTCCATTCCTAGACGCGGTACAAAATCAAAATATTAGCGGCACAGGCCCATGTTATTGGGTGATTTTGGCGGAACTTATCTATATTTTTTCATACGCCATCTCGTACAAACGATTATTAAATCGATAATCTATATAAGATCGAGTAAAATCGTTAATCTATATAAGATCGAGTAAAATCGTTAAACTCAACGGAGAAACTTAGCTATGTTGATAGTTTTGTGTTTTTCAGAATTTGTATACCACTATTAATCCATTTTCGTGTTGGAATACAAAATTTTCATAATGAATATGTATTAGTGTGTTCTCAAACCCAAACTTAATTAATTAAATTTGAATAATATTCATGTTGGGCCATGTACTTTTCTTACCCTACGAACTACTGGCCCATAGCCTGAGTGCAGACAAACAAAACGCCCACAAAGCATGGGCTCTCCTGGGCGGGTTATAAAAGCTCATGGCCCATGTTTATCCAAACTGATTAATCCAATTTAGAGCAGGTTTGAATTTTTCGATAACATCTTATAGATATTTTGTAAAAGTACATTTTTGTATTATGTAGTTTATTCCATTTGTACACCATTAATATGTGGTTTAAAAATATTCGATCGAGTCACAAAAATTTCGCAAAGTTACATCCTACTATTTGCACAAAATTTTTGGACAACTCCCAAATGTCATTGAATTACATTTATCCAAATAGAGTCTACGAGATTGCATATAAATTATGCCGATTAAGCATTCTTAACTATCAGACACTATTCACCGTCCGAACGGACACATCAGCCGCAACGATGAAGTCTCCTCCTCCACCATCCCAGCATCTTAACCAAGGCCTAGTGTCACACCTCGCACTTCTGGGCTGCGTAGCATGCAAGGTAGCGTGCGTGATTGCGTAGCAACACACGCGAAGGAAGGTGGCAGCGTGTACGCTAGCGCACCATAGCAGGCAGAGCGTGCGAAGATGCACGCAGCGATCAGGGGCACAGCACGCAGCGATCAGGGGCACAGCACGCAGCGATCAGGGGCACAGCACGCAGCTACTTGCGGGAGCATGCAGTAGCAGCACGCACACAACCCGCATGGGCAGTTACGGTGGCAGTTACTTGGCGGCTTACACCCTTTGGCTGCCATTTTTTAATGAAAGGGTGCGAGAAAGCACAAAGGGCTTCTGAAAGAGTACGAAATTCAAACTCAGCCAGCCATCCCGAAGGGATGCGAAGGAGGCAAGATAGGACCCGAAGAGTTGCGACAGGGTTGGGCAGCCCTGCTACCACACATGGCCATTCGGCCAGAGTAGAATAGGTGGCCTTTCGGCCTTATTTCTGTATGCACAAGGGGACGCCTATGGGCTATAAATAGGTAGGCCCTAACCATGTAAACATATTCAGAACTAGTACCAAAATTGTACTCACGGAAAGATCAATAAAGGCTTCGAGTTGCTGAATCCTCTCGTGCAACCTTTAATTTTCGCTGCAAGTACGAGAGATTTGAGAGAAAGGCTGACTTGGGGCGAGTTAATCCCGAGTGCTAGCGCGTCTAAGTGAAGTCCAGATTTTAGACGTGACACTAGGCCGAGATCCATAAACCCGTTGGCCGCCACCGCCTGATCGGTTCACGAGTTTATAATTTTTTCAGGTAAATTTCTCATATTCAAAATCGTCGGGTCATTTTAAGAACACTCTTCTTGATGATATTTTATTACGTTGTAAGGATTAAGCTTATGTAAATGCAAGAATTTTACAAACTCTCATTGATCATACCTCTATAATTCACTACTAGAATTTTGGAATACATAGGAGAAGGCTTAGCGGCGGAATATTTGGCGGCGGAATTGAAAATATAGCCTCTAATAAATTTTGGCGGCGATGAGAGATCCTCACTCCAATAATTAACAAATAGAGGCCATGACCTTTCTATTAGGGCCAGCCAAGGCTAATCAAAATCTCTTAGTGTTATGAAAAAATTAACAAAAAATAAAATTAGGAAAATTTGAATTTAAATACCTGCAATAGTTAATATGTTGATTCGAATACAATGTGGTACAAAATCAAAATATTAGCGGCACATGCCCATGTTATTGGGTAATTCTGGCGGAACTTATCTATATTTTTTCATACGCCACCTCGTATCTCGTACAAACGATTATTAAATAATCTATACAAGATCGAGTAAAATCGTTAAACTCAACGGAGAAACTTGTCTATGTTGACAGTTTTGTGTTTTTTAGAATTTGTATACCGCTATTAATCCATGTTCGTGTTGGAATACAAAATTTTTATAATAAATATATATTAGGTTATTCTCAATGACTTAATCCCATACTTAATTAAATTAGATTAATTAAATTAGAATAATTCATGTTGGGCCATGTACTTTTTTTACCCTACGAACTACCGGGGCATGGATTTGGAACGGAGGGATGGATTCCGTTCCAAACGAGATAGGGAACAAAAGTGACATTTTAAAGAGGAGGGGATTGTTGACGCGTGCGCGTCCCATCAGCCCTTTATTTATTTATTCTGTTCTTTTTTTAATCTATCCTTATTCGTATATTATACTAAAATAAATCAAACGGATATATTATTTAATAAAATATTTAATTTTTTTATCATAAGTATTAATTAATATTAATTAATTTAATATAACAGGTTATGCCATTTTATCATAACCGGGCGTGCCGTTTTACGTAATCAGACATGTCATTTAATCGTAATCGAACCTGCCATTTGATTAATTATTTAATTTATTATAAATTTTATTAAATATTAATCTGTTATGCCATTTGACATAACATGAGATCTCATTTGATATAACATGGGCATGTCATTTGACATAACCTAGATATGTCTTTTGACATAACCTGGGCATGCTATTTGATATAACATGTGCATGCCATTTGAGATAACCTGCAAATGTCATTTGACATAACATCGACATGCCATTTGATATAACCTAGCCTTGTAATTCGGTCAACTATTAACTGCAAACGTATTACCTCAATTACAAAGTTATAGATATTTGTCTTAATTTCAAACAACAATTCAATCACCTCAATTAGTTAGAACATTATTCTAATTAAATTAACTAATTAAGTGACTAACTAACAATTAAATCAGAATAATTAAAAAAACCTAGCGTCGACTAACTAACAATTAAATCAAAAAATTATAGTTTAATTAACTAACTAAATAAAATTAAATTAATTAACACACTTGACTCAAAATATTAACTAATTATTTATACCGCACAGCCACTGGACGGCGGGGATGGCAGCGACAAATGGCGGGGACAGCGGACAGGTTGGAGAGCAGCGGCGATGGTCGGCGTTGGTCGAATTTTTTGGGTAGTTTGTATCTCTATTTCATGGTTTGGCCCGGTACTTGTAGGGTCGGGATGACCGACCTAGGACCAAAATCTAAAATTTTTTTCGACCTGATATCTCTATCTATCCGAAAAATTTGGCCGAAATCCATTTCAGATTGCGCATCCACCCTGGGGTCGAAATTTTTTTTTGGACCTGGGTCTTCTCTCTCCTCCGGGACCTGGGAGCACAATCGAAAAGATCTGTTTGGCCATGTTCGTCGAAAAAAAAGTCTGGAATATATGTTTTTTATATATTCTGTTGCGATATTTGAATTATTTTTTCAATTTTAAAAATATCCTTGGAAAAAATTGAAACCGATGGCCGAATTATGATATTACCTTCAGCGGAATTAAATTTGGCCCAAAACGCCCAACAAAAGGCGTTTTTAAGTTTTTTAGGCCACAATTGAGGAGGTTCTCTTCAATTCTAATTTTTTCATTGATAATCAACAAAAAATTTAAGATTTTTACTGTATGTTCTAATTTTTTAGCCAAGCTGGACCCAATGTTACAAATTGTGATTGCTTAGTACATACTACTATATATGTAAAAGTTATAAATTTATTGGGAAAAATAAATTGAGATTAAAGTTTAATGTGTAAAAAGTTATTTTTTAAAAAAATATTACAAATTAAATTAGGATGTACAAAAAGAGCAAATTAAAGTGCCAGAAAACGGATGCACGAAATAGCCCAAATTAAAAAAAACAAATACTTCTATTCTGGTTGGAGTTAAATGTGAAGATGGGGTACAGGTGGGAAATTTAAGCCGCTGCATTTTTTATCAACGCCGATAAATAATTGTGAAGATGGCACGAAAAATTTGAGCGGAAATGCTCTAATTAGTGCGGTTTTTGGCATACAAAAATGCTCGATCGACTCCAGACAAAAAAAAATTTCCCAAAAAATTTCATTCAGAGAATTGTCGGTAGAAATAACTCCCTTCGGGAAAAAGACTCCATTTAATGTTTGTCCATTTTTGTCAACCCAAGCATTAAATGCTTGTCCCCTGCATTAAATGTTTTCAACTCTCATTTCCGATCTGTGGAAACTCTCTCTTTTCCACAATTAATGGGCATGACCCCATCACTCCCGTCACTTTACTGCATGATCTTAGGTCTAAAATAAGTAACTTATTATCTTTATTAATCACATGTTAATCACATGTTGTATCACATGAACAACTATAACGAGAAAAACTAACTACCATGTCATATTACAGGAACATTTTACAAGGGTTTAAGAACTCACCAAAACATATAGTCAATATTATATATGCAATCAAACAAAAAATCAAATCGCATATAAAATCTCGCAATGTCTATAACATTATGAACTCTACACACATACGACCTATCAAACAAAATATAATCATAATGTATCATCGCGCTTGGGATCTTACCATGTTATAAGAGTCAAAAGGCTAGCCAACTTTAAAAGATGGTCAGCAAGAGGTGGATGGAGAATTGAACAAATTAATAGCACACAGGCCACGTTATGATTTAAAACTCATCACGGGGCACATGTTAAATGTAGCTGATACCACGTTACGATTTAAAATTTAACACGAGAATTTTAAATATCGTCATGGGCGTATATGCGCCGGAGTGAATGCTGATCTTTATTTAAGCCATCCATTTCTCCCCAATCGATATCGCTTAAACCCTCAAACATCATCTTTAGCATTCAGTAGACATGGAGCTCTCACGTACATCGTCTCCAGGATTCTCAACCGCAAGATTTCTCCGGCACCCTTCTACTCTCCACCGGAAAAGTGTTCTCGTCCCAACAAAAGTAGCCGGCGTACCAAAACGACTCTCTGAGCACCATGTCCCTCCTCCATCTAAGCTTAATGGTGGTCGGAACAGTTCAACTCCCTTCTGCCAACCAACACATAGCTTCGGTGCTCATCTATCTTATGGCCGAAAGACTCTTCCGTTGCTTAAGGTACTTGTCCAAAATCAACTTTAGTCAGAAACATGGGAGATGCATGTTTGACATTTTGGCCTTATGTTTTTCTTTTGAAAAGTAAATTTGTTAGTCCAAAATATGCTTGGCAAGGTTTGAATAACGGACCTGCATCAAATCATCATAGGCTAAATATCCTTTGACATTTTTGCAGGCTACTGCAGATAGAAGTAGAACAGATAAATCTGATTCATTCTTGAGGAACGTGTCGGGATTCTTTGACATACTAATGCGGTTCATGAAACCTCATATCCTGTATGGCACAATTTTTTCATTCACGTAAGATATTTAACCTCTTATAATTTTTTTTGGTTTGCAGATCAATCGAAGAAAGTATTATTTCGAGCTTAAACAAGATTATAGGAATGTCTACATTATTGTATTAAAAACCAGTACGGAACCTAGTTTACATGAATGAGTCGATTGAGTGATTGTCTTATACTATCAGGTTTGCAACACGATTGAATGATAATGATCTGTAGAACTAGAAGCACCGGCCGCAATTACTGTGGTCATTATGGGCAACATCATTTTTCGGAACATAATTTGCTTTTCATAATCACACTTATTAAGAATATGAGGATTTCGGTTGATGCAGTTGTATAATGACAAGAACTTTCATGAAGAACGCGCATCTAATAATGCTGCCCAAATGGCTTATAATTCTTAGAGCAATTGCCCTTCTTCTTGCTCTAATGTGCACCGATGGTTTCGTAAGTGGCATCAACCAAATTTATGATATCGATATTGACAAGTAAGCCATAAGTACAATTAAATAAGTAAGCATATATATTGCAAGATTTATGGTAAAACTAACAGCTTTCTTTTATTTTGTAGAATTAACAAACCTCGTCACCCGTTAGTTTCGGGAGAACTGTCACTTCCATCTGCATGGATATTGACGATGAGTTACATAGTTATTCCCATCATGATTTCTGTACTTCTAAAATCGACTTCACTGCTTTTATGTGCTCTAAGTATCTTCGTCCTAGGATCGTTGTATTCGGTTCCTCCATTTTCTACCAAGAGATCTACCATTGGTGCATGCGTTACTATCTCTTTGGTAAGTACCATTTTTATACTAATTGACATAATATTTAACTTATGCGGTTAGAGTACATGTAAGAGAATTTCATATTGAAAATTAAATCTCAAAATTTTCCCCAGAAATTGACTTTTTCAAAAAATTAAAATCCGACTAATGTGAGTCACACTTCCAGATGCGGTATATCTTTGTTATTGGTCTGTCATCTGCAGCAAGGGGCATCTTGGGACTTCCCTTTCAATTGAGGTTCTCTCGATTCTTATTTTTGTTACACGATTAAGATAATATTATACATTTAAGAAATAACTCAAGTGTATAATTCCGTGAATAATTTCGACAAACAATTGATTTGCAGTACACCTGTGATATTTCTGGCAACATTTGCCTCACTATTTACACTTGCTTGTGCTGGACTAAAAGATATTGAAGATTTGGAAGGGGACGAGAAGTAAGTTATCAATTTGATCCGACACTTATAATTACAGTTCAATTAGCTACAATTGTTTTCCAAATTTTGGTTTGGATGGGTTGTGTCACTGAAATCATGTGATTACATTCCTTTCTTATCTTTACACGTCAATTAATTCTAATTCAAAATGACAAAAAATTAACAGAAATGGCGTCCCAACTTTAGCATCAAAATATGGTCCCAAAAAAGTTGCATTATTTGGTTTTGGGTTCATTCTACATCTTTACGGCGGAGCTATTGCAACAGCTATTTGCATGCCTCAGGTAATTTTATATTTTTGGTATTATATTAATTTAAAATATTTTTAAAATAATTGTGAGACTTTTGAATAAAAGAAAAGAAAAAATAAAAAAGGTGAAACCCATGCTCATATTAATTTAAGATCTTGGTTTCAATGATATTGTTAATTATATATTGTGAGTAACTTGATAGATTGTTAAGAGTTCAGTGAAAAGCTAATTAAATTCGATATCTATGACACAGGTTTTCAAGCAGAATGTTATGATACCTGCACATATCTTTTTAGCCTTGTGCTCGATTTTCCAGGTGCGTTAAATCTTATATTTAAACATATAAGTAGGAAAAAGTCTAATTCTCATTTCGTGCATATCTTTTTAGCCTTCACTTTACTTTGGATAAAATAGATGACCAAGGTTTACTTATATTTAAACATATAAGTAGGAGAAAAAGTCTAATTCTCATTTCGTGCATATCTTTTTAGCCTTCACTTTACTTTGGATAAAATAGATGACCAAGGTTTGATTAATTAACTCGTGTGCCTGAATTTTTAAAAATATGCACTTATTTCGTTGATGTTTGAAAATGATCATAATTAAGTTCTTTTGACTAAGTCAAACATTAGTAACGGTGATTGCAGCGTGAAAATATTACATATCTTCCATTAAAAATAAGCATCCACATATTTGTAGAACTTAAATTTCTCCCATATATGTTCATTCCATCAAACTGTAAGGACTTAATTGTTTTTTATCCTTAGTACATAAATTTAATACTTCGATCTTTGAACCGATGACTTTTTCTTTATTACGTCTTCGTAATGCGTTGAGAATAGCTTTTCTTTTCTTGGTCGGAATATATTAAGAATAGCTAATTTCGAACAGTTATCCTACAATTTATGGAAACTCATTTAGAATTATAGTTTATTCAGTATGAAAAGGTTTATATATAAAATCTTCAAAAATTTTAATTAGATATTAACAGAGAAATGAACATAAAATCCGTATCTTATAAATGGATATAGCTAACAATCTGAACTATTACCTTGACCAATAATATCCTTGTCTAAGATCCAGTCCACAATAAATAACAATGAGACACATATTTAGCAAGTTTTGAGATCACTCTTTTTTTGCAAATTTTATCAAATATTAATATTAATTTTACAAAATTAAATTAAATAAAACCTAATATATAATTTGGGAGATATTTTACTTTTTAAATTGTATATTTCTATAATTTGCAAAAGAGATTTTCATGGTTAACAATATGTTTGATCATTTTAAACTATATTACTGCACAGAGAAAAATATCGGGTATTGATGTGATGATTTCCATAAGTATTATTTTACTAATCACAAATAAAACTGGTCCTTATATGCAATTAATCCTTAATTATATTGTATTACTCATACATTACTTTGGCTCTTGGTCTCACAGGCTTGGAACTTAGAAAAGGCAAATTACAGCAAGGTATACCCTTTTAATTGTACAATTTATATTCTGAAACA
Source organism: Hypericum androsaemum (assembly GCA_963995505.1). Lineage (NCBI taxonomy): Eukaryota > Viridiplantae > Streptophyta > Magnoliopsida > Malpighiales > Hypericaceae > Hypericum > Hypericum androsaemum. Next base: position 1,037,015 of record OZ023187.1, read on the forward strand.
AGCTTTTAATTTATTGGCAATCAATTCATGACAAATTTTTTTGTTTTATAATTTTTTGTGTAATTATTAATCATAATATTTGATTATAATCATGCAGGAAGCAAGCCTATCGATGTTTCAGTCTATAGTAAAACTCTTAAATGTGGAGTATCTTCTTTTTCTTTTTATCTAGAGAGAATCTTGATAGAGAAAATACGTGCACCATCTGATCTATAAGCAAACTTCTCGGTCTTTCTTTTATGGGTAACTATCACTTTTTGAAGTGGTAGATTCAAAATAATAGTCATTATATATATTTTTTCTTATCAAATAATAGAGGCAACTCTTCCCAAGAGTTTTGGTCTTCTCGGTTTGAGAGTTTCTATTTTGACAATCTTTTCTCTAAATGTTTGTGTATGTATACGCGCAAATATGTAATAATATTTTCGGATCTATTTGTTGTGATGGTCTACACTCTTGGAATTTTACAGTGGTTCCTATACATATACCATTTAATATAGCTAACATTAAAAATAATTAAATTAATTAGTGAAGAGTTATTCTGATTTAATAAATAATTAACAAGTAATTTTCAGTTCGAATGGGAATTCATAGGAGAACGCTTAGCGGCGGAATTGAAAATATATATCCTATAAAATTCAATTACGGAGTACATAGTTCTCTCCCTCTAATAAATTTCTGCGGCGATGAGAGATCCTTACTGCAATAATAACAAATAGCGAGAATAGTTTGCCCCTTCGTAGAGGCAATCACCTTTCGATTGGGACTAAACTCATTAGCTTTGCATCATTTTAACCCGCGGATCATTTGAGGAGCATGTCATTTCATTCCCGCACATAGCATTCAAATTCTAGTATTGAGTGGAAAATTATTGAGTTCTAATTGTGTTTCTTTTTGTTCGTAAAACTTACCGAAGATCTCGTAACGAGATTCATAGCAACATGGAGCAACATTGTGCACCCAGTCAATTTAAAGAGATTATTTGTGGATTGCAATTGTAATATTTCAAATATGTTAAGAAATGTTTAATATGTTAAGAAAAGTTTAAGTAAATTGATTGTATTATTTATATCAATAAAATATGCATTATTTTTATCAAAATATTGAGAGAATTTCATAGTTAAGCGAGTTCAGCCTGAAATAATTTCAGGATGAACGACCTCCTCGAAAGTCTCTGAGGGTGCGTGCGAGTGACGACAAAATACGTTTAAAATAATTTTATTGGTTTATGAGACAATCAATAAGGTCACGCGGGGTGATAACTGTATTTATGATTATCCTGATTGTCCTCATTAGATTGCTGACAGCCGTGAAAACAGCGAGTCAAAATCCGTTTTTGGTAGGAGTCAAACAGATCGACTCTTCCAACCGTTGACCACATTCACGTAATAGGCGCTCCAATCTTATATATATTATGCAAGAACACTTGCTAGCTTTGAGAATTGGTTCAGCCGACAGACCACGTTATGCATTAAAACTAGAGTATTAAAGTACACTTTTCCAAAAAAATTGAAGACTGAACATTTCCCATTGGAGTCAACTGTTGCCATGTACGTGGAGTTTTGACGTGAAAGATACGTAGTTTCCTGTTTTGTGTCGGTCGGATACAGTAACGTTACATGTGACTTGGTAAATACGGTATCTGATTCCCTTTTTCTTTTGTTAGATATTGAGCCGAAATATCTATTATACCGACTAATATAAATTCGAAATAAATATGATTTTTTAATGACGACAAAACTCTCCAACAACTTTTTAACGCTCAATACCACTAAGAGCATGAAGTTCCAGTTTCTGTCATGTAATGGAACCCTTTTAAAGAAATCAGAAGACCGTTGAAACACTGATCAAGTATTAAACCAAACATTTGTACAAACAAATTAACAATGTGACAATTTGTGTGAATGGTAACATAAAAAAATATAAGAAAAAAAATTATCATGGTACAATTGCTACCAGATCATTTCAGAAAGTAGCCATTCTGGTTTTCCTCAGGTTTGGCGTCCTCTTGATTGAGCTAGGAGCAGCCAGGAACCAGCAGAACAGGTCCAGACTGACTGTGTAGAGGGACCGTTGGGGTGGCCGTGATCCACCATCAACACAACACTTACCCTGGCATTCCCTTTTAGTTGTTCATGCACTTGAACACAGCCTGCTTCTTTGCCGGTGCCTTTCTCATCTTCTTATCCTGCAGGTGGTCCTATGCTCAAGTTATCATCGCAACTTCCCTCAGTTCCGTGATGGCAACTTAGAACCATCTATTGCCATTTCGCACCAAGCTCTTTCCTTGTTTTTCATTAAGATTGATCATCTTCTTTCGCAGCCTCGTGGCAGTCGAAGAGTTCGGAAGGTTGAACAAGTAGGTGGCAAGGGTAAAGCAGTTGCCAAAAGAAATAACGTAGTATGTCGACTTTATTACTGGCAAGTAGACTTTGTTTAACAGAATCACAGTTTCGACAAGATCCAAACTTACATAATCGGAACCCAAGTTTAGAGAACACTATTTGCACTCATGTTATATGAAAGTAAAGTCTTCTTAATTTTTATTTGGCCATCATCTTCCAGTAGTTCAAGCTGTACAAAGCTTCAGAAACCTGAGTTAAAAGCATGTAATTAGTACCATAACAAAATCTTACTTTCACAACAACAAAAAACATGCATCTAGGGTGATACGTTCGAAACAATTGAAATTTTGTCCCCCAGACAACAAGATTTGTGCAAGATATTACCATCAGGCATTAAACCAGGACATTGATTTGAGAAGTCAATAGATGTCCAGAAGGGCCATTAAAACTTGCTTAAAATGATTGACCGATTTCTAATTTGCAGTTGTATGTAGTAGAGTAGCAACTACTTCTTCTCAAGAAACAGCAGTTACTAACCGAGCTATGCGCAGGATTCCGAAGGGACATCCCCGATGAGCTTGAACTCCTGAACCTCTTTAAAGTTCTGCCATGGCTTCTCCCACACCTTGGCCTCATACACTTTAGTGTGATCACCCTCCTCCACCTCAAGGGTAATATGGTAGATCATCCCAGACACCACCTGCTGCTTAACATTCACCACTTTCTTAAATTCGAGCAAAGAATTCTGCACCAAACCAAACACAATTCAGCTTCAGCAAACAACAACACTTGCAAAAGACCAAATAAAGCAACAATCTCTTTTCCTCTTGCGAGTTTTTCCCAAAGGATTTTACCGCAAGAATATTTTACTAAGGCCGGTGACCGCAACCTTAAAAGAGGGGATCCCGCGCCAAGTAGTAGCTATCACGATGTTGAATGAGAGGGACCATTAGTCAGGATACTGGATTATGGGTAAGATGTTATTTAGGATAGAACTATGTTTTAGTTTTTCGTACTTATATATCAAGTCCGCCCCCATTTCCCCCCAAAAAAAGCAACAATCTTGCTTTGGAGTCCATCCCCTCGACCCCATACCGACCAAACCCGGAATACCAATGACAAAACTCCAACAAACAACCAGAAAGACCACACTTGCAAAAGACCAAATAAAGCATCAGCCTGTCTAAAACTGAGCTTGACCCAAAAAGTAAAAACACAAAATTTATAAAGGGAGCAACTTGGATCCTATCCCCTCGACCCCAACCAGACCCAGAACCCAAATGGGAAAATCTCGAAAAGGGTATCACCAAAACTCCATCCAATCCAAACCCAGACTATAAAGTTTCGATCTTTGAACCTTTTTAACACAAAATAACAACAAAAACTAGAAAGAGGGGTCATCAAAAGGGACCTCTTTTTTGTTGTGTTCATCGACAGCGAAGCGGGCGAGGGTATCGAGCTCGAGGCTGTTGGCTGATCCTTCGACTTCCTTAACGCCACCCATCTTAGCCGCCATTTCCTCAGTCAGCAATACACAATATCAGGAAGGATCCTGGTCTTCCTATTAATTGGGATCCTTACAGAGAATTGGCAATACAAAATATCTAGAAAATGAAGGAGGGAAGAAAGATTGGTGCTTTGGTTGTTTATAGGATAGGAACGGGGAGAAAAGGATGGGATAGTTTTAAAAGTCGTCGGAATTTGGGAAAGACAATCTTTCGTTTAATATTAGCTTTAATGAAGGAGGGGGGAAAGATTGGTGCTTTGGTTTTTTATTTTTTATTTTAAGATGTATTTACACTAATAATTATTTTTTGTAATAGTTTGAACATTTATCTTTATTTAGCGCCATGTAAAAACTAACAAAAAAAGTAATTAAGAAAATTTGAATTCCAATACTTAGAATAATGGGAAAAGTCCACTTTAGTACCCTGTGGTATCGCGAAAAATCAAGTCAGTATCCTGTGGTTTAAAACGTATCAATTGAGTCATACTTATTCCAATTAACATCAATTAGAGGCCCGGGCAGCTGCCCGGACCTGCCCGAACCAACCCGACCCCTGTCCGAACTACGTGGCCAGCCACGTCACCCAATTTTGATGACGTGGCGCCACGTGGACATCCTCCTCCCCTCCTCCTCCTCCGCGTCCTCCTCCTCCTCCTCCTCCTCCCCCCGCGTCCTCCTCCTCCTCCTCCTCCTCCTCCCCCCGCGTCCTCCTCCTCCTCCTCCTCCCCCCGCGTTCTCCTCCTCCTCCTCCTCCCCCCGCGTCCTCCTCCTCCTCCTCCTCCCCGCGTCCTCCTCCTCTCCACGTGGCGCCACGTCATCAAAATTTGGTGACGTGGCTGGCCATGTAGTTCGGGCAGGGGTCGGGTAGGTTCGGGCAGGTCCGGGCAGCTGCCCGGGCCTCTAATTGATGTTAATTGGAATAAGTATGACTCAATTGATACGTTTTAAACCACAGGGTACTGACTTGATTTTTTGCGATACTACAGGGTACTAAAGTAGACTTTTCTCTAGAATAATTAAAGGTCGATTGAATATTTGAATACAAGATGGTATAAAATCAAAATATTAGCGGCACAAGCCCATTTTATTGGATAATTTTGGCGGAACTCTTCTTTTCTTTTAAAAGAAAATGCGGAACTTATCTATATTTTTTCATAGGCCATCTCGTACAAATGATTATTAAATCAATTAATCTATATCAAGATTGAGTAAAATGGTTAAACTCAACGGAGGAACTTATGTATGTTGATAGTTTTGTTTTTTTAGACTACTTTGTTTTTGGATACAACAATTAATTTAAGATTCGCGTTGGAGGTGTTTTTTTGAAAAATAACAAAATTCACACAATAAGTATTTATATTGATGGGTTTTCAAAGACTCCATCCCGAAATTTCTGTGGCAAAAAAAAAGTATCCATCTCAAAATTTCTTAATTAAATTAGAATAATATTCATGTTGGGCCATGGACTTTTCTTACCCTACGAACGACAGGCCCATAGCCTGAGTGCAGACAAACAAAACGCCCACAAAGCATGGGCTCTCTTGGCCGGGTTATTAAAGCTCATGGCCCATGTTTTGTGGGCCGACATGGCTGCTCTTTGTTTTTTGTTTTTTGTTTTTTTATAAGTACATGGCTGCTCTTTGTTTTTTGTTTTTTTATAAGTACATGGCTGCTCTTTGTTTACCCAAATTGAATAGACATGATTGGGCTGGCCATTTGATCTCCACCCAACACTTGAATTGCCTTGTTTTTTCTTTCTCGAATCTTCTACTGTACTAAACTGATTAATCTAATTTAGATTCAGATTTTAAGTTTTTTGATAACATCCTATAGATATTTTGTAAAAATACATTTTAGTATCATGTAGTTTAACCCGTTTGCACACCATTGACACGTAATTTAAAAATATTCGATCGAGCAAAAATAATTTTTTCAAAATGATATCCTACTATTTGCACAAATTTTTTTGGACAACCCCAAGTGTCATTGAAGGAATGTACTTATTGAAAGAGGACTATTGTTCAAATTCTGATAATTATAATCATTGTATAAAAATCGATTAAGTATTCTTAACAATCAGATAATAGTCGCAGCCGGAACGAACACATCAGCGGCAACAATGGAGTCTCCTCCTCAACCATCCCAGCGTCTTAACCAAGGCCTAAGCTGAGATCCATAAACCTGTTGGCCGCCACCGTCTGGTCGGTTCACAAGTTTATAATTTTTCCAGGTGAACCTCTTGCATTCAGAATTGTCTGATCAATTTTAGGAATAATCTACTTGCTGATATTTTATTGCGTTCGTAAAAATTAAGCTCAAAGACATCGTACGTAAATTCAAGAATTTTACAAACTCTCATTGATCTCACCTCTATAATTCACTACTAGAATTTTGGAATACATAGGAGAAGGCTTAGCGGCGGAATTTTTGGCAGCGGAATTTAAAATATTGCCTCTAATAAATTTTTGCGGCGATGAGAGATCCTCCTCGGTCCAGTAATTAACAAATAGAAGCCATGACCTTCCTATTAGAGCCAACCTACTTTTATACATAGAGTTTTAGGTGATTTGGCTTTTTTTATATAATTAGCATGTCCTTATATTTTGTTTGGGGTAAATATTTGAGAATATATAAAATCAAATCCACTTAACCAAAGACTAGCGAAACTAGCGAAAATTTTCTACTAAAATCATAATCTCTTATCACTGAACAAATTTTTGGTAACGCGTATCACTGTCAATTTGAAGAGATTGCTTGTGGATTGCAGTACACTTTATATTTTATTACTCTTGTGAAAACAGCAGGGCACAATCCGTTTTCGGTCGGAGTCTAAACAAATAATATATATCCAAAACAACGGGTACCAATTAAATTAAGGGTCGGCTCGCCCAACCGTTTGACTAACTAGCTTTGAGAATTGGTTCAGCCGACAGACCACGTTATGATTTAAAACTCAACACCAGACACTTGTTTTATATATTATCTTCGTCATATATGCGGTGGAGTGAATTTAGTGAAGGATATGACGTGTTAGACTTTTTATTTTATTTTAATTAGGCTTTCGGCTTTGTTTTAAAACTTGTTGACTTTTTTAGTCGCCAGTTTGGCCCACTAGATAGAACATCCATGTTCAGTTTTAATGAACATTAACAATTGAGGCTGTTGCCCTCTAGAAGATGGTGATGCGCAAGTTAACAAAAAAAGCTCTAAGAAAACCTTTCGTTGATACTCCTATTATGTTAACCACGCCTGGAAATATATAAGTAGATAAGACTAGGATAGCAGAACGAGCGAATGTAACACTGAATTTGGCCGTACAAATGGGTATAACTTGGGAAAAAAATGTCCCAACTATTCTTCAAAGAATTAAGAATGCGGTACGAAAAACTTCAAACAAAAATTTTCAAACCTTTGTAATCATGGTGCTTCACAAGTAGTGATTTTTGGGTATAACTAGGGATGATGAGGTTCTTTTGGAAAATGTACTTACATAGTATTTATCTTTAATTTTTTTGTTAGGTAAGTGTGTATTTAGTACTTTAGGTGTTCGGGTGCCGTATGTAGTGAACTGTTAATGTAATTACCATTGTAAATACATTTTTGTGGTTTAATACAAATTTATTTATAAAAAAATGTTTTAATGAGAGAGATATGTTTCCTTCACGAAACAATTGTTCCTCTTTTCCTAGGGTTAAGTCGTATTTTTCAACCTCAATTCATTTCGAGCAGTGATCTCAAATTTGGCCAATGGTTATTATCTTTAGTGAAGATGTTGTTTGTTGGAGGTGGTGTACTTGATTAGGATCTTTAATAGTCGAGGCAAGAGTTGGACTCTTTCTCCGTAAGACGAGATTACCCCGTATTCAGTGCTCACGGGCTGCGGCAATCGTCCCCAAGATACAACGACTAGGCTGCTTCTGAGTTCGTAGCACAACGAGTCTCGAAATTTCGGGCGAACCTTGGATACTCAGAACTTTCTTAGAGAGGGAGAGAGAAGAATGACTATTGCTAATGAATGTTTATGCAATGAGTGTTCGGGGTGAGTACAAATGATAGGAGATGGGCCTATTTATAGGCGCTGGTTGGGAAGGAGGTAGACACTCCGGCCGGCTGCGCTCGTGGCCCTTCGGTGGCATTCTGGATCCTTCCAGGTGCGCCCAGACTATGCTGGCACTCCTTCACGAGGGATCTCGCAACCCTTCGGTCATCTGGAAATCTCCAGGACGTTTCAGCCCTTCGTGCCTCTTCGGTGGCCATCTTGGAAGGCGCTCGCAGCCCCTCGTCAATTCGATAGCTACGCAGCTCTCTCCGGACTCGGGCAAAATACTCAAGGCTCCTCTAGACGATGCGCACGTGCGAACTTGCGTCCAATGCGCCATGCACACGCGCTCGCGCTCGCGTGTGTGCGTGCTCGTGCTCTTGTTTGGATGGTGCACCATCCTCACCGCGGTCCGAGTTGGCTATCCTTCCAAGTGGTCAACTTATTTCCTAGCTAACAAGGAGTTTCTCCTTATAAACTAGGAAAGATTGGTGCAACTTTCCAATGTAGGATTGCACTTTTTATTTCTCTTTTGGGCCTCTCACTTTGGGTCTTTCCACTTTGGGCTTTGGATTGAATTTTCATTCAAGCTTTTCCAACAGAAGAAGATCCTATTTAACCCTCCAACACCACCTACAACATTTAGTAGCCATGGATCTCTCACGTACATCTTCTCCAGGATTATCAACCGCAAGATTTCTCGGGCAATCTTCTTCTTCTTCTCTTCACCGGAAAATTATGCTAACTGTTCGCGTCCCGAAAAAAGTTTCCGGCGTACCAGAACGATGCTCCCAACACCATACCCCACCTCCATTTAAGCTTGGTGGTGATCGGTACAAGTTCGGTGCTCATGTATCTCATGGCCGGAAGACTTTTCCGTTACTTAAGGTCAGAGTATCTCAAATTTTCCCTGTACATGATTTTACTTGCAAGATACCTAGATACATATTAGACATTTTTTTTTAAATTTACATCCGTTTACGATCCCGATGCTCGCACAATCTTGATCGAACATATTTGACATGTTGGCCTCTACTTATGTAGGCTACGACAGATCGAAGTGGAAAAGATAAATCGGATTCACTCTTCACGAACATGTCGGGATTCTTTGACATACTAATGCGGTTCATGAAATCCCACATTCTGTATGGAACAATTGTTGCATTCACGTAAGATATTAACCTCATATATTTTTCTCGTTTATATCTAACAATGTATATAGATCAACTGATTACGTTTATTTATAGATTAAGTAGGTATTTTTCATCAAAGTTCATTTAGCCCAAGGACACAAGTAGTATGTTAATTTAAGAAGATGGAGCATTCAAAATCATGACAGAAAATTGTGTATTTTGAATTTAAATCATAGGAACATACAAATTATATTAAAATCAGTATGGCACGGAAGTTTGTCTTCCTTTGTTTTTTCAACCTAGCTCTAATTCGGATGAGTCAGTTTAGTGAATAAATCGTTTTTTATTGGTTACCTGTCTTTTTGGACGAATCCATTGATTACCTCTTTAACATCACATCAATGTATATATATCCCCGTCGTTGTTTGACTTTTTCACGATTGTAAATTTTTTTATAAATCCAACTACTCACTCCTTGTATGGCATACTAAATTTTGTAATTATTACTCGATTTATTAGTTTATCACTTATAAAAAAATGGGAATCTAGTAATGACTTACTAAATCTTGGTTGACATACTAAATCTGTGTTGATGCAGTTGTATAATGACAAGAACCTTGATGACGAATGCGCATCTAGTAATGCCGCCCAGATGGCTTATATTTCTAAGAGCAAGTGCTACTCTTCTTGCTTTAATTTGCGCAGATGGCTTCGTAAGTGGTATCAACCAAATTTACGATGTCGATATTGACAAGTAAGCCATCAAATAAGTGTGTATATATACATATATAATTGAACACTTGTAGTAAAACTAAGACTTTCTTTTGTTTTGTTTATTTTGTAGGATTAATAAACCTCATTATCCGCTAGTTTCAGGAGAATTATCACCTCGATTTGCATGGACATTGACGATGAATTACATAGCAATTTCTATCATGATTTCCGTACTTCTAAAATCGACTTCACTGCTCGTATATATTCTGTGTATCTTAGTCCTAGGATCATTATATTCTGTTCCTCCATTTTCGACCAAGAGGTCTACCATCGGTGCATGTCTTACTATGTCTTTGGTAAGTACCACTTCTATATTAAAAAACTATTAATCATCATTATGTTTTACATACTAATTGACATTGTTCTTAATTAAAATGTATCTCTACAAACGAGTCACACTTCCAGGCACGATATACCTATGTTATAGGTCTCTCATCTGCAGCAAGAACCATCTTGGGACTTCCATTTCAATTGAGGTTCCCTCTCCATTCCTATTGTTTCATTTAAAATATAAATATTATATTTACTTAAGAAATAATTCCAGAATATAATTTTGTGACAAAATTTCAACAAACTGTCGATTTACTTACGTTTAAACATCACAATTCATCAACCATGGCATGCAGTAAGCCGGTGATATTTCTGGCAACATTTGCCTCATTGTTTACACTTGCCATAGCCGCACTAAAAGATATCGAAGATTTAGAAGGAGATAAGAAGTAAGTTGTCAATTTGATTAGATTATCTTACATATTTAGATTATTTTATACGTTACAGTTTAATTAGCTAACAATTAATTTCTATCCAAAATGTGACAGGAATGGCGTACCAACTTTGGCATCAAAATATGGTCCCAAAAAAGTTGCATTATTTTGTTTTGGTTTCATTCTACTTATTTATGGCGGTGCCATTGCAACTTCTATTTCCATGCCTCAGGTAATTTGACTATTTTATAGTATTGTATTAATTACAGATCTTGGCTTCAGTGCCAATGTTAATTATATATCACGAGTAACTTTATAAGGTATTAGTTTATCAAAAAATCTAATGAAATTCGATATATATCTACATTTATCATACAGGTTTTTAAACAGAATGTTATGATACCCGCACATATTTTTCTAGCCTTGTGCTTGATCTTTCAGGTGCCATTCTCACTTCTTGAATAAATCACAGGTCCTTACATGAAATTAATTCTTAATTATATTGTCCCTCACACATATTTTGGCCCTTGGTCTCACAGGCTTGGAAGTTGGAAAAGGCAAATTACAGCAAGGTATATCTCTTTAATTGTACATTTTATTTTCAGAAACAAGCTATTTTTATTTTTCCTTGACACTCATTTCATGACAAAATTTCTTGAAATTTGGCTTTATAAGTTTGCTTGTGTAATTAATAATTATAATGTGTGATTATAATTATGCAGGAAGGTAGTTTATCGATGTTTCAGTCTATAGTAAAACTCTTCAATGCCGAGTTCCTTCTATTTATTTTCATCTAGAGAGAGTGTGCACCCTCTAGATGAATTAACGAAAATACAGAAATCGGCCAGATGTAGTTATAATGTAAAATTTATCTTAAAAAATGTGCACTCTACAATCTACGAGCAAACTTTCCTGCTCCTTTACGGATACCTATCATTGTTTGTAATGGTAGATTCAAAATATTACTCAATTTTGTTCATATTTTCTTATCAAAATAATAGAGGTGACTCGTCTCCAAAGAGATTGGATCTTTCGTTGTGAAAGTTTCTATTTTCTTAGTGTTTTTTTTCTATAAAAAATTTGTACTGATATACTCAAATATGTGTTTATATTGTTGGATCTATTTATTGTGATGCTCTACACTCTTGATAAATCCACCATATTTTAGTCACCTAATGAAAATCTCATAAACCAAAAAAAAACGAGTGAAAAAAAAAAATACTATAAGGCCATGAATTATGTCAAAATACAGGATTTTGTTTAGTCTTTAGATATTATTATTTTGCAGGTAGTACCTCTAGTTTGTAAATTTTAACTCTCTTTTGCCTACTCGTATATTCTATTAATTTCATCAACAAGAGACAATATGAAATGGGATATATGAAAAAAAAATTAACAGTCTCTCTTCAAATATGATTTAATATAGTTAATATTAGCAAAATTTAGACTAACCGGTGAAGTAGTTATTATAATTTAACCAAGTTACGAGAGTTGGGGTGGGGAGACGGGCCTGTTCCTGGGTGGGCCTTGCTAATAGAGTTGCGGGCCTGGGCTTGGCTGCACTTGTCCAATGCTCTGACTGGAAGAGGATTAGCGATGAGCTCATTGATATGACGAAAGGAAGAAGACTCAGGATGCCGAAATTGGATCCACAACCCATCCATGGTCCACAGCCTCTCATGCATTTGAATTTCTTCTTTTGCGCTTCCTATGTCTTAAAGTAGAATGACGAAACTCGCTCCAAAATAGTCATAAATCCTTGTTATTTGAATAAATTAACTAATCAGGACAAATATATATTGATTAGTCTTTCATGTTTGAAAAATAAACTAGTTAATCTTTCTATCATTTTTCCGGTGAACTTTCTGGTCAATATTTTTTAAATTCCGATTATACCCCTAGAAACAACTCAAACCCCAGCCGCTTCACCCGCACAATCAATATTTTTTTTTTGAGATTTAAATTATTAACACAATTTCGGATCTTAGACGGTCATGGGATTCGATCCTCCCACCTCATACTTAAGAACTGACACCGTATCCATCAGACCATACATGAGTTGGTCATCAATATTTGACCTCTCCTCTTCCACTTATCACCCACCACCACCAAAAACAAAAAAATAAATAAATTAACGAGAAAACCTCCCAAAATCAAAATCCAACTTGAAGAAAGAGAGGAACTCGAAGAAGCTTGCTGTCGCAGCAACCGCCCCCAACCACCGTCTCGCCGCCGCCTCCTCCTCCACCTCTGTCTCAGCCTTTATCACGCTCAATCGCCGACTAGGTTAGCCGTGTGGTTGAAGACGAAGAGGAGATCGACAACGCCGTGAGATAGCTATTTCTCCCTTTTCCGGCGCTACCCTCGAACCCCCTACCCCTTCCAGATCTCGAAAAAACTGAACTAAAATTCTGAGATAGAATAAACCTAAATCTAGAAGAATAAACGAACTAAAAGTCAACATTGATCGGTGCGATATCTTGCCGGAGGAGCAGCCATTTGATTTGGCGATGATTTTTCTTCTTCGTATCTGAAAATAAAAAGGAGAAAACAGAGAAAAAATGTACCCGTCACACCCCGCCGCTGTGGCATGTTTTATCGTTAATATATTTTCTGGTTTTGGTTGGAGTTGGCTTACAGGAGGGAGAGGGGTTAAAGCTTGAACGTTGGATTGAATGGGTGGGTGAAGCGGCTGGGTTTGAGTTGTTTCCAGGGGTATAATCAGAATTCAAAAAATACTGATCGGAAAGTTCGTTCACCGGAAAAATGATAGAAGGACTAACTAGTTCGTTAAGGATTAATCAATACATATTTTTCCTAATTAGTTAATTTATTCAAATAACAGGGACCAATCGCTATTTTGTCCTAGTACTTAACATTAACATTGTTATCTTTCTAAGTTTTAAATTCGAATTTTCTTGTTTGAGTTAGAACAATATTTTTCACAATCATGATTTGGACCCTCATTCAAAAGATGATTTACCATTTGAATTTGAAGCCGATTCAAAAACAATTATATGAATTATTTGAAGTCGATTCGAAAGATGATGTAAAAATTGTAAAACAAACAAACTTTATACACATTTTTATCTGATTCTCACTTCATATGAAAGTTGAGACCAAATTTTACGACAAATAGGTTATTAAATTTTAACATCCCTCTCGATTCAGTACCGACATTGAGAGATTTTATCAATGTAGTTAATTCTATAAAATAACCACACTAAATTTTCGGTTTTTTGGGGTGGTTTTCTGGACCGATATTAGAAAACTAGCATATGGCACGTGCATGTCGCCCCTATCTATTAGGCTCGAAAATAGGAGGAGTGCTACTCAAACTGGATTTCACGAAAGCATTTGATTTTGTTGCTTGGTCGTTCGTTGAAGCAACTCTAGATGCCATGAATTTTGGCCCTATGTTTATAGGGTGGATATCGTGTCGTATTAGAGGTACCTCTAATTCGATACTCATCAACGGGTCTCCCACCACGTTGTTCAAAATGGACCGACCCTCTCTCTTTTTTTAAACAGAGTTCCCTCTCCAATTTTTGCGTTCAAATTTTGGTTAGGGGGACGACCGATAGGTAGGAGATGGTGAGTTAATTTTGCTGGGTTATGGAGCTTGAAAAGTACTCGAGAAGGTGTTTGATGATCGATTGAAAATCACACGTGAGTACCCGTACTCGTCAAGGGGTCCCGACAAGTACAAGACGTTGTTGTGAAGAATCGAGAGCACTTGCGGTCGCAAGTGGATTGGCGCTCGTAAGTAGGGACTTACAGAGATTTTGTGAAGCGGGGAATTGGCAGCCGCAAGTTGATTGACGACCGCCAGTCCCCCTGGACAAACTTAATTGTGTTTCCTGTTTTGTTTATTTTGTGATTCCCACTGTAATTAGAATTGCTCCTTTATATAAACCTATGTAATACTCAAGGTTTGCCGAAGATTTTATAATACATTATTAAGATAGAAAGTCTAAATATAAAACCATATACGAGGGACCTGGGAGTAATTGTCCTATTTTTTAACATTCGACACATGGGATTGTTTAGTATCCACTTTTTCCCTTTCCCTTTTTTTAAAAGAGTTCCCTCTCCAATTTTTGCGTCCAAATTTTGGTTAGGGGGACGATCGATAGGTAGGAGATGGTGAGTTACTTAATTTCAAAATAATGAGTATGACATGTCAATTTACGGTGACCGAAAACTAATATAACGCAAGTCAATGATATCTTTTCGATGACCGAAAAAATAGTATCGGATATTGTTGGTGAGGAAAATTAATTCGCAGATTTGCTGAATTTATGTTGGTAAAAAAGTTATAACTTTTGGCTCAAGTATCCGATTGACGTGATTCCAAAAGCCACAGGAAGAGAAGATAGAGATCCACAAATTTGTAGTTTATGACTTTTTCAAATTCGGCACAGAAAGGGGCAATAATTAGGTTATAAGTTTCGGGCAGGTTGACTTTTCCTTATTAGGCCGGAGCTATGTTAAGTTTTCCTGCATTGAACACGGCCTAGGATTTTTGTATGGGGTTGGGGCTAGCTTATTCTATATAAGAAGAGCTAGGCACAAGCATGAAGGGCACCCACAAAATGACATATCAATTATCAACCTAGCTTCTTAGCTTTTATCTTTATATTTTTTCCTTCCCCCTCTCCCCCATATTTTTAATAAAGTTCTTGTTCTTCCACCAATTCTTTTCTCTTCTACCAAGTCTAATCTAGTTTTTCTCTTCTTGTTCCCCATATTTCTTCCATCCTTACCTATTCGTTCGAATCGCTCTTGGGACAATCACTCCGGACCCATTCTTAAGATCGTTTCTGACGTTCTACCATAATTTATTTATAATATTATTTTTGGCACGCTCGATGGGACTAATGAGGGCGTCTGAGAAAAGTGATTGTTGCATCCAAACACACAAGTTTCCACATACTATTTCAAGTCCTTCCTCAAAAGGGACGAAATCGATCAAAGGTTATGCTAAAAGAAGATGGCCAACGAGGTCAGCTGGTTTTGGAAAGTATTCCGGCCCTTTTTGGAGCTGAATCTGAAGAAGCTTTCTTCATCAAAATTGAATATCGTTGTTTCCTCTTTATGTGGACACTAAGAATGCCAAAATTAGAGATCGTACCAGGAACATACCGTCAAAATACTACAGACTGGTCGATCTATTAGTTGATTGTGAATTCAGTCAACTTCAGAGGGCATTTTGGTCTTTTTTCCTCCTACCAAAATAGGAGACGGATATTTTAGACAAAATTGAAGATCTGTCTCTCAGCTTTCTAAGGATATCAAGATTGCCATAATCAAAGTTCGGACGAAGAAGTTACAACTATAGTACTAAAGACTGGTCATTCTGTAAGTTGGTTCCGAAATTTCTAATTTGTCTTGTCCGACCATGACCACCTATGAGGAATCGATCGTAAGAGAAAAAGCTCGTTTTGCTGAATTCATGGCTGACCTCTTAGCAATGTGTGCAAAAATAAATGAGATGTCCAAGAATTTGGTTACAACGGCAACCAAGGAAACCCCAAATGTCATGCCAAATACGAAAGGCATCTTAGGGCCTGCGCCGGTTAAAGAAATCTTTGGGCCTTCACTAGTAAAGAGAATTTTGGGGCCTCCGCCGAGTCATCTGTAGTAGAGATCTGAGTCATACTTCATTCCACGCACGGTGAGTCACCTTCGATTGCCCAATTATGTCTCAACTCAACAACGAGACACTAGAGGGCAAGCATGTCCTCAGAATATCAGTGAGAATTTCACCTCACCTGGGGGCAAGCCTGTCCTCAGAATATCACTGAGAATCCTATCACACCGGGGGGCGTGAAGAGAGCTGTAATGGTGCATTCGAAGCTCTTACATTATCCAAAATTATCTCGGCCGGGAGCAAGACATGCACTTGGTAGAGATGATAAATAATGATAAAATCAAGTCTCCAACTCCTCAACCAAGCAAGAGTATGGTGAAGCAACAACCTTGGCCGTTAAAGCGTCCTCAAGTCACACGCTGTTTCGGTGGGTACATATGTGTGGAAAAGGATGTAAGAACATGTTGAAATCAGCCGGCAATGGCAAGAGTCAGCCTGAGTACGCATGGGTGAAGAGAGACGTCGTCACTCGATTGACAATCGAGCAAGCAGTTCTCCAGAAAAAGAAGCCCTTCAAGGTTTGGGTGCTCAAGGAAGATTTTTTGCGGTAAAAAAAGAACCATGTGAGACACAACCCACAAGAAGTGATCGGCCTACAAGGTTTTTAAGTTATCATACGAAGCCTATGCGTAAGGAGATTCCAAGAAAGTTGAACCCACACTCGGGGGGCAAGTGTCTAGAGTCTCATCGGCCGACTCTCACGAAGACTCAACGAAGAAGGTTGGAGCGAAAAATACAAAAACAAAAGCATAAGCTTAGAGACCTTCAACAACAGTTATGTGGTTGTTTCAATGAAGGACAAATGTCTCTTACTCAGCTGCAAAAGCCTAATATATGCCGTCTCGAGAAAATTGTGGACAACCCAATATTTCAGGATGAAAAACCATTAATTCGAGACCTTGTCATCGTCCGAGATGAAAGAATGGAATCCACGGAGTTTAAAAGAGATACAAAAGCGGCTAAGGAAGGAATTTCCAATGCTAAAAGCACATCTTCTAGGCTTACCTTATATGATCATTATACGAAAGAGCTACTATTTGAGATTTTAACGTGCCTATTTTAGGATTCAAGAGGGAGGCAATTCAGTTGGAGCTTATTCAAGATGAATCAAGATGGAGTTATTAAGGTATATATGGACAAACATCTACTTGGCCAATTGGCTTCAATGATGGTGTGTCCTATGATCAAATAGGTGATCATTTGCAATGGCTAGGTCTTGACTGGTTTGGTAGTAAATTTTTTACGTATTATAGTCTTGATTTAGCCAGTTATATGTGGAGTGGAGTTAATTTTCCGCATGTTAAAGGACGGATACACGTCAACGCTTTTCCTATAGTCAAAACATTGACGTGCGGGGCGCATTGTTGGAGAGGAAAATTAATTCCCGAATTTGCTAAACCTATTTTGGTAAAAAAATTGTAACTTTTGGCTTAAGTATCCGATTGACGTGATTTTAAAAGACACAAGAAGAGAAGATAGAGATCTACAAATTTGTAGTTTATGACTTTTTCAAATTCGGCAGAAAAATGAACGATAAATGGGTTACAAATTTCGGACAGATTACTTTTTTTTATTAGGCTGGAGCTATATTAAGTTTTCCTACATTGAACACGGCCTAGAATTTTTATATGGGGCTGGGGCTAGCTTATTCTATATAAAGAGAGCTAGGCAAAAGTATGAAGGGCACCCACAAAATAACACATCAATTATCAACCTAGCTTCTTAGTTTTTATTTTTATGTTTTTCCCTTCCCCCTCTCCCCGATCTTTTCAATAAAGTTCTTGCTCTTCTACCAAGGCTCATCTAATTATTCTCTTCTTGTTCCTCATATTTCTTCCATTCTTATTTATTTGTTCGAATCGCTCTTGGGACAACCACTCCGGACTCGTTCTTAAGATCATTTCTGACGCTCTACCACAATTTATTTGCAAAGATATTAATTGGTCCGTTGAAAGAAATACGGGTCCAAGTTGATAAGTTTTAAGTAGACAGAGTTAATTGTAATTATTGAGTAGGTATATGTACTTATTTGTACAAAGCCAATACAGAGGTCATTGTCCTCATTAAAATGCTGACCACATTGTACCAAAATAGCAAAGTAAGATTCGTTTTTATGCTCATCGTCATTAAATTTGGGTCGAACATTTTCCGATGATATGAATAAAATGTAGCGGCTCTCCCAACACTTGCCATATTGACGTAAGAGGCGCTCGGATCTTATTATGTTATTCAAGAGTCAAAATAGACTCTTCTAAAAAAAAGTCAAAATAGACTAGCTAACTTTGAAAATTGGTTTAAAAATAAAAGGTGATTCAAAATTCAACACTGAAGAACACCATTTTATGTAGTCGATATAATACCGGCTAATACAGTTTCGAGTTAAATAAAATATTTAAAATGAGACAAAAATTTTCTAATTATTAGAATGCGCCGGAATGAATGCTGATCCTATTTAACCCATCCATTCCTCTCCGATCAATATCTCTTAAACCCTCCAATTATATCATCTTCAACGTTCAGTAGCCATGGAACTCTCGGCCAGGAGCAGAGCCAGAAAATTTGGGAAATGAATGTAATATAAATTTTTTCAAAAATTTAACGTATGTAATTACAACATTTATAATTTTTTTAGTTGATTGATTTATTTTTTATGGTAGTATAGTTAGACTAATTAAGATCTTATAATATATATTAAAAGATTAAAAAATGTCTAAATTTTTTTAAGATTTAGTTTTAATTTTTAAGTTGATCAATTTTTTAGTGTGATCAATTTCTAATTTTAGTAGAGATATACATTAAAAAATATACTTAATTATCAAAAAAATAAGTGGGGGCAATTGGCTCGGGTCCCTCGGCCCCGGCTCTCAGGTACATCTTCTCCGAGATTCTCGACCACAAGATTTCTCCGGCATCCTTCTTCTCTCCACCGGAAAAATGTTCTTGTCCAAACAAAAGTTTCCGGCGTACCAAAACGATTCTCCCACCACCATGCCCCTCCTCCAGCTAAGCTTTACGGTGATCAGAACAGTTCACATCTCTTCTGTCAACCAAAAAATAGCTTCGGTGCTCATTTATCTAATGGCCGGAAGACTCTTCCATTGCTTAAGGTACTTCTCAAATTCAGCTTTATAGTGAAAAGACATATCAGCTATACCTAAAGTCTATTTGGCCCACTAACTCATGTATGGTCTGATGGATACGGTATCAGTCTTTAAGCATGAGGTGGGAGGGTTGAATTCCATGACCGTCTAAGATCCGAAATTGTAAAAATAATTTAAATCTCACCCAAAAAAAAGTTCATTTGGCCCAGCGGCATAGGCGTTAGAAAATTTAACTGAGGTACATGGTTCAAACCCTAATATAGATGTGTTCTTGGTGTAATTTATCTTTAAAAAAAAGAGACATATCAGCTATAATTAGTAAAATAATTCCTATTGTATGAGCTGACGGATTCGACGCGTAATTAGCGAGTAATTACGTGTTAAATCTGTTTAATTAACAAACTAATTCGTTAATAATAAATCATTTACTTGTTGAATCAAGAGGTCCACAGGTTCGGGTCCACAAAGTCTTCGTGCTAGTCGAATTACGATCACGTCTTAACGGATTCGTAATTAATTTTCACGAGATTTCCTTTATAGAAAATCTGATCAAAATTCAGGAACTAATCCAGAATTTTTTCTTTCTTATTGAGTGGTTGTGGGCAAACTTACAAATTGGTCCAGCCAGATTTTCCCTTTTATAGGGAAATCCGGCACACCAGAATGCGCCACATGGCATTGGGCCGGTCAACGCGGGTTGACCGGCCCATCCAACCCAACTAATGGGCCTGATGGGTCTGGGCCCAATCAGGCACAATAATAATTGCCTGATGGGCCCAAGGTCCAACATCTCCCACTCAATTATTATTTACCTTGATCAACAGTTATCAGATTTCTTTAAAGGATTTCGTGCGACCAGCACACGTCGAGTATGTTAAGCCAAATTCAAGAGCACAGACACTCAGGCTACTTGAATAGTAGCATCTCGACAACCTTCTTATATAATGTATGCTATTACCCCAGGACTCATGTTACATTCCATTGTTCACATCAGTGATTTCAAACAATTATATTCGGGTTCACTATTGTACTTTTCAATACAATTGGTGCACCTGAATCACGAAACTCAGAATGTGATGAACAGAGTTCCTTCTCCCTTAAATATGTTCTTTTCGTAATGATACAGCCTGTTTTTCTGGTCAGCCCTGCCAGGTCGAATCGCTATGCCATAACCTTTTCATGAACTTTCCAAGCTAGCAGCACTGGATCATACTTCTAGAATACGTTTAGGATCTTAAGGGTAGGTTTCGGGAATCACAGTTCTCGAAAATTGGTCTCACACAAGGAATTGTGAAATCACTCAACATTTTCATCCCATCCAGTAGTCGAGTAGCACACATGATACTAATCACGTGTTACGGTGTACTTTCCTTTTTAAAGGAACACATGTCATTTAACACCATACTAGAGTATCAGCCTTAGCTTAACTCTAGGCTAATAGGACAGATAGTATGATAAGTTCTACTTATATCTTATCATATGGATTGTAGAAAATCCAAATGCAGCAACTTATTCCTGCATCCCATAAGGAAACTTGCTCTTGAGCAAGATGGCATTCCGTCATAGGATATGCACTTATGTATGTCCAATAACTGCCTCATCTCATCCAGGAATCAACTTCTTGACTTCCACTGAGGTAAACACCCGTGTGAGTGGACTACTTCTCTGTCTGACATGTTTCATATTTAACTCATATTGCCAAATAAAAATCCTTTATTCCAACTAATTGGATTACAAATAAAACTGTCGTAAACCCAGTGACTTAACATATTTCTCGAACACTTCTCGAGGTAATGCTTTAGTCATTGGATCTGCGGCCATATCTCGTGTAGATATGTGTTTCATACACAGTTCATTATATTTTATTAAATTTCTAACAAAGTAAAATTTAATATCTATATGCTTAGCCCTGCTATGGAATCTAGGATCCTTAGCATAAGCTATAGCCGCCTGGTTGTCGCAGAATAGACTCACGAACTCCGTCGAGTTGATCAGGGAGAGATGGCTTAAGAATCTCTTCAACCATACCGCTTCTTGTGCAGTATGAGCTGAAGCTACATATTCTGCTTCCATTGTTGACAGGGATACACATGTTTGCTTCTTACTGCTCCATGAGATAGTACCCCCGTTCAACAAGAAAATGAATCCAGATGTAGATTTTTTCTTATCTACATCACCTCCCCAATTAGCATCAGTATAGCCACTCAATATCAGGTCACGGCCTTGATAGCACAAGGAGTATTCTGTAGTAGTATTCAAATATTTCAAAATCCCTTTGACAGCCTTCCAGTGAGCACTGCCTTGATCAGACTGATATCTGCTTACTATTCCAACAGCATAGCAAATGTCAGGTCTAGTACACAACATTTCGTACATCAGGCATCCAACTGCATTGGTATAAGGAATCTTCTCCATGTCCTTACGTTGTTTAGCTATTTTTGGGCACATGTCCTTACCTAAATTATGACCTTTTACCAATAGGACGTACTTTGGGTTACTATGATCACAATTGAAACGTTCTACTACTTTGCGAATATATGTCTCTTGTGAAAGAGACACTATTCTCTTCGAACGATTCCTCGAAATCTTAACTCCGAGTATGTAATCTGCTTCACCCATGTCTTTCATTTCAAAGTTGGAAGATAACCAATCTTTGATTTCGACAAGAAATCCCATGTCATTTTCAGCTAAAAGTATGTCATCAACATACAAAGTGATGATAACAAACTTCTTTCCTGATCGCTTAACATACACACAATAATCTTCGTCTATCATTATAAAATCATGCTGCATGATCGTATTATGAAAGCGAATATACCACTGTCTAGACGACTGCTTAAGGCCATAAATTGATCTATTCAATTTGCAAACTTTGTGTTCGCAGCCTTTTTGAATGTAGCCCTCAGGCTGAATCATATAGATTTCTTCATCCAATTCTCCGTGGAGAAAAGAAGTCTTTACATCTATTTGATGTAATTCTAGATTCATGTTAGCAACCATAGCTAAAATGACCCTAATTGACGTAAATCTAACAACAGGTGCAAAAGTCTCCTCGTAGTCTATCCCAGCCTGTTGTTTAAACCCTTGGACAACCAAACGCGCTTTGTATCTTTCGATACTGCCATCTGTATTACGCTTGATTTTGAGAATCCACTTATTCCCAATTGTCCTACGCCCCTTAGGTAGGTCAACCAGATCCCAAACCTGGTTTTTGATCATAGAAGATATTTCTTCTTCCATTGCATTCATCCATTCAGTTTATTTTGGAGATGACAAAGCTCCAGATACATTCTTTGGTTCATCTTCATCCTGCAGGATGGCCAGAAGAATTTCACTTGGACCACCGGAAGTAAGATGGTTTAAACACAAGAAGAGCATATTTTTCCATGAACATTATATAATAACAAACTGATTCTCTCTGTTTATCCAGTGCTTGCATCATGGTTTCGCCTCAAATATCCGCACGTTGTGATCGGAGCTCTGGCTTCGTCTTCTCCGATTCTCTACTTCGACGACATCACCCCGTCGTATGGATACGCTGCAGTTGTTACCAAGGACTTCAGAGTAAGAATCATATGGATACACTATCCGCGGAGTGCCTACTTTAGAATCGTGCTCATATCTGTAAATTTTCTGATGCAGGATGTCAGCGAGAACTGCTACAACACTATTAAGCAGTCATTTTCTGAGATTGACCGAGTCGCGGCCGAGTCAAATGGGCTCGCGGCACTCAGCAAAATCTTCACTACTTGCAGGTGAGAGCGTCTCTTAGAATTCTGTCACATGACCAAACAACTCTCGAAGAAAAAACTAACATGCTTCTCTTTGTTCCCCAACATTGAAGTCCTTTGAATGACACACGACAGCTAAAGGAAACTATCGTAGATACCTGCGAAGGTTCGGCTCAGTACGGAAGTCCGCCTAATCTTTACGTCAACCAAATATGCGACGCCATCGATGGAGCACCACCAGGAACAGATGTTCTTGGAAGAGCTGCAGCCGGTTTCACTGTTTTTCTTGGCAATGGTACATGTAACTTTGTATTCTCGGATTCCGACTTCGGTATTTACAACCAGAGTTCATGGGAATATCAGGTAATTCTTCCTAGTTGGTACCAACTTTCGGGTTCTCCTATTACACGATCTTCTTCGCGTTCTTACAACGGATGCCTCCCTTTCGTGATCAGACATGTACAGAGATGGTGTTTCCAATGGGATACAAGGAGGCTCCAACTGCAATAACCGGGCTACTTTCTGCAGACAATTTCTTCTTAACTTCAAGTGTTATCTGTGCATAATCTGCCATTGCTTGTTCTGAGCTCAGGAAGCCAAGGTTGCTAGAATTCTTGAATGCTTCTTCTTTAGACCCAAATGGATACGAAGTCCCGTAATATCGGTGCTGGATCAACGCAACAGACAACCGTCATGATCGTCACGAATCGGGCTATGAAACAAAGAAGTTGGAAGTTTGATCATGAACTTACCTCAATATACAAGAGCAGGCCATTGAAACGAGCAGCAAGATCAACAATGAAAATGTCAACATCATATACCACACTGTCCTCCTCCCCTGTGTAAAGAAAGATGGCTCTAGCCCCAGTACTGAAAGGTTTCCTAGTGCTTTTCCCTTCTAGACAGGATACGCAACTAGGTAATATAGATTTCTCTATATTGCCCAACAGTCCTGCATTAGCTAGACGGTTTAAACGATCCTGACCGATATGACCAAGTCTAGAATGCCATAGTTTAATATCATCCTCTGATGAGTTTGAACTAGTGACAAAGGAAAAACTTTTACAAGGATCAATATCCAGAATCAAAAAACCTTCCGATATATATCCAAGGCCAAAATAGGCATCATCCAAAAATAATCTAACGGTGTCGTCCTCAAATGACAACCGAAAACCTAAAGACATTAAGGCCGAAACTGAGATCAGGTTCCTTCGTATGTCTGGAGCAAACAACACGTCATGTAAAAGAAGGGCACGACCACCACGAAGGTGTAATCTACAAGTGCCCAGGCCTTTCACATACACGCACGAGTTGTTACCGACAAAAATAGTTTTTACTCCAGCCGGCAACTGCCTGTACTCAACGAACGAACAACGGTCTCTAGCTATATGGTCTGTCGCTCCTGAATCAATCACCCACATAGAATGTGACTCAGTTAGAAGGGTACAAGAGGATACATACAACTTACTCACACTTCAGTTTAGATGTACCTGCTTGGGCATCTTGCAATCTTTTGCAAAATGTCCCTTCTGTTGACAGTTAAAACATTTCACTTTTGAAATGTTAAACCGCTTGTTCTTTTTAGCCTTGGAACCATCCAACTTGGTTCCATGGTTTTCAGCCTTTGGAGTTTGTTTACACTTACCATTTCCTTTACCTTTCTTCTTTTTCCCACCACTCCCAGTCGAACAAATCGAATGGGCTTCAGGGTGGGATTTCATAGCTAGGAGGTTATCTTCCTCCAGCTCAAGGTGTCTGGCAACATCATCAAATGTTACCAAATGATCAGAATGGGTAAGATTCATCTTCATCTGTTCCCAACTTGGTGGTAGAGAATGGATGACAGCTTGAATCTGCTGCTCGTTGCTGAGTATGTGATCAGCCTCTGCCAGTTCACTGATCATATTGGACATCACTCTCAAGTGTTTCCTCATGGGAACCTCCGGACACTTTTTAAAGGTGTCAAACCTTATAGTCAAAGTACGCAGCTTCGATACTGAAAGCTTTCCGAATTTTTGTTTGAGAGCATCCCATAACTCTTTCGCGTTGTCATGCACGCGAAATTGTCTGGTGATATCATCCATCATTGAACTCAACAAGATCAATCGAGCAGTAGTATTTTTTCTCTTCCAAATAACATAAGCTTCCTTATCTCGCTTATGTTGAGCAGTTGTGCCTTCTTCAGGCTCATCCATTATTACATGTATGTGCTCCAGAACCTCTTGTTCCTCAAGCACATATTGTATTTTCATGCTCAATTCTCATAGTTTTTACCGTTGAGTTTTAACTCACGGTTTAGCTCAGCTATGATGGATCTAGAAGCAACTGACATCTCTATAGGGATTTTTAATATGAGAACATATTAGAAATGTGATTTGGCAATATGATTCAATTTACTAATCACTCATAACTTTTAACGATATGAAGTTCTTGATTAATCTCAAAATCGAAGTGGGTCGCGGGCATGCTTCCCCTCACCATTCAAGTATTAATCTTAAACTTCAATCGTTTAAAGTTCATCGATAGTAAACTCAAGTGGAAGTAATTAAACAAACATCTTTATTTAATTACATGTTTGACACATGCATTTGTACATTCTGAGTGTGCTCGCACGTGCATAAAACCTCAGACAAGGTCTCAACCTATTGTACAAAAGTCTCCCAAAAAACAACATATATACATGGGGACAGTTAAACATAACATGTAATCACACAGGGATCGGATGTCCAGGCGATCCGGTAGGAGAATCCAGATACATATCTGGATCCGGGTCCGAGGACGATCCTGTGGGGACCGGGTCTCAACCTAAACGGCGCTTCAGAATCTTTTGTCGAAGTTCTGTTGCACAGAAGTTCAGATACCTTTCTCCAGTAGCCATCAAATCTTGCAACAATTGCAATTCAATTCGGGTTATTCTCATATTCTCCCAAAATAGGATTGAAAAACTCATTTTTTAATCTTTTGATGATCATACTATGGACCAATTCATGTGATTTTAGTTAAATTTAATATATCTCGGAACTCGTTCCAAAATATTTTCTTTTTAAGTTTATTAAAAATATAGTTATAATTTTAATAAACCTAATTGACAAAAATTTCTCAAATTTTTTTATCAATTTATTGAATTTTAATTGAATAAAAACTGATTTTATCAAATTAAAAGAGGAAAAACCCAACAATTTAAGTTAAATTTTGACTTAATCGGGTTGGGTCGAACCAAGAAACCAGGCCAATCCGTCCATTTTTTTTATTTTCTTGACCCGGGTATAAATATTTTCGGAAAAAATCGTGAAATTACGATTTTGCCCCTCGCATATTTCCCCTTCCTTTTCTCTCTCTTCTCCCGCGATCGGCGAACATTCTGACCGCCGCTCCACTTACGACCGCCGCGTAACGGCGGCGAACCACCGGCCGAGACCGATCGCAATCGACTCGTCTCGGCCTCGCGATCACGTCCGACTCAGCCCCACGGGCCGTCGTGCGGCCGTTCTCCGTCGCGGTTGTCTTCTCCGTTCCGCGCCTCTCCGCCGTCATCGTCTTCGATCACGCGATTCCGGTAACGTCGATCCACAAAAGTGGTATCGAAACGTCGAGGAGAAACCGGAGAATCGACTATCGTTGATCTACGGCGTCGATATCGTCGGATTTTTGACGAAATCGACGGAATTCGATTCGGAGCGAAATCGCCCGATTAGGGTTTTTGTCGATTTGGGAATTTTTGGACAAATTTCTAATTAATCCCCAAGTTTTTCAAAAATTGCACCGAAGTTCATGACACGCAGGTGCCACGTAAGCGGTCCAATTTTAGATTGGTACCTTAAAGTTTCGCGCGTGCGCGAATTTGCCCGCGTGGTTAGGCAAAATTTCAATTTAATCCCGCTAGTTCTAAATTAATTACATTAAAGTCCAACAGATTATGATTTTCCATAAAATCACAATTAATACGATTTTTAACTCAATAAATCACATAATTACTTGAATTAAAATATCATATCATCATCAAAACATGGTTTCAACCATGCTCTGATACCAATTGATAGATTCGACGCATAATTAGCAAGTAATTACGTGTTAAACCTATTTAATTAACAAACTAATTCGTTAATAATAAATCACTTACTTGTTGAAGCAAGAGGTCCACAGGTTCGGGTCCACAAAGTCTTCGTGCTAGTCGAATTACGATCACGTCTTAACGGATTCGTAATTGATTTTCACGATATTTCCTCTATAGAAAATCTGATAAAAATTCAGGAACTAATCCAGAATTTTTTCTTTCTTATTGAGTGGTTGTGGGCAAACTTACAAATTGGTCTAGCCGGATTTCCCCTTTTATAGGAAAATCTGGCACACCATAATGTGCCACGTGGCACTTCGGGCCGCATGTCCGCCATGCGGCGTGCCACGTGGTACTTCGGACCGCATGTCCGCCACGTGGCGACACGTCAGCGTGACACGTGGGCCGCCACCTTTGGCGGCTGCGTTAGCGCCACGTCAGCCGGGCATTGGGCCGGTCAACGCAGGTTGACCGGCCCATCCAACCCAACTAATGGGCCTGGGCCCAATCGGGCACAATAATAATTACCTGATGAGCCCAAGGTCCAACATGAGCAACCAACTTTTAAAAAAAATCGCTAAAGCTTTATTAAAAAAATGAAAAGAAAATAGGTAACTCACACATGATTTATCAGTGAGATCCTCCTCAAGTTAACTCACACATGGAAACAACTCCCTTGCACTAAACCGTCCAAGGTTACCGCGGTCCTCTGTAAAAAATATTGTTACTAAGCTACGTTATTTTTTATGCTCTTTGTTTTTTTACTGGTTTTTCCTACTGGACTGGTACTAAACTTAGTACGCGGGATTCCATCCTTTTTATATATGTAAATATGTACATAACACTAACTTTAATAAAATTCTACAATTTGGAAAAAAAAGTCTTACTAATGTTTTAGTCAAAAGTATTTGACATTTTAACCTCCATGTATGCAGGCTACTGCAGATCGAAATGGAACAGATAAATCGGATTCTCTCTTCACAAGCATTAGGGGTTTCTTTGACATACTAATGCGATTCATGAAACCTCACATCTTGTATGGAACAATTGTTGCATTCACGTAAGAGATACTAACCTCTTAATTTTTCCCGTTTATATCTTACATGTACGTAGATCAACCGTTAATTTTATTTATAAATTCAATTAGTCCCTTCTTGCATGACATATTCAATAAAAAATAATTTGTACTTATTGCTTAGTGTATTAGTTTATCACTTGTTAAAAAAAGAGAATCTCCGTTGATGCAATTGTATACAGTAAAACCTCTCTAAAGTGATATTGTTGGGAATGGAGAAAATTATCACTTTAGAGAGGTTATCATATAAGAGGGGTTTACATTTTTTTACTACAAAAAATTATTGTGTAATTCTCACTTGACCAAGACCTGTCTATCTGTTACACTCCGAGCGAACAAGATATTGTTGATGCAATTTTGAATCAATCAAATAAAAGTCACAAGATACCTTCAATCTCGGTTTATAGCGTTATTCAAATACTACACTCGATTGAAATTTTTTTTATAAACAAGACGGCGATCAAAAGAACTATTTGAAAATAATTCAAAAGATAAATGATGACGTAAAAGTTATCAAAGTGTAATTAATTTTTTATTAATCAAAAAATTTTGAGGAATATATTCATGTTAAATTTTTTTTGAAATTTTTTATCATTTTTCAAAAATTTTACTCGACTCTAATCTAAATTAGTTTGCACATTATATCAAAAAATAGATTATCTATTCTTTCCGAAGATAACTATATATTATCCAGAATCTAGATCACAAAATTGTGCAACACTTCTAAATTTGTAATTTTAAGTGGTCGTCCTGATTCATTATTTAATTATGTGATCGAGTTTGGTGACATTCATTACCAAACATATAAAACAAGTGACAATAAATTATTCTAACAAAATAAAAATTTCCAGTTGAAATGACTTTTAAGAACAAACAAGCATAATTTTAAAATACAAATTTTAGTACAACCTGATCGGACCGGACTTTTTTATTTTAATCAAATATTTTAAATATATATACATATCCATTATTATAAAGGAAAAAAAGTAAACAAGCTTTAAAACCTTACCAAATAAAAAGCCCAAGACCAAAAATCCTAACCAAATAAAAAGCCCAAGACCAATCTCTCGAGTCGTCTTCTCCAAAGCCAAAAACTCAAGATCATCTTCTCCAAACAGCAACAAGATCGGTGGAGGGTCAAGAAAATTAGACATGGAATCTGACAATACCTCCAGAAACATTAAAATTCCAACTTTTCCGCCCGATTCTAGATCAGGATTCTTCCAATTCTAAACCCTAGATAGGAACAAAATTGGGGGAAACAAGAAAGGAGAGAGAGGGGAAGAAAGCGCGCACGTGGAGAAGGAAGGGCCGAGGAGGGGATTCTCGAGGAGAGGCTGGAAGGAGAAATTCCCGAGGCCAGGGGCGGCGCAACCTTCTCCGGGTGAGTTGGC